>CAUYUJ010018898.1:106460-141460 GCA_963575745.1 Prorocentrum cordatum | reverse complement strand
TCGGCACACCCTCACACGCTTCGTGGCCCCATAGGGGGCTCACGAAGGCCCCAGTGGGACTGCGTTCGCAGGGCGGCGCCGCTCCCCATTCGGCCAACCCCTCACACGTTTGTGGCACCCATCAGGAAGCTCCACCGAGGCCCTGGGCTGCAGTTCGCATGGCGGCGCCGCACCCATTTCGGCACACCCCTCACACGTTTCGAGGCCAATAGGGTGCCACCGAGGCCCGTGGTGCGTCCGCATGGCGGCGCCGTACCCATTTTCGGCACACCCCTCACACGTTTCGTGGCCCCATAGGGAGCTCCACCGAAGGCCCCAGTGCTGCCGTCCGCATGCGTCCCGCACACCCATTTCGGCACACCCCTCACACGTTTCGTGGCCCCATAGGGAGCTCCACCGAAGGCCCCATGGCTGCGTCCGCATGCGTCCCGCACACCCATTTCGGCACACCCCTCACACGTTTCGTGGCCCCACAGGGAGCTCCACCGAAGGCCCCAGTGGCCGCGTCCACATGGCGGCGCCGCACCCATTTCGGCACACCCCTCACACGTTTCGTGGCCCCATAGGGAGCTCCACCGAAGGCCCCAGTGCTACCGCCCTCATGCGTCCCGTACGCCCAGGACAGCGTTTCGTGGCACGCCTTTCGTGGCCCCATAAGGAGCCCCACCGAAAGCGGCACCCACAAAGCGTTATTCACAATTGCATATGGTTGGGTCCTTCGCCAGGATAATTGGGTCTGTGTTTGTTTTCCCTCCTGAAAGATGGGGTCCCGGGCTCTGGTCGCAATGTCTTGCGATGTTGAATTGCTTCACAACGTCGGATGTGAGGGCAGGACGTCTGGACACATCAGTTTGCGGGGGCCGAACGGCCTTTCACTGTCCCTCAGTGCGTGGCTGAAAGTGGGGTTCTGCAGTGCGAATTCTCGCTCTTCTGGTCGTCGGCTTCGCCATCCAAAGGCGACTCACCCGCGACGGTTCTGTGCTGGGGATGTCTGGGTGGCCTCGCCGTTTTGGGGGGCCGTTTGGGATGTCTTGGAAGCCCTCGGGGTCACCCCAAGAGGCTACAGGCACTGGAAATCGGTACGTCCTTGTTTTCTCTGCATCGTTTAAACAGCAGTCTCGTTGGTTCGGTCTTCAGCGCGCCCAAGACGGCACACGAGGGCCCCAATACCGCGACAAGACGGCCCCCAAGGCTACCAAAAGAGGCCCAAGAGGTACCCAACACGGCCACAAGAAGGGCAAACAAAAACGCGCAACCGCGAGACCGTTCACGACCACCACCGCTCAAGCCGCGGCGACGAAGGACACTTGAAGTGACGATGAAACAGAGTGCCTTGCTCGCCACAAACTTGGCACTCTGACGCCAGATTGCCGCCGCGCTGACTGAGGCGGTGCTGGCACCAGTGGGGCCCCAAGAGGAGCCCACGGGGAGTTCGCTGCTCCCGACATCCCCACGGACCCCCAGTCCCAGTCACACCCTCCCCCTCGTCAATATTTCGGTGCAGCAGCTCGTTTAAAGGACGCCAAAAAAGCTCGCCCTTGCATGCCTTGCCTGGACCGATTCTGCTCAGGGCCCGAATGTCAGAAAACCTGCGCGCCGAAAAACAGGCGCGCCTGGCCATGAAAGCAGGAGAGACCTGCCGAAGGTCCCATTCACATCCCGAGGACTCACGCACCGAGTAGGGCCCCACAAAGGAGAACCCGATCCTCGAGCACGTCAACTCCTCCTACATACGCGGGACGTGCGCGCGCGCGATTGCAGGGCCTCGGCGGGGCTGGCCCAGGCCCAGGCCCTTTCCCCTTCAGCGTCGCGCACGCGCGCTTGCAGGGGGGCCTATCGGCATCCATCGCAACGACTGGATCCGCGTCGTGATCCTGGTCGGAGCTCGCTCCCAGGGATCGTCGTCGCCGTCGCCGTCGTCGTCGCTGTCGCCGTCGCCGTCGCCGTCGCCGTCGCCGTCGCCGTCGCTGTCGCCGTCGCCGTCGCCGTCCACGTCCACGTCGCCGTCGCCGTCGCCGTCGCCGTCGCCGTCGCCGTCGTCGTCGTCGTCGTCGCCATCGTCGTCGTCGTCGTCGTCCGTCGTCGTCCGTCGTCTGTCGTCCGTCGTCGTCCGTCGCCGTCCGTCGGCGTCCGTGGGCCATCCGTCCTCGGCGTCTGCGGCGCTGGCCCAGGCCCCGCAGCTGCCGCTGGAGCTGCTGCCGCCGCCGCTCGCCGGCGCGGGCGGACCCGACACCGCCGCCGCCGCCGCTGGCGGCTCGATCGCCGGCGCCCCCCAGGGAGCTCGGCGGCCGACCTCCTCCGGGGCCATCCGCGGGCCGCCGCGGCCCTCCCGGGCGGCCTCCGCGCAGCGCGCCGCGAGGCGCGGAGCGCGCGCGGGCCGCCGGTCCGCGAGGATGCCAGCCGGCTCCTCGCGCACCCGAGAGGCCAGCAGCGCCCCGGGCGGCGCAGCGGCCGCGGCCAGCGCGGGCGGCGGCGGGCGGCCCCTTGGACTTGCGGCGCCTCGGCGGCCGCGGGGCCTCGGGGCCATGACCACCGCAGAGGGTGGCGCGGCGGGCGCCCGCGGCTGCGCCTCCGCGGCGAGGCCGGCCGCCCGCCGGCGGGGCCGCGGGGGGGGGGCGCGGCGGCGGCGGGGCGCCCTCGCGGCCGAGGAGGAGGAGGCGGCGGAGGAGGGGGAGAGGAGGAGGAGGAGGAGGGAGGAGAGGGAGGAGGAGGAGGTAGAGGAGGAGGAGGGAGGAGGAGGAGGGGAGGGAGGAGGAGGAGGAGGAGAAGGAGAGGAGGAGGAGGAGGAGGAGGAGGAGGACGACGAGGAGGGGAGTGAAGAGGAGGAGGAGGAGGAGGAGGAGGAGGAGAGGAGGGCGGAGGAGGAGGAGGAGGAGAGGAGGGGAGGTAGGAGGAGGAGCGAGGAGGGTGAGGAGGAGGAGGAGGAGAGGAGGAACGAGGAGGGGGAGGTGGAGGAGGAGGAGGAGGAGGAGGAGGAGGAGGAAGGCGGAGAAGGAGGAGGAGAGGAGGAGGAATAGGAGGAGGAGGAGGAGGAGGGGGAGGAGGAGGAGGAGAGGATGGGGGAGGGGGAGGAGGAGGAGGAGGGAGGAGGAGGAGGAGGAGGAGGAGGAAGGAAAGAGGAGGGGAAGAGGAGGAGGAGAGAGGAGGAGGAGGACGAGGAGGGGGAGGAGGAGGAGCAGGAGGAGGGGGAGCAGGAGGAGGAGGGGGTGGAGGAGGAGGAGGAGCAGGAGAAGGAGGAGGAGGGGGAGGAGCAGGGGAGGAGCAGGAGGAGAGGGAGGAGGAGGAGGAGGAGCAGGAGGAGGAGGGAGGAGGAGGAGAAAGAGGAGGAGGAGGAGGAGGAGGAGCGCCCTGGCGGCGACAGGGCGGTACCCTGCCCACCATGAGTTCAACTATTCGTAGTTGCTGGCTGCTGGCTCTGCTGACTCCGCCGCTCGCTTGTCCCCCCATCCGCCTCTTCTTGCCGTCCACCCTCAGTGATCGGGCTTCCAATATCTGCCCTAAAGCTGCGAACGAACGAATGAGGAGGAGGAGGAGGAGGAAGAGGAGGAGGACCAGTGAAAGTCCAAGACCCATCCGCGACATCGCAATAAACTCTCCCTCCAAGTTCCCTCTACACAGGCCCCTACAAGGATGCATTGTCACTGAGGGAAGTGCCCTGTTGGAATCCTTATTTGATCGATCTCCTCCGAAATGGCCCCAAGATAGCCTCCAACGCTCCCAAGAGTGCCCCATGAGGGCCCCAAGAGGCGCCCGGGAGGCCCCAAGAGGCCCTCAAGAGGCCCCCAAGCGACTCCAAAGGAACCCCAGGAGGCCCCAGAAGGCTCTCCCAGGGGGCCCAAGACGCTCCTCCAAGAAGCCCATGGGATCGCCAAAAGGCCCCCAAGATTGTCGCCGTCAGCCTGCTTCTCCCCTCTTCCCCCTCTGCCGGACAGCACAGCCTGCCTGGAACCACAGACGGAGGCCCCCAAGAGGCCCAGAAGAGGCCTCAAGAGGCCCCCAATAGGCCCTTCCGAGAGGCCTCCCAAGAGATCTCCGCGGGCATCCAAGAAGCCGCTGACCTCACAAAACTCCCGAACAAAACCGTAATGCGGAAATGAAGCCCTTACTAAGGAAGAGCTCTCTGAGAAGAAAGTCTTGAAGGGCTCTTCTGGGAAACCCTCCCTTCCACGGACAACGCTTGATACAAGGGTATCGATTCAGTTTCCTGAGAAACTGAATCAGAAGAAGAAACGGCATATACATATTTTTTTGGCGCTCCGCGCGGATTTCATGGATCCGCACTGGGCACACTCCGAATCTCCTGGGGCTTTCCGCGTGCCCCCCTGGGCTGTGGAAGGTGCCGTCGCGTGAGTTTTTCCGGCCCAGGAGGGCCCGAAGACGGGCCAAGAACCGGGCCCCCAAGACGGTCCAAGAGGGCCCCGAGTCGCCGAGAGATCTTCCCAAGACGCCCAACATGGCCCAAAAGGTGGCCCCCACGAGGCCTCCAAGACGCCCCAGGAGGCCTCCAAGAGACCTCCAGAGAGGGCTAGGGCCCTAGGAGGTTAAAATCGCTGATCGTCCTAAAATGTTTGAAGGATGTTGGCGTTCTCGCCTCTTCGGCTTTCCGACGCTCCAAGACGGCCCAAGAGGCCCCCAAGACCACCCCAAAACTGCCAAAAGGGGCCTCCAAGGGGGCCCCAGGACGGCCCAAGAGCGCCCCAAGACGGCCCAAGAGGCGCCCAAGACGACCCAAGAGGGCCCCAAGATGACCCGAAAAGGGACCCAAGAGAGGAAACCCAAGAGGCGCCTGGGAGGCCCCAAGAGGCCCGCAAGAGGCCCACAGGAGCCCCCCAAGAGGCCCAAAAAGAAACCAAGAGGCCCCCAAAAGCCCCCAAGAGGCCTCCAAACTGCCTCCAAGAGGCCCCCGAGAGGCCTCCCACGAGATCCCAACAAACTTCCAGTAGGCTTCATACCCACAACCCAGGCGCGGTGGAGGGATGGGCCGAAGGCCATTAGATAGATTCTGACACAATGTTTCTGCCACGTAGCCTACACAACTTTGTTGCCACCACATCGTTGTCACACAAACTGTGCACAAACACACTGATTGAGGTCCACAACGGCGAACATGAGAAATGAGAAATGCCTATTGAGGAAAGCTCTGCTAGGAGAGGGGTCGAATGGCCAAATCCAACTCTGAGGGAAGGCGGGAGAAACAGGGATGGACTACGACGACGAGGACGAGGAGCACGAGCAGGAGGAAAGGAGGGAGGAGGTAGGAGAGGGAGAGGTGGGGGGCAGATGGGAGGAGGAGAGAGAAGGGGGGAGGGCGGGGAGGAGGACGGCGACGACGACGACGGCAACAACGAGCAGGGAGGGGGGAGGAGGGGGGGAGGCGCGACGAGGAGGGAGAAGGGGGATGTTGAAAAAGGGGAAGATCAGGAGGGGATGGGCATCGGTTCCTGCTGGCAGGTTGCACGTCGTTCTCAGTGTCCCCCGGCCCCGCTTGCCTCCTTCCCCTCACCCCCCTTTCTCCTCCTCATCCCTCTCTCCTCCTCATCCCTCTCTCCTCCTCATCCCTCCTCTCTCTCCTCCTCATCCCTCTCTCCTCTCTCGTCCTCATCCCTCCTCCTCTCCTCGTCATCCCTCCTCCTCTCGCTTGCTCCCACGGCCCCCCCTCTCCTCCTCGTCCCTCCTCGCTCCCCCTCCTCCTCCGCCCGGCTGCCACGGACAGGGCGCCTCTCCGATGCAGCCAGGCAGCCTCCTGACCCAGGATGATGAGAGGAGGAGGAGGAGGAGGAGGAGGAGGAGGAGGAGGACGACGACGACCTGGAGGACAAGGAGGAGAAGGACGAGGGGAAGGAACGATGCCCAACTGGTCCCCCCTGCGACTGGCAGTGGATCGGGGAACGCCGGCTGCCCACTGACAGAGGCAGGCCCCCCCGCTGGCACGGGCCCGGGTCCAGCGTCGGTGCACAGCTGCCCTCCTGGTGCCACGCCACACACAGCGCAGCTGGCCCCGGGATCCCGGGATCCGCGCAAGGATGTGGCCCCAGACTCGCGCCGTGAATGGGCCCCATCGGGGAGGCCGAGACCAGCTGAATCCAGCACATTTCGTAATCCCCCCTTTCCCAATCCCCCTCTTTACCAGCCTGGATCATATCCCTATCCCTATGTTGGGCATCTCCTCATCACGATGGCGATCTTAGGGATTTACTCAGTTTCTGAGGGTGCATCCCTAAGATTGCTCTCCTTTTAGCGTGTCAATCTTAGGGATAGGGATCAGTTCGAGGCTGGTGACCTCTCTCCTCCGCCCCGACTCCGGGGGCCCCACCGGCCGCCTGGACCGCCGAGGGGGCCCAGAGTTTTGGGGGAGCCGCAGACGCCGGCTGCCCGGAGCCGGCGTCTCCCCCCACCGGCGGGCTGTGTGCCCTGACGGCCTGCACGGCGGCCTCCGACAAACCGCGCGGACACCGCGCGGCCTCGAGCGCGAGATCTCCTGGCCTGCCGGCGGCGCGGGGCCGCGCGCGACGTCGTCGGCCGAGGCTGGGCCACCCCGGGGCGGCCGTCCGCCTCGGGCTCCTGCGGTGGCAGCTCGCGGGAGCCTCCCACACCATCTGGTCGGCTGCTGCGAGTCGACGCCAGTCGACGCTCGTCGTCGACGCCAATGGACGCCCAGTCGGCGCGGGCCGACGCAGACCGACGCAAAAATCGGCGCCATCTCGCCGACGCCCAGCTGCGAATCGGCGCGGATCGGCGCGAACGACGGCATTGTGAGGGCACACCAGGCTCCCATGCCTTGCTGCCGAAGACGCCTGCGCCGAGGCCGCCGCCGCGCCGACGCGACGGAGCCCAGTGCCACGACACCACAGACGAGCGACGGACGACGGACGAACGAAGGGAAAGGAGGCGGCGCGGGGAAGGGCGGCGAAGGGCCCGCCGCACACCGGGGCTCCTCTTTGTGCCCCGCTCCGCTCCGCACGGGGGGCGGCGCCGGCCGCCCGGGGCCGGGGTCAGGCGCGGACCAGCCGATGGCAGCGGTAGTTCCCGCCCATGCCGCCCCCGAACTTCCGGCTCTTGATGGCCGACCACCCGCCGGCACCTTCGAGAGCGCGGGGAAGGGGCTCAGACATAGACGTGATCGCGCCGTGACAAAGACGAGCAGAACGGGGGGTTCTTGCTGGACAAAACTTCGGCCTCGGGGGGGCCCTCCTCGCCGGGCCTCGGGACAGTCCAAGAACGACTGGGGAGGAAAAACCGATCCCAAGGAAGGGGTCGGGACTTCCGGGGACCCTGTATTGAAAACATCCGGATGTCGCATGTCTGGGAACGAGCGGTGTGGGATGCGGATGGAGATGGGACTGGGGAGGGATGCGGGAGAAGGATGAGGATGGGGATGGGGATGAGCAGGGTCGGGACTTCCGGGGACCCCGTACTGAAAAAGTCACGACGTCGCAGTTCTGGGGGAGGGGGGGGGGGGTCGGCACATGGCGGCGGCGGGAGAGGGAGAGGGCGGTGCGGCACGAGCCCGGGGGCGAGCGCGAGGGGGCGGCAGCGAAGACGAAGGGCCGCCGCCTCCCTGCGCCCTTCCCCCTCCTCCCCCCTCCCACTTACCGCCCCCCCCCTCCTCCCCCCTCCTCCTCCCCCCGCCCTCTTCCCCCCTCCCCCTCCTCCCCCCGTCGTCCCCCCTCCTCCCCCCCTCGCACTTACTTACCACCCTTCTCCCGCCTTCCCCCCACCCACGGGGGGGGAAGGGAGAAAGGGCGAGGGGGCGCAGGCAAAACAGGTGCGGTCACGCCAGATGTGACAGCTTACCCCTCCCACCCGTCCGTTCCCATCGCGCCAATTGTTTCTCTATCCGCGCTCCTCCGCCTCCTCCTCCTCCTCCGCCTCCTCCTCCTCCTCCCCTCCTCTCCTCCTCCTTCCTCCTCCTCCCTCCTCCTCCTCCTCCTCTCCTCCCCCTCCTCCTCCTCCTCCTCCTCCTCCTCCTCCTCCCTCCTCTCCTCCTCATCCTCCTGATTCCTCCTCCTCCTCCTCCCTCCTCCTCCTCCCCTCTCCTCCTCAAAAATCCTCCTCCTTCCTCCTCCCTCCTCCTCCTTCCTCCTCCTCCTCTCCTCCTCCTCCTCTCCTCCTCCTCCTCCTCCTCCTCCTCCTTCCTCCTCCTCCTCCTCCTCCTCCTCCTCCTCCTCCTCTCCTCCTCCTCATCCTCGTCCTCCTCCTCGTCCTCGTCCTCGTCCTCGTCCTCCTCCTCTCCTGGCCCCCTGCTCTTCTCCACGCCCGGCCGCGGCGCCTTCCGCGGGCGGCGCGCGGAGGAAGCGCAGCGGGTCCTCGCTGGTGCCGCCCAGCCCGGTGAGGACCACGAGCCGGCCGCCGGGCCGCAGGACGCGCCAGAGCTCCTCTGCGGTGCGGCGCCGCCCTCGCCGCGGCCGAAGCCGATCATGTGTCTCGGTCGCTCCACTCTGGCCAAGGCCCTAGCACAGGAAAGCCAGTGCACAGGCACCAAACATCGTACCAGTCTTGCCCTGCGCGTCTGGCGTGTAGGCCACGAGACGGCCAGGACAACGGATCTCCCCCCCCTCCTGCCTGCGGGACGCAGTCCCTGACCCAGACCGAAGGAGAAGCACGCCACTGTTGGCCCGTCCTGGGCACCTTCGCGGTGCCAGGGCACGACGCGATGCAGAGAGGAGAAGGCGGAGGAGGAGGGAGGGGGACAAGGAGAAGGAGGAGGAGGAGGACGACGACGGTGACGAGGGGAAAGCGGGGGGACAGCCAGCAACCGCTTACGAGCGCTGGGCCAACGTGGCCGTCGCCATGGCCGCCGCCGTCCCAAATCTCCGACGATATAATTTTGTCCATCGAGGCGTTTCTCCTCAATAATTTCGGCCTCTGAAGCCCACTGGGGTGTCTCGGGCCATCAGAACTTGTTCTGAGACGAAAAACTACAGCCACAGAATAAATCGGGAGCACTGGGGCCGTTCTTATACATATCTAAAGAGAGACCATACATCATAGATCATACAGCATGCATCATATATCATATATCCACATCATACGCATAGAAAATATATGTTGATATACTACTGCAGATGTCAGCATGAGAGGGGCGAACGGTCATTCATTATCCCTGGGCGGGTGGCTGAACTGGCGTTCCGCGGTGCTGATTGTTGTTGCGTTGTTGCGTTGTTGTTGCGGTGTTGCGTTGTTGTTGCCATCGTCCTCGCCCGCGACCCGCCCGCGATCCACCCCGCGAACCACCCCGCGGCCCAACCCGCGACCCACCCCTCGACCCATCCGCGACCCGCCCGCGACCCACCCGCAACCCACCCACATTGCTTTGACGAAAACACGGCGCCTGCGGCGGGCTCGTTACATAATTGATCAGCGCCTGCAGCGGGCTTCTTCAAACCTCGCCGACTGCCGACGAACCCGTCGCCCCCTCCCTCTTATCCGCAACTGCGGGGTGCTACGCGTTATAAACAAAAAACAGAAAACGACGACGGATATATGGGGTCGTCGTGGCCGCCGCCGCCGTCGCCACCGCCGAAGCCGCCGCCGGCAACAGGCGCCGCCGCCGCCGCTGGCCATCAACACCCGCCAAGGCACTCGCGGCGCCGTCTTCGCCGTGGCCGCCGCCGCTGCGGCCGCCGCCGAGGCAGTCGCGGCCATCGCCGCCGCCGCCGCCGCCGTGATCGCCACGGTCGCGGTCGCCGCCGTCGCCCCGTCCGGGAGGCAGAGAATTGGCCCCACGCGCTTTTAGGAGACCCCCCCCCGGGCATCGCCGGGCTCGCGGAGCCAGCGGATCCTCGGCATCCTTCTACACCTCCTCTCCCTCCTCCCCCCTCCTCCGCCTCCTCCCCCGCCTCCTGCTCTGCTTGGGGGGGACGGGGGGGGGGAGGGGCGGCGGGCAATCCTTCCGCAGGCCCCCGAGGCGGTCATCGCGATCGTCGCTGACGAGGAGGGACAGGGCCAGCCAGTCCAAGGTGCCCTCGACCCCGGCGCCGCGGAGCGACGAGGAGTGCGACGACCACCACCACGGCGAGAACGAACACGAACGCACGACGGAGTCGTGCGCGCTCCGCGAGGGAGCTTCCCAGTGCCCATACAGGGCAGTTTTAATACATAGGATTCTTAAAAATATGGGTTTTTGAATACATGATTAACTTATGAATAAATGTATGCATGAACTCATCGTTGTTTTCAATACTAAAACCCTGCATTTTTATACATGATCCGCACGCGGAGCATGTATTAAAAATGGCACTGTAAGCAAGTGATGTGAAACTTAAGCAAATCATGTGAAACGTAAGCAAATGCATGTGAAACGGTAGCCACCACGACGAGGACGACCACCAAAGCTCCCTTTCACAGGAACTTTCTTGAAGGCGGGGAGGGTGTCCCCGTCGCCTCGCCCCCCTCCGCGCGCCGCCAAAACGTCCGACCGAACAGCGCGGGGAGCGGCTCGCAACACAAAATACGGCAGACACACAGACATCAGTGCACGCGCACGATAAACACACCCCTCAAACATGATCATACATCACGCGTGGCTGTTCGGCCAAAAGAAAGCAACCACCCATGCTCGACAGTGATCCACGAAAAAACTCTTCCCTTGCAGCAAGGCTTCGTGCAAAGAAGACCCTCTGGACAATAAAACCGGTGCATAACATCAGTCCACCGCGTCTTGGGTCTGCACCGAGACCAACAAGCCCCTGCAATGCTCCAAACAGGACTCCAAGAGAGCCCCGAAAGAAGGCCCCAAGAAGTGCTTGATTGGTTTTAGCACTCTCGCGCATTCGGACTTCCATCGCTACAAGGCGGTCCTAGAAAACCCAAGATCGCCCCAGGACGGATCAAGAGGCCCCCAAGACGGTCCAGGAGGCACCAGAGAAGGACCCAAGGAGGAGCCCGAAGCTGACACTTCGAGCCCTTCTCCAAAAGACGGCCCCCGAGTTCGCCAGCATGCCCCAGAGACCCAAGACCCCAAAGGGACCCCCCAGGAGGCCCAAGAAATGACCCAGGATGAGCATCATCTAACCGATCCTTATCCCACAGGTGTGGCCTGGGACCCACTGGCCGATTTGCCCCCCTGGATGGGATACAGGCTGCTCCCCTCGGGTTTCAAGGGGTATTTCCCCAACTGGAGCGGTGAGATGGTGGGGCTTGGGATGGGGATTGGGATGGGGATGGGGATCGGTTATGTAAACGATACTGCCAGGAGGCACCCGATGGGCCTCCCGGAAGGACCCCAAGGAAGCTCCCAAAAGACTTCTTGTCTACAGAGGCCAGGCGCGGCGGCGGGAGGCCCCGGGCCCGCTGAATCTGCCGCCACCTGTTGGCTTGCAGAAGGGGAATGTTCTCTTAGCCGGCGATTTGACATCGGTCGGAGGGGGGGACCCTCCTCCTCCTCCTCCTCCTCCTCCTCCTCCTCCTCCTCCTCCTCCTCCTCCTCCTCCTCCTCCTGGATGGGGGAGGTGTAGCTCTGGACCTCAGCTGAATGCGACTGTCTGCAACATGTGCGTCCTGTGGGGGAGACGCCACCTGCTTGAAACAGGCGCCAAAGACAGCCAAGATCTACTCCATTGGGGGGGTAGGAGAGGGGGTGCGAGGGCCCGCGCCGATCAGCAAAACAATGAACAAGAAAACGATCACCAGGGGTGCACGGCGTGCTGAATGTTTGGCTGTCCTGGGTTCTTTCAGAACCCCCACTGGGGATTCGGCCTGGCCCACCGGCGTTCTGCAAAGCTCCTCAAATGTCGGCATCCAATGACCTCATCCGCTCCAAGACGGCAATGATGGCGCCAAGATACTCTCCAAGAAGGTCCCAAGACGCCTCCGAAAAGGCCAAGAAAGCCCCGGAAGAGCCCAAGATGGCCGACTGATGTTCCAAAACAACACAAAATTCACCCAAGACGACCTAAGATGGCCTCGAGATGGCCCAAGACGGCCCAAGCAGGCTACAAGAGTCCTCCAAGATGGCCAAAATCACTGCTTGTGCTCAGGTGATTGAATGGGTGCGTTTTTCCGTTTGGATCTTCCGACGGCCAAGAGACCACAAAGATCGCCCCAAGAACGTCCAAGAGACCTATCAGATGGCCGCAGGACGATCCAAGCGGCCCTTAAGACGGCCCCAGGAGCGCCCAAAGGCGACCCAAGAGGCCTTCAAGACGCCAAAGATGGGCCCAAGAGGCCCCCAAGACGACCCCAAGAGGGCACCAAAGACGGCCCTGAAGCGCCCCAAGAAGGCCGAGGCCCCCAAAACGGCTTCCGATGACGTCAGACGGACCAGGAACGCTCTCCTCCGACTACGCCTCCTCCTCCTCCTCCTCCTCCTCCTCCTCATCATCATCATCATCATCATCATCATCCTTCTCCTCCTCCTCCTCCTCCGCCTGCTCCGCCGCCGCCTCCTCCTCCTCCTCCTCCTCCTCCTCCTCCTCTTGATCTGTCCTCCCTCTCCTCCTCTTCTTCTTCTTCTTCTTCTTCCTCATGCACGTGTTCCCCAAAAGGTTTTCACGAGGCCTGGGGAATACCTAGTCCAATAGCTTGGCCGAGCTCTGGCCGCAACCTTCGGCCACGTGGGCGCTTCCAAAATGCAGGGGGCGGCGATTGTTCCCCGTCGGCGTCTTCGATCCGCCGCATCCTTCTGGTTGTAGAGGGGTGGACGGCGTACCGAATTTTAGACTAGCCCGTTGAGCCCTTCCGAAAGGTTCCCTGAGGTATCTGGCTCAACCCGCTGGCGACATGGAAAAACAAGAAAATCATGAAAGCACGCCTCCAGGATGGCCAAGTTGGTCGAAAATGGCCTCCAAGAAGGCCCAAGACTATCCAAGACGACCTCAAGAAGGCCCCCAGACGGCCCAAAATCCCTCCAAGACGGCCCACGGCGCCCCAGGCTACCAAGACGGCCCAGGGAGGCCACCAAGTTGGCCTCCACGGGCGTCGACGAGCCAAGTGTGCCCTACAATGGCCCAAGACGCCTTCAAGGGGCCCCCAAAAGCCCCCAAGCGGTCCCCAATACCCACGAAGCCCCCAAGAGGGCCTCAAGAAGCCTTCTTCTCGTCCTTCTTCTCGTCCGTCTCAGCTTCCTCCTCCTCCTCCGCCTCCTTCTCCTCCTCCTTCTCCTTCTCCTGTGTCTCCATCCCACAAATGTTCCTCAGACTTTGTCCCAACGTTTGGCCACACCGGCGCTTCCAAAAGGCAGGGTTCGACGGTGGTTCGCCATAGGCATATTCGATATGAACATTCAGAGAAATTTGATACTGGCGAGACAGGGAAGCTCGAGTAAGTCCGAAAAAAACGGGTAAGAAATCACATTCGACCGTTGGTCGTCCACATATCCAGGAACTGCCCCGAACGTCCGTCGTGGTACCAACCCAACCGGCGCCATCCCTGGCGCGCGGAGGGGGTTCAGCGCAGATTCGTTTTTTCCCAAACCATACCCAAACACGCGGAACTCCGAAACTGTATGTTTAGTAAGTGTTTTCTTCTTCGAATGGTATGTCATCACCGAATTCTCGGTGCATCGCTTACAGAAGTGCTTTCCCCCAGAATTGACGTTCTCGACACAGGTATCCCAAAAATAGGAATCATGCTCGTAGGTCTACGAACATTGCATACGCGTTTTTTGGTAGATTCGACCGAGGAGCAACTCAAGGCTGGGGTACAGCGATTGTGCCGTCGCTTCCCCACTCGAAAACTGGGAACTGCCGGGCCGACCACTGGTGAAGGTGACTCCTTGTCGACCACGGCGTCGAACGTGCCGCTCCGGAAAGGCAGCGCCGCCGCGTCGGCCGCGACCAGCGCCGTGGGGCCTGAGTGCACCGGGCTCCGCCGACCCCCTCAGAGTCTTGAGGCCTGCAGGCGTTGCTTCACGGGGAGGCCATGCGGTCGGCCCGCGTCAGAAGGATGCGCGACAAGGATGCCAGGACCTCCGACGTCCATCTCGAAGCTTTTCGAGCCGGGCGCGGCCAGCGAAAGTGGCCAAGGATGGACCGAGGAGCCAAGAATGATGCAAGGGCACCCTTGGGAAGGCTGCCCATCCTTACAGTGCGGGTTAACTGTCATCGAGTAGGGAATGGACTACAGAATTGATTGAACCCTAGACTTGCTTCCCCCCTCGACTCTGCTAGAAGTGCGCAGGATGCTCCGCAGAGCTACGGGGCACTCGGCGGATTTTCCGCAGGTGCGACGGGAAATCGACCACATGAAGCCCTCCACAGGAAGCCCAACCCTGAGACCCCAGGGCGCTCATTCAGTCTTGGCGTGGGAACGCCACGCCCTCCACAGCAAAACCATCGAAGCCCAAGAAACCCAGGGCGCGCTGGAGGCAAGCAGGGTGTTTATCGGCACGGGTTTCCACTGTAAGCGGGGGAGCGGGCAGGCACACGTGTCGTGCGCCTTCGGGGCATCGGGGCAAGCCCTTTCGGATCCTCCTCCTCCTCCTGTCCTCCTCCCTCCCTCCTCCTCCTCCTCCTCCTCCTCCTCCTCCCTCCTCTCTCTCCTCCTTCCTCCTCCCTCCTCCTCCTCCTCCTCCTCCGCTCCTCTCCTCCTCCTCCTCCTCCTCCTCCTCCTCCTCCTCTCCTCCTCCTCCTCCTCCTCCTCCTCCTCCTCCTAGGGGAACGTTTGCACTGTCGACTTTCGCGTGGTCCTGCGCCAGATCCACGAACGACGGGAGGGTGCGCGACACTTGTGGGTCTGGCCCACAAGCAAGCCCTTGTCTCGGGCATGTTCGACGACGACGACGACAACGACGACGACCGCGGCGCTGACCACGGCGAGATGGCGATCATTGAAGGGGCCCTGGGACACACAAATAAAGACACACAAATAAAGATATCCGCCATACTTTCCCATATGTTCTGGATTTCTGTCTTCCCCCCCACTTCCCATATTTTCCCATATTTTCTGGGGATCGACGATTAATTGTGTCTGTGTGTTGTTTCCCCTCCTGAATCATGGCGGCGACAAGGAGAAGGAAGGCGTCAGCAGTGTGGGGCGGCGCTGACGATGCTGGCGATGGGCCGGTGGCAGCGATGACGACGGCCACAGATCGGCGGCGAGCCCGGAGGAGAAGTGAGGATGAGAAGGCCTCCTACGGGGCGTGAAAACGACCGCGGCCACTGCTTTTCTTTTGTTGCCGCCTTCCAGCCAGCAGAAACAGAGCAGTGGTTGTGGTCATTGTCGTTAAGGCTGGCACCAGGGAAATGACCACAGCCACTGCTTTTTTTTCGGCCGGCTGGAAGGCGGCGCAAACAAGAAGCAGTGGCTGTGGTCATTTTCCCGTCCCGCACCTTCTCAGAAGACTCGAAGTCCCACGGCCTTCGGAGGAGTTCTCGCAGCCTCTCCCGAGGACACAGAAAACTTCCCGGAAGTTGCAAGGGCTTCTGAGGAGAAGTCCGGCCGCCTTCTGAGAGGGCCTTCTCCGTCTCGATCGCTCGCCGCCGATTTTGGTATTGGGGTCTTGTCTCGGGTCTCTGGCGGCCACTCGGGACGCTCCAGGCACCCCCGAGACGCCCTCGGCGAGGCGCAGCCGCTGGAACGCATGCCGAGGCTGGAAAACCGCCGAGAACCGACGAAAATGTCCGAAAATCTTGAACCTCGAACCCGACACTTCTCACTCGCTCGCTCGCCGCCGATCTTTTGTTTTTTGAGTCAGATCTCGGGTCTCCGGCGGCCGTTCGGGACGACCCAGGCAGCCCCGAGACGCTCTCGGCGAGGCGCAGCCGCTGGAGCGCGTGCCGAGGCTGGAAAACAGCCGAGAACCGCCGAAACCGACGTCCGAGAATCTCGAACCTCGAACCCAAGATTTCTCCCCACTCGCTCGCTCGCCGCTTTTGTTTTTTGAGTCAGATCTCGGGTTTGTTTTTTGAGTCAGAATCTCGGGTCTCCCCACTCGCTGGCTCGCCGCCGATCTTTTGTTTTTTGAGTCAGATCTCGGGTCTCCGGCGGCCGTTCGGGACGACCCAGGCAGCCCCGAGACGCTCTCGGCGAGGCGCAGCCGCTGGAGCGCGTGCCGAGGCTGGAAAACCGCCGAGAACCGCCGAAGACGTCCGAGAATCTCGAACCTCGAACCCAAGACTTCTCCCCACTCGCTGGCTCGCCGCCGATCTTTTGTTTTTTGAGTCAGATCTCGGGTCTCCGGCGGCCGTTCGGGACGACCCAGGCAGCCCCGAGACGCTCTCGGCGAGGCGCAGCCGCTGGAGCGCGTGCCGAGGCTGGAAAACCGCCGAGAACCGCCGAAGACGTCCGAGAATCTCGAACCTCGAACCCAAGACTTCTGACCAAAAAAACCCACACAAACACACACACACACACACCACACACACACAACACACACACACAACAAAAAAAAAAAAAAAAAAAAAAAACATGAAACTAAAAAAATCGGCGGCGAGCGAGCGAGCGGGGAGAGGTTTCGGGCTCGAGGTTCAAGATTTTCGGACGTCTTCGTCGGTTCTCGGCGGTGTTCCAGCCTTGGGATGCGTTCCAGCGGCTGCGCCTCGCCGAGAGCGTTTCGGGGGTGCCTGGATCGTCCCGAAAGGCCGCCAGAGACCCGAGATAAGACCCAAAAACCAAAATCGGCGGCGAGCGAGAGGAGGGAAGTGAGAAGGAGAAGGCCTTCTCAGAAGGCGGCGGGACTTCTCAGAAATCCTCGCGCCTTCCGGGAAGCTTCCTGTGCCCAGCTCCGGAAATTTCCCAGAAGTCGGGTGACTTCCGAGCCTTGTGAGCAGGCCCACCCCTTCTCACTTCCACCCGGGCTCGCCGCCGATTTAAGTGAATGGAAAAGTTGATCCCAGGGTACGCCCCAAGATGCAGCGTTCGCTTGGGACCTTCCTTATAAACGGGCGGGCGCCTGTCGGTTTCTGGTAGTTTCCGCGGTTTCTGTTCAATTGGCTGTGCCCCTCTGGATGCACCGGGCGCAGACACAATAGTTTCGCCTGAGACATCCTCACTGCCCACTTGCTGACTGATATCAGCTCAGGCTTCTGTTGTGTTGTGGCAGATTCCGGAAAGCCCCCGCAGTTCCACTCGGGCCTCACACGAGATCATCTTCACTGCTGCAACGGGCGTCCTCGCGGAGATCGGGGGCCCCGCGACGGCTGCGCCGCGCTCTTGGAGGGCCTCGCCGCCGAACGGTTCTAAAATAACTCATCTGCACAAGAAAAGCACGGTAAAAACCGAGAGGTGAGCGCTCCCCTGTCCGTTAGGGCCCTTCGCCCGCAAGTCCAAAACGAGGCCCCAAGAAGGCCCCCAAAGCGGCCCCCAAACGGCCCTCCAAGAGGCCCCTGGAAAGGCCACGAGCACGAAGAGCAAAGGCCTGCGATGGCACAGTACGGGCCGGCGGATTGAGCGAAGCGAGTGAATAAATCGTCTGCACAAGGAAAGCACGGTAAAAATCGAGAGATGAGCGCTCCCCTGTCCGTTAGGACCCTTCGCCCTAGAGGCCCAAGCAGAAGCTCCATGAGGCCCCCCAAGCGGCCCCCCAAACGGCCCCCAAGAGGCACCTTGGAAAGGCCACGAGCGCGCAGGGCAAAGGCCTGCGGCTGCTTGTGCCCACGCAAGTGCCACGCGCAGCGTGCGCACAAGTATCTGCGCCAGTGCGTCCAAGATGGCCCTGGGTTCCTCGAAGGCCCCCGACGCCCCCCCCAAGCTGCGCCACTCGCACCACTTCTGCATTGTCGCCCTGGAAAACAACCTCACACTCGTGCAAGATAGGCTCTGCAATCAACCACTTGGCAGCCCAAATTGCTGCTTCTAGCTCGGCGCAAGTGGAGAAAGAGGATGGGGAGATGATGTCCCCGATGCCTGGCAGGGCCCCTGCTTGGAACCTTTCAAACCACGCACGTTCGCCATTGCTGGCAATGACACAAAAGGCCCGGGACGGGGGAAAAGAGTCGGAACTGGCTGTGTACCTGTAGCCCCCTGCTGATCCATCCGTGTAAATGCCGATCCCCGTCGGTTTTTCTGCACCGACTCGCGCTGCCATTCCGCTAGACCCGAAACGTAGCTGAGCGCCAAGAAGGGGCACAAGATAGAATATCACCACAAAGACCTTCAGGCCAAGGCGCGCTAATGATACGAATCGTGGAGTCACCTTTTGGAAGTGGAATGCACGCAAGACCTCGCGCGGATGCGCCTGCGGCGCGCGAGCCCGCTGGGGGTCTTTGAGCAGCAGGCGCTGCAGGTTTCGAATTCGCCAGCGGAAAACTTGCTGCTCTTGCTCCTCCATGCGCAGCGGTTTGCCGTCGGAGCTGAGGGAGGGAAGGTCGTCGTCATCCTCCTGATGCTCGAAGTTATTCCCCCCCTTGCGAAGGCCTCCATGAAGCGGGTCTCGGCTTTCTCCTCGTCCTTGCCCTTCGGCTTGAGCACAGGCTGCTGGACCTTATGGAGGGATGGCTTGGACGGCTTGGCTACATTCTCGGCGGCGTTCAGTAGCTGGCTGTCCTTGCCCTTCTGGCGACGGAACCATCTCGTCATGCAGTGGCATTGGCTCGTCAGGCTCTCTCATATCCTCTGGCAAGGCCACCGTAGTTGGGTCCGATGCTGCTGGCTACCCTGCCGGTTGCGGTCGGACTGGCTGGGGTTCCTGCTGCTGCTACGGAGACTGCATGATGCCAGCCCTCGCCAATGTGATTTGCATTGTAGCCATCTGCTCCGCCAACTTCATGAGCTGCGTGACATGTTGTTGTTGTTCGCCAGCATCGCGGAGAGCGTGGCTGGCAACGTTGTGTTCTGCGCTGAGTCCGCTGGGCTTGCTGGGCTCATGGGAAGCGCCGCTGATGCTGGCGAGCTCGGGTATGCTGCTCTCTTTTTGACTGGGCGTGCCTGTGGCTCACCTGTCACGTCCTCATCAACATCCTCCTCGACACTGATATGCTCCTCTTTGACCACCTGTCGACTTGTTGCCAGTCTATGAAAATTACTTTGCTACACTATGGGTTTCTCCAAATCCTGGCGGACATGAGTTGTCTGCGATTGACATTCCTGAAGATAGTTCTTCGCATCATCCTCTGTCTTGGCGAAATCTTTGAGTCGCTTCAGCAATCTCTCGACATACTGAGTTCGATGCGTAATCATTTCATCTGGAGGCCTCGCAAACATGACCTGGTACATTGTAACTGCGAAGTCGGTCTCCACTTCTGCACGTCTGGCTCCCTTGTGACCAAGATCAAACCCTACTCTTTACTGCTTCTCGATCGTATCCACTAGCTTTTTCAAATACAGGCGGTGCTTGCGCAATTATAATAGTGTCTTCGGTATTGGTACCCACAGCCTATGAGATTCTGCAACATGTGGCCCTGCTGGACCGATCATGAGTGGTACTTTCTTGTCGCTGCGTTTGTTCCAGATCGGCGCCTGGGATCTCGCAGGTGTGTTCTCTGATGAAGAATACCACTCTTGCTGCTGCCAGTGTTGTTGATTGGGTCTGTGCCATCGCCTCGGGCGTGACACCTCTCTCCATGGTCGCGGGTCCTCCTGTGTTTCTGCGTCCTCCTCGTGCTCTGCTTTCATCTGCTTCTGGGCGGGTGAAACCTCACAGAATCCGCAGGAGGCTGATGCTGGCGGGTTTGACCTGCTGCAAATCGAACAGTCCCAGAATTTAGATCTACGGGACCACCCTGATGTCCTGTGGGTCGCATAACTATGATGACGCATCGTTCTGTGATGATTCTGCAAGACTTCTGCTGCTGCGACTCTGACCAGTGTTCTAGCCTGGGTTCTGGCGCTGCGTCTGCGCCTGTGCCAGGCTGGCTCGTACACCTTCTGCCTCTGACTGGTCGTCGTCTGTCGTGTCACGAATGTGTCACGGTCGGCCGTGCTCTGGCTGTGTTGTGCTGGCGTAAGGTATCGGGCCGACGCGTGTGGAAGCTGCCCCTGTTTGGGCTCGCCGCTACCTGGTAGCAGCTCCCGCAGGCTGAGCTGGGACGGCGGCTGACAGCAGGGATGAGAGAAGAGGAGAGGGGCAGGAAGGAAGGTCGCGACCGCAGCGCTCTGTTCAAAACGAGTACCCAACGAAGGAAGGATGGGCAGAAAATTGAAGATGTCCCAGCGATGGGCCAGACCTCGTGCCGCTGCGCGCTGCGAAGGGTGAGGCCTCCTCCTCGTGCAGTGCTCGCCGCGCAGGACCTGCATTGGATGGGGGGCTGCGGAGCAAGCACGCAGAGGCAGGCTGCACTCCCCGTGGGCCACGATCCGCGCGAGGAGTGTGCCGCGAGGGGCGGGGGCTCGCATGTACGCCCTCGTTGGGGTCCCAGGCGGAGCTCCCTGTGGGCCCCGGTCCGCTCCGCGTGAGGAGCGTGCCGAAAAGGGGCAAGGGGGACGCATGTGAACGCTTTTGGAGGAGGAGGAGGAGGAAAACGAGGAGGAGGAGGAGGAGGAGGAAGAGGAGGAGGAGGAGGAGGAGGAGGAGGAGGAGGAAGAGGAGGAGGAGGAGGAGTGAGGGGCTCCCTATGGGGAACGATCCGCGTTGGGGGGTGTGCCGAAGCAGGCGTGAGGGGCGCTCGCGTGCGCCCTCACTGGTGCCACAGGTCGAGCCCCATCTTGTGGGGTGCAATCCCTGTGAGGGGCTGGCAGGCAGGAGCGTGGGGAGGCCTGAGGCGCCCTCTCCGGTGCCTTTTCGGGAGGAGCTCCACATGGGGGCACGATCAGCGCGAGGAGCGGGCCGAAGTGGGCGGGGGAACGCACGGGGCGCATCGCTGGATCGCGGGAGGAGCCCTAAGTGGGGACACGATGCGCGTGAGGAGTGCCGAGACAGGCGGGCCGTGAATGGAGCTTCCTGCTGGTCCACGATGCGCGCGAGAGGTGTGCCGAAGTGGGCAAGGCAACGCACGTCAACGCCCCGAGTGGGGCAGCAGGTGGAGCTCCCTGTTGGGCCACGAATCCGCTCGAGAGGTGCGCCGAAAGGGGTGGTGGTAACGCATGCTGCGGCAGGCTGGCAGCGGTAGGGGCAGCAAGCGAAAAGAGGAGGGAGAAGGGGAGGAGGAGTAGGAGGAGGGGGAGGAGGAGGAGGGGGAGGAGGAGGAGGAGGATTAGGACCAGTGTGCAAACCCAAGAGGCATCAACGAGGTTGGACTAAACCCTCCCTCCAAGCTCAATATTCACAGACCCCTGCAACGGTTCATATCCACTGTACGAACTGCCTCGTTGGAAGACAACCGCTTGAAGACCCTGAAGCGTGCCAAAACATTATTCTCGGGATTCCAACGCCACGGATCAACCTGACCGTTGCGTCTTGCTGATTATGAATATTGCCAGGACGCCATGCCTGGGACTCCAACACCACGAATCAACGTAACTGTTGCACACTCATAATCCTGAAACCTTTCAACACACAAATTCTGGTACGCTGATCATGGGAATCCGCGGACCCGTTAAACTTTCTGCAAAATGTAAACACTAATGTGCGCGGCGCTAGGGCGAGAGCCACATGTTGAAAAGGAACCGCACTCAATCTGCGAAACTTTTGCAATGTTTAAAACGACCTGCGCGCGCTACGGCGAGAGCCACATGTTGAAAAAAAGCCGCCCTCAATCCGTGAAACTCTTGCAATTGTTTAGAACGAATGTGCGCGGCGCTGAGGCGAGAGACACATTTTGAAAACGACCCGCCCTCCATCTGCGAAACCGTTGCCAAAATTTAAGCTTCAGGGTGAGAAGGAGGATGTCTCAGGCGAAACGCCTGGCCCACCCAAAAAACTGGCCTCGGAGTGTGACAAGGAGAAATCCTGTACAAGGAGAAGGAATGGGGGATTAGGAGGAGGGAGATGAGGGGGAGGAGAAGGAGGGGGAGGGGGAGGAAAGGTAGGGGGAGGAGGAGGAGGAGAAGGAGGAGGAGGAGGAGGAGGAGGAGGAGGAGGGAGAGGAGGAGGAGGAGGAGGAGGAGGAGGCAGGCAGGCGTTGGCGGTCCGGGGGCCCATCCCGCGCGCACTGCTACTGCGGCACATGGCGTGGCCAACGCGGCTGGCGACGACCGTCAGGGAGCGTGCCATCCGCCTGCGCGCCCGTGCCCACACCGACCCCAGGTACGGGACGGCTCGGCAAGTGCTTCTCGTGGCCCAGGAGGAGCAGGGCACCTGGTCGGCACACCTGCGCGACCTGGCGGCGAGCTGGGGCGCCCTGCCCCCGCCGACCCCCCCGCGGGGCCAGTGGCGCTGGACCGATTCCGCAGCGCGCTCCGGGCTGCCGCCCAGGCGCAGGAGGCCAAGTGGGCCCAGGACCGGCCGCAGGCGGAGGCCCTCCAGCGTCCGGCCGGGCGGTGCGCGACCGCGGCCGAGGTGTCGGCGTCCGGGGCCACGCTTGCCCAGACACGGGCCCGGGCCCGCCTCCGGCTCCAGGCTGGCCCCGCATGCAGCGCCACGGGGGAGGTCCCCGCGTGCCGCTTCTGCGGCCGGGCGCGGGAGACCCGCCAGCACCTCACCGAGGAATGCAGCGAGGCGGCCGCGGCCCTTGGCGCCGCAGGCAGCACCAGCGCACCGGCGCCGCTCTCCCCAGAGCGCCGCGCCTGGCTGCTGGGCGAGCGCGGCAGCCTGGCGGCCGCGGCGGCGGAGGTGGCGCGCTGGCTGGGGCCGCAGTAGGCCATCTGGGGGGGGCTGAGCATGACGTCCATGGGACCCAGAATCGCCTCGCCAGCCTCGCGGCTTGTCGTCGTCGTGGCCTGGCCGGAGGCGCCGGTGCCTCTGGGGGGGCCCCTGCCCCGTCCGCTCCCCCCCTTCCCCGTCCTCGCCCGCCCCTCCCCCCTCCCTCTTCTCTCCCCTCCTCCCCTCCTCCTCCCCTGGCCTCCCTGGCCTCCCCCCCTCCCTTCCGCTGTCGCCCCTGCCTGCTGCCCTGCCGCGGCTCCCCGCCCCCCCCGCGGCGTCGGGGGGTTTGGGAAGCCATCCATGCCCGTGGGACGCCCGTGCTCGGTCCCCCCCAAATGCTGCCCCCGTGCAGCACCCGGCTCACCGCGGGGCTGCCGGGGGGCCCCCCTCCCGCGCGGCTCTCCAGCCCAGCCAGGGGGAGGCCGCCGGGGGAACCTCTCCCCGGGGGCCCATGGTCAGGCCTCTTTCCGCCCCGCGGTGAGGGCCCGCCGGAAGGCCCCCGGCCGAGGGGAGGGGGCGTCGCGCGGCCCGGGCATAGCTAGGCTGCCCGGCCGCTATTCTTAGAGCCCGTGCCGAGCGGCCCGGCCGGGCGGGCGCCCCAGACGGGGCTCCCACAGGGCGGAAAAGGAAAAGAAAGGAGGAGGAGGAGGAGGAGGAGGAGGGGGAGGAGGGGGAGAAGGAGGAGGAGGAGGAGGAGGAGGAGGAGGAGGAGGAGGGGGAGAGGAGGAGGAGGAGGAGGAGGAGGAGGAGGAGGAGGAGGAGGAGGAGGAGGAGGAGGAGGAGGAGGAGAGGAGAGGTGGAGCGTGGCGCCGCGGAGCCAAATCGAGGACCCAACGCTAACATGAGGGCGGGGGAAGAAACACCGAAAGCCACCAGGCAAGGCTGATCTAGCGCTCTGGTGCTCCAGTTGGAGACGACGACGACGACGACGACGACGACGACGACGACGACGACGACGACGACGACGACGACGGCAACGGCAACGACGGCGACGGCGGCGACGGCGGCAACGACGGCGACGGCGACGGCGACGGCGGCGGCGGAGACGACGGCGGCGGCGGCGGCGGCGGCAACGACGGCGACGGCGGCGGCGGAGACGACGACGGCGACGGCGACGGCGACTGAGATGGCGGCGGCGACGGCGACGGCGGCGGCGGCGGCGACGGCGGCGGCGTCGGCACGCCTCAGGAGCTGACGGCGGCGGCGGGGCGGCGGCTGCAGCCCAAGCCCCTGGCCCGCGGGCCGGCCGCGCAGGGCCGGCAGGCTCACGTCCACGCCGATGACCTTCGGGGCCGGGGGGGCTCTGCTCCCGCCAGGCCGACGGGCAGGCAGCGCGCGCTGCTGGCAGAAGCCAGCGCGGGCAGGGCAGGCAGGCGGGCGGGCCTCCACAGCCTGGAGGCCGCCCACGTGAGGCTGAGATGGACGGGGTCGGGTCGGAACATCGCGCCCCGCGACGCCCAGCCGAGGACGGAGCAAGCCGCGCTCCACGTCACGCTGCATCACCTCTTGGGAAACTTCTGGAGAACTCCCGAAGCCCCTGGACATCCCTGGGCAAACCTCCCTGAAGACCCGCGACAACCGCCGATAGCCTCCCCAAACCTCTCTCTGACGCCGTCCCAGACTTGGGTCTTGCATGTCCCCCTACAGGCGGATTGAAAAAAACAAAGAATATAAAAACAAACGGAAACACAAAAAAACTCAAAAACTACTCCAAAATAATCCGAAAATAATCCAGAAATCGTCCACAGACTATCTTTGACTATTTTTGAATATTCCTCCCGTAGAAGGACAGGCCCGACCTGACAGCAGCCTCCCCAAACCGCTCCCCGCCGCCGTCCCAGACCTGGGACGCCCTGCCTTTTTCACTCCGCGATTCCCTGGGGGCGGCGCTCGGGCGCGCTCTCTGGCCTGAGTCCCAGTGGCTCCCTGGGTGCAGGTGGTCTGCAGGAAGCCATTTCTTCCGCCGTCCACTCCCCCCTCTTCCCTTTCGGGGAAGGGCTTCGCTTCCCATCATCCCCGCAGGCCTCGCCCAGCCCCCCCTCTTCCCTTTCGGGGAAGGCTTTCGCTTCCCATGGTCCCCGCGGGCCTCGAAATGGGCCCCCGGATGGCCCATGAGAACCCCAACAGGAACCCGAACGAGCCCCAAGACGGCCAGAAAGCAGCGCCCCACCCCCCAGGGACAGTTCCTCGGCCTCTGATGGGGGCATCCCAATTCAGGCGCACCCCCCGTGTGCCATCTGGGGCCCTCGCTGTCTGGGTCCGTCTCTCGTTCCCCTCTGGGACAGCCGCGCCTCCCAGAGCCGTCTTGGAGGACCTCCCGGAACACTCTCGGGGCGTTTTGGAAGCGATCTGGACCGCTGGAGGCGCCCGGTGAGCCGCCTGAAACGCCTGGGAGGCGTCTTAGGACGACTCGGGGCCGACGACAACCGTCTTGTGAGCGTTTTTTATGCGGCGTTTCGACATTGGGCGAAAAGGGAGGGAGAGGGGGGGTCTGGCTCCGGACCTCTGCTTAGTGCGACTGTTTGCAGCAGTGCGTCCATTAGGGGGAAACTCCACCCGCTCGAAACAGGCGCCAAAAACAGCCAAGATCTACTCCCGGGGGGAGAGCGAGGGGGGTTTTGGGGGCCCGCGCCGATCGGCAAAACAACGAATAAAAAAACTACCACCGTGGCGGCTGTCCGATCGCCCTCAGAGTCGATCGTGGGTTCCCTAGAGAATTTCGCGGGGCGACCCAGTCAAGGCTCCGGGCCGGGGGCGCCCAGCCATGGTCCCCCGTCAGATGTGTATATGAATACATACATACATACATACATACATACATGCATGCATCCATCCATCCATGCATGCATGCATGCATACGTACGTACGTACATACATACATGCATACATACATATGCATGCACACACGCATATATGCATACACGCAGACATGCATACATGTATCCTTGCATATACGCATACATGCATGCATGCACACAAACATACATACATGAATGCATGATTACACGCATGCATGCATACAAACGCTCATACATACATACATACATACGTACATACACCCATACATGCATACCTACATGCTTAAAAACATACATACATACATACATACAAACATACATGCATGCGTGCATAAATCCATGCAAGCAGAGAGACATGCACGCCTGCATACATATATACTGCCATACATACATACGTGCACGCATACATACATGCATGCACACATACATACATACATGCATGCGTACATACAAACATACACCTGAATATACATCGGCGCTCCGAGATTTATTCCGATTTGGGAAGCGCGGCGCCGCGCGAATGCAGCGCAAACGCTATGCTGGAAGGGCGCGGCAATTCATGCACCCTGGACAAGCGAGAGAAGCCGCGCCCCCGTGCGAGACTGGATCCCGCGCGGGGCGCGTTCCCGTTGACAACGGTTCACCCGGGAAACCGTTTCTTGCGCAGGAAGTCCTGAACGGTCTGCCCATCGGCGGCTCCTTCGGACGAGGCCCGGAACCACCAAAAAACCGTTTTTGATAGGAAGTTTTAATCGGTTTGCCCACGCTCGGTTTCTCTGGAGCGGGCCCGAAGACCTCGCGAATGATGTTTTTGCAAGGCGTCCTAAGCGGTTTGCGCATTTTCGGGTCGTCTGAACGGACCCGACATTTTTTTCCGGCGCAAGTCCTATGGCATTTTGGCCATTTTCAGGTCGGTCGGTAAACTTTCCGGGTCGTCGCATGACCGAACCCGAAAGTGTTTTTCCAGTAGAACCGATGCCGTTTGCTCATTTTCGGGTCAATACACAGATTGGCATGTAAAATTTTGAATTGGGAAGGGGAACCCGATGCCGCGCCCCCAGGCGGGGGTTAGGCTCTGCCGTTGCATTGTACTGGGCCCCTCCGGCCAAACGGGGCGTTGGGCTGCCCATCGTCGCGCCAGCTCTGCCGTCGCGACATCGCCCCTATGCGCCCTCGGGCCCCGCGGGTCTTATCCTGCGCGCGCCACACGGGCGCGGCGCGCGCGGCGAGCGCGGTGGCGAAATTGGGGAAACTTTCGGATCGGCGCAATATATATATATATATATATATATATATATATATATATATTATAATATATATAATATATTTGTATGTATGTGTATGTGTATATGTATATATATATACACACACACCCATATATATATATATATATATATATATACATACACACTCACACGAATATGAATATGGACATGAATATGAATATAAATATAAATACAAATATAAATGTAAATATGAATATGAAAATGAATATGAACATGAATATGAATATGAATATGACCATGAAAATGAATATGAATATGAATATGTATATGAATACGAATATGAATATGAACATGAATATGAATATGAATCTGAATATGACTATGACTATGAATACGAATATGAATACAAATACGAATATGAAAACGGATATGAATATGACTATGAATATGAATATGAATATGAATATGAGTATGAATATGAATACGAATATGAATATGAAAATGAATATGAATATAAATACGAATATGATTACGAACATGAATATGAATATGAATAGGACTATGAATATAAATATGAATATGAATATGGATATGCATATGAAAATGAATATGAAAATGAATAGATGCATACGAATACGAATATGAATTTGAATACGAATATGAATAAGAATATAAATATGTATATGAATACGCATATGAATATGTATACGAATATGTAAGCGAATATGAACATGAACATGAATATGAATATGAACATGAATATGAATATGAATATGAATATGAATATGAATAAGAATATGAATTTGAATATGAATATGAATATGAATATGAATATGAATATGAATATGAATATGAATATGAACATGAATATGAATATGAATACGAATATGAGTATGAATGTAAAAAAACGAAAATGAATATGAATATGACTATGACTATGAATATGAATACGAATATGAATGTGAATGTGAATGTGAATACGAATATGGATGGGAAAATGACTATGCAGATGAATATGAATATGAATGTGAGTATGGGTATGAATAGGCATATGAATATGAACATGAATATGAATATGACTACGAATATGAATATAAATATGAATATGAATATGAGTATGCATATGAAAACGGATATGAATATGAATACGAATATGAATACAACTATGAATATGAATATGAATATGAATATGAATATGGATATGAACATGAATATGGATATGAATATGAATATTAAAACCACGCGCGCACTTCGCGCGCGCTTAGGTTCTGTCGAGTCACAGACCCAGGAATCGTTGTGAGAAGAAATTGGTGACGCGAAGCGTCGTGGGGGCGTCCTTGGACGTCTGGGGTCTCCTGGGGCCTCTTGAGGGGCCTCCTGGGGGCCTCCTGGCGGCCTCTTGGGGCGGAAGGCTCGAGCTTGCGGTTCGTGGTCCCCCTCTGGGCCCCCTCTTGGGCCCGTCTTGGGGCCCTCTTGGGCCATCTTGGGCGCCTCTTGGGCCGTCTTGGGGCCCTCTTGGGCTGTCCTGGGGCCCTCTTGGAAGCTTCTTGGGCCGTCTTAGGGCGGTTTTGGGCGCCTCTTGGGCCGTCCTGTAACGACGAAAAGCCCAAAAGGCGACTTTGTGGAAAATGTACGTTTTACGAAGGGAGTTGGTCAATGTTTGCGTCTAGGGGCCCTCTTGGGACGCATGTTGGAGGCTTCTTGGGGCGTCTTGGGGGCGTCCTTGGACGTCTGGGGTCTCCTGGGGCCTCTTGAGGGGCCTCCTGGGGGCCTCCTGGCGGCCTCTTGGGGCGGAAGGCTCGAGCTTGCGGTTCGTGGTCCCCCTCTGGGCCCCCTCTTGGGCCCGTCTTGGGGCCCTCTTGGGCCATCTTGGGCGCCTCTTGGGCCGTCTTGGGGCCCTCTTGGGCTGTCCTGGGGCCCTCTTGGAAGCTTCTTGGGCCGTCTTGGGGCGGTCTTGGGCGCCTCTTGGGCCGTCCTGTAACGTCGGAAAGCCCAAAAGGCGACTTTGTTGAAAATGTACGTTTTACGAAGGGAATGGGTCAATTTTTGCGTCTAGGGGCCCTCTTGGGACGCATGTTGGAGGCTTCTTGGGGCGTCTTGGGGGCGTCCTTGGACGTCTGGGGTCTCCTGGGGCCTCTTGAGGGGCCTCCTGGGGGCCTCCTGGCGGCCTCTTGGGGCGGAAGGCTCGAGCTTGCGGTTCGTGGTCCCCCTCTGGGCCCCCTCTTGGGCCCGTCTTGGGGCCCTCTTGGGCCATCTTGGGCGCCTCTTGGGCCGTCTTGGGGCCCTCTTGGGCTGTCCTGGGGCCCTCTTGGAAGCTTCTTGGGCCGTCTTGGGGCGGTCTTGGGCGCCTCTTGGGCCGTCCTGTAACGTCGGAAAGCCCAAAAGAGAACTTTGTTGAAAATGTACGTTTTACGAAGGGAATGGGCCAATTTTTGCGTCTAGGGGCCCTCTTGGGACGCATGTTGGAGGTTTCTTGGGGCCTCTTGGGGGCGTCCTTGGACGTCTGGAGGCCATCTTCAGCATCTCGGAGCCCTCTTGGAGGCCTCTTGGAAGTTTCTTGGGCCGTCTTGGGCGCTCCTGGGGCCGTCTTGTCTGACCGGGGAGGCCTCCGGCAAGCCCCGACGAGCCTCCGGGCCCCCCGGAGCCCACATTTGCGGTCGAGGTCCTGGCCCCGGGCCCCCGGACCCGGTGCGCCGTTATATGTATATGAATATGTATATGACTATGAATATGAATCGGAATCTGAATATGAATATAAACATGAATAGAAATATGAACATGACTATGCATCAATTGGAAGGGGGGTCAGAGATGGCGCGAACGCACCTCCCTTGCTGCCTCACCCAACTTCGTGTTGCTGTCATAACGTGGTCCCCAGGGGCCTGGACCTTTTCGCACGAATGTGAGTGTGTGCGTGTGTGTTTTATCATGGGCCATTCCACGGCGGCCCCAGGGCCCAACGAGGGCTCCCCCACGCCGAAAACGCCCAGAAACATCACGACGCGAGGGAGTCTGGGTTTCCACCTCCAACTCCCCCCCAAGCACCTGAACCAGCGTGCCATGAGACTAAGGACAAGCCGGTTATCATTGGCGGGCTCTTTTGCTCGAGCTGCGGGTGCTTTGCTGTGAACAACAGGAAAAGGTTTCGTGAACCCCCCCAGCAGCCCACCCGGCAGGGGCTCGAGGCATTGAACATTTTCGGGCGCGGGCTCCCGCCAGAGTCGGGAATGGATTTTCCGAAGTGTTTGTGGTGAGGTGGCCAGGCTCGCACCTTCGGCGGCGCGGAAGTCGGCGGCGGCGGCATCTTCATAGTCGGCCTCATCGTTAACGTCGTCGTCGTCGTCGTCATCGTCGTCGTCGTCGCCAAACCGCCCAAGCCCAGCACCCCGAAAGAGAGCAGCCCCTGCCTGGGCCGCCGCGCCGACGCCGCGGCACAGCTCAGAGCGCCCGCAGCCCAGGTCCAGCAGCAGCCGCGGCCCCCCTGGGGGGGCCCGCTGCTGCTACTCCTCCATTCCTTTTCCGTATAGATGGCTTCCCCTTGTCGCACCCCGAAACCAATTTTTAGGGCGGGCCGGCCGTTTCGCCTGAGAACCCCCCACTACTTACGCCTCTGAAGCTGAAAAAGTGGCAACAAATTCACAGATGGAGGGCGGGTGGTTTTCAACCTGCGGCTTTCGCCTCAGCACCGCGCGCATTCGTTTTTCAAATTTGTAAGATTTTGACGGATTGAGGGCGGGTGGCTTTCAAAATGTGGTTCTTGCCTTAGCGTCGCGCACATTCGTTTTCATCTAAATGCGGCTCTCGCCTCAGCGCCGCGCACATTCGTTTCCAAAATGTGCAGTAGTTTCACATACTGCAGGCGGGTGATTTTCAAAATGTGGTTTTCGCCTTAGCGCAGCGCACATTCGTTTTCAAAACCCAGCCAGCCCTCCGGGCGTAGGTGGCCTAGGGAGTCTCCTCTTCCAACCCCTTTCTTCCCCTTCGGGGGGGGGTACCCCCACCCCCTCCCCCGGACCTGGACGCGGGGTTTCGCGAGCGGTCAGAGCTTCCAAGATGGCCCACGACGGCTCCAAGAGGGGCTCAGAAAGCCCAAAATGAACTCCAAGATGGTTCAAGAGAGTGCAAGATGCCTCAAGATGGATTCCAAGATGTTCCAAGAGGCTCCAAGACCGCCCCAAGACGGCTCCAAGAGACTTCCGAAGCCTCCGAGGAGGCCTCCAAGAAGCCAAAATTGCTCCAAAAACCAAAGCAAAACCAATGAGTTGTGCCATCTGGTCTTTTCGTTTCCGATGGCCATCCGAAGCCTCAAGATGGCTCCAAGATGGCCCAAGAGGGCCCCAAGAGGGGCCCAAGAGAGCCCAAAGACGGCCCCAAGAGCACCCAAGAGCGCTCCAAGAACGCCCCAAGAGTGGTCCCGGAGGCTATTTGGACGGTTCCCAAAGGGGGGGGGGAAGGCGCAATTAGGGAACCCCCTTTTTTGATCGATCTCCTCCAAAATGGCCCCGAGAGTGCCCCCAAAGCCTCCCAAGAGTGTCCCAGAAGGGCCCCATGAGGCACCCACGCGGCCCCAAGAGGCGCCCAAAACGCTTCCAAGAGGCCTCCAAGAGACACCCCAGAGGCCTCCAAAGGATCCCCGAAGCACCCTAGAAGCCCCCCGGACGCTCCAAGAGGCCTCCATAACAATTCCCTGGGGAGGCTATGATGATTCGTCATTTTTGTTGTCCTCACTATCATTATCCCCCTCCTCGTCCTCCTCCTCATCTTCCTCCCCCTCCTCCTCCTCCTCCTCGATCTCCTCCTCCTTCCCCGATTCCTGTTCCATCCGCCCCCTCTTGGGGTGCGAAGTCTCACCCAGTCCGCTGCTCCACTGCATGCTCCTCCACATCCCTCAACAAGGCAGATCGCACGGGAATCATTTATGGGCGGGCTGGCGGGTGTACTTTTTTGATCGCGACCTCGAGCGGGCACCCGCACGGCGCCAGGAAGTCGCGTAGAGAACGCAAGCCGATGCTGTCGCAGGCGGCACGCAGGAAAAAGGCCACGATGGCGGCGGGAACTCACGGCAGGGGCGAGGGCGAACACAGAAACAAGGGAAGAGAGCGAGGCGACGAGAGACAGCGAACGAACAACAGAGAAGAAAAGGGAGCGCGACGAGAGACAAGGAAGGGACGAAAGGGCAGAAGCCACGGCTCAGCCATGGAACAAGTAGTAGATCGTCCGCACCTTGCAGAACTCCCAGCACCTATCGCAAGTGCGCATCAGGTAACGAGCTGAACCAGGATGCGGTGCCGCGGGCGCGGAGCGACCAACGGCAGTGAAACGGTTTTGCGGGCGCGCCCTTGCTGAAGGTCGCGCAGTACCACAGGCCAGCTCCAGGGCCAGACAGGGGCGGGGGAATGGGGGGACCTCCAATCCCTCGCGCCCCTGGGGAGCATGGGGTGAAGGGGCGCCCGTCAGAGAAAGGCAGCAACGGCTGCCAGGAGCTCGATTGCCTTCGGGGGGGAATTCTTGAAGCCGGAAAAAGGGGGGTCACGCGCCAGGGCCGCCGAAGAACAGCCCGGGGCCCGGGGCAGCTAACGGCCGCGGTTGCAGATATGTTTCGCCTGAGACGGGCCGGCGCCCAGAGGGGGTGAAGCTGGCAGCCACAGGGCGATGGGGGATTGCATCGCCTGAGACACGCAGCTCTCTGGCAGGGCGCATCTAACAGCCGCAAGAATGTGGGAAGAAGTCTCGCCTAAGACATACAGCTCCCCAGCGAGGACAGGAAGAGCAGGGGCGGACCAAAAGGGCACGGGCCGCATCTACTGGGTAGGTTGGGGCGCAGCTAACAGCGTCACTATTCAAAGAAACTGCCGCCTGGGACAAGCGAAGCCTTGCTGGGGGGCAGCTAACAGCCGCAGAATGAGGGGGGAAAGGTTTCACCTGAGACGAGCCGAAGCACGACCAGAGAGCAGCTGACCGCCGCTGTGTGATTGGGAAAAACAGCGCCATGGACGCGCTGGTTATCGGGTAAGGCGCAGCTAACAGCCGCAGGAAGGTGGGAAGAAGTTTCGCCCGAGACATACACCTTCGCAGCAAGGGCAGGAAGAGCAGGGGCGGACCAGGGGGCACGGGCCGCGTCTACTGGGTAACTAGGTTGGAGCGCAGCAAACAGCGTCGTTATCCAGAGAAGGTGCCGCGTGGGACAGGCCGATGCCTTGCTGGGGGGCAGCTAACAGCCGCAGAATGAAGGGAAAAGGTTTCACCTGAGACAAGCCGAAGCACGACGGGAGTGCAGCTGACCGCCGCTGTGTGATGGGGGAAAACAGCGCCAGTAAATCATGAGGAAGTCCCAGGCCCCAGCGCATTTCCTGAATGGCGAGGGCGTGGCGCCTGAATAAATTGCGAGGAAGTATCAGGCGAGAGCGCGATTCTTTGATAGATTGCAAAGAAGTCCCTAGCGAGAGCGCGATTCTTCAGTAACTTGAAAAAATCAGGCGGGAGCCGTTGTCGTTGTAGTCCAGGGGCCAGGGGCGCAGTTTGAGCAGGAAAACCTTCCCTGATAAGAAAAAGGTTGCGAGCCCCGGGAGGGGTACTTCAATTGAGAAACACATATGTTACCCGAGTCAGGGATCAACAATAGTTTTCTTCCGTAATGAGAGTTCAACACAACGACAACAACAACGACGACGGCAACAACAAAAACAAAAACAACCATAAAATCAAACAACCACCCAACCAACCAACCAACCAACAAACAAATGAACCAACCAACCAACAAACCAACAAACCTCACTACCACCAACAACAGCAGCAGCAGGAACAACAACAACAACAACAACAACCACAGCACAACAACAACAACAACAACAACAACAACAACAACAACAACAACATCGTCATCATCATCGCCATCAGCATCGCAATCATCATCAACAACAACCACAACCACAACCACAACAACAGCAAGAACAACAACGACAACAGCACCAGCAACAACAACAACAACGACGACGATGACGGCGACGATGACGCCAACAACGACGACAACAACAATAACAACAACAACAACGACAACCACAACAATGACAACAACAACAACAAGAGCAACAACAACAACAACAACCAAAACGACAACAAAAGCAGCAGCAGCAGCACCAACTGCATCAACAACCTATAACCATAACTGCTCATACTTGCCATCGCATTCATTCTCAGCAGCAGCATCGTCCTCTATTCCTCCTGCTCCCCCTCCTCCTCCTCCTCCTACTCCTCCTACTCCTCCTCATTCTCCTCCCTCTTCTCATCCTCATCATCATCAGCATGATCACAACCACTACGGTCATCTGCCTCCGCCTCTGCCTCCCCATTCCCCTCCCAGAGCTCTCCTGACCCGTCTCCACTCCCAGCCCCCAGCGTCAACCCGCCGGTCCCTGTCGCCCGCCCTCCCGCCCCCTCCTCCATCTTCCCGCCCGCACACATTCCGCAGATTTTTCGACGATCTAGCGCTCAAGCCCGGGTCGAGCCGGCTGGGCCCAGGCCTTCCTCCTCCTCCTCCTCCTCCTTCTCCTCCTCCTAATCCTCCACTCCTTCCTTTCACACCTGGCCCCTTTCTCCCTGCACCTCCAGGACCCGTCCTTCCCGCTCCCTCCCCGTCGCAGGGTGAGACGAGGCAGGCGGTTGGGAAGGAGGGGGAGACCCACCGCGCGAAACAGACCAGGCGAAGCGGACCGAGTCACACAGTCCTGGCCGAACAGGCTTGCTGAATCAGCCTTCGGACGAACCAGCCTCGGGCGAATGAGCCCTGTGAAACTACCACGGAGGCAACAAGCCACGTGAAACAGACCGGACGAAACAGACCAAGCTAAACACAACCCTCGGATGAAGCAACCCTGGGTGAAACAAACTCGGCGAAATAGACACTGCGAAACAGACCGGGTGACTCAGACCTTGCGGGACAGGCTGGGTGAAACAAACCCAGGTGAAACATACCAGATCGCTGGAGGAGGGAGGACGGAGGTATTGTCATCAGCAGCAACATCATCCTCACACGACGACCCACCCACCCACCCACCCGTTCCCCCATCCAAACCCAGAAAACAAAACTGTAAAAGCCATCCAGAAACATTAGAAACACTCCTCCAGCCCCTCCTACTCCGCGCTATCCTCCTCCTCCTCCTCCTCCTCCTCCTCCTCTTCCTCCTCCTCCTCTTCCTCCTCCTCCTCCTCCTCCTCCTCCTCCTCCTCCTTATCATCATCATCATCATCATCATCATCATCATCATCATCATCATCATCATCATCATCATCATCATCATCATCATCATCATCATCATCATCATCATCATCATCATCATCATCATCATCATCATCACCAGGACACCACCATCGTCATCATCATCACCATCAGCATAATCATCATGATCATCATCAACAACATCA
>CAUYUJ010018898.1:89847-106360 GCA_963575745.1 Prorocentrum cordatum | reverse complement strand
ACCGCTCGTGTAAACTGCAAACGAAACATCTCATTAGCTAAGTTCCGAGTGTATTCGTTCGCAGGTGGCCCCGCAATCATAGGAGTGTCATTTATCTGCGCGTAGAACTCAGGGTACATCGGCGCGTCCATGGCCGGCGCCTCTGCTGGACCGTGATTGTCCCGTCCGTATATCGGGTGTGATGCTATTCCTGGAATAAACACCTGTCGATAGTTAGCTGCCCGACGTTTGTAGTCTGAACCTTGCTGTCCGTCAGCGGGTGACCCCGCTTGAGCGGGTGGCTCCGCAGGCGTTCGCCCAGCGGGTGACCCCGCAGCCGCTCCTCCTTCACTACCCCTCGGAGTGCCAAAGGGAGTGGTTGCTTGGAGTGCTGCCGCGAGTGCTGGATTTCCGCGAATCGCCTGGAGTCTTTGCCACAAGCTGTTCTCGCTCATTTCAGACGGCGGAGTCCGGAACGGCGAGCCACCATCGGAGCCGCCCATAGGGACAAACCTCGCACCTCCAGCCTGCTGCGGAGGGCGTTGTGGCTGTGGTCCTAGGGCGCCTGGTGGCCCCGCAGGAGTGCGCAGGTTCCTCTGCTGCGCGTCTTGGATACCTGCCTGCACTGCCCACGGGCCAGCACGGTATAGCTGATCGGTCAGTCCAGAAACGTCGGCTGGTGACAGGTAGCTGTTGAGGGCCTGGACCCATGTCTGCTGGTCCGGCCTCCAAGGAGATGCTACTGCGGCTACTGGCGTGACCACTTGCTGCAATGAACCATCCGAGGTGTCTGCCGCGGGTGTCCCCGCTCCTGCGGGTGGCCCCGCCTCAGGCATGACCTCGTCTTCCTGGGCGTTTATCATGAGGACTGTCTGTGCGAGGTACGGTCGTGGAGCAACGTCTTGCTCGGTCATGGTCAGGTTGAATGGGCGACCGCCCGTCTTAGTCCAGCCCTTTAGGTACATGGCGTGCTCGTCCATCACACCCAGAACTCTGTTGCACATTAAGTGGCAAGTAGTCCTCGGAGCAAATCCTGTCCGCGGGTTGGCCCCGCTTCCGCGATTTGTCGTAAGCCAGCGGATTGCACCAGGCTTCACCGACCCGATATTTTGCAATGCTCACAATCTGAAAGATATGATCGGGCGGTATGCGGCCATTGTGGCCCCGTGTCATGACGATGTCATTCGCTGACCTCCATAAAGAGAAACCGCTGGACAACATCTTGCTGATGCTGCAGAAGATGAGCACCTCAGAGTCAGGACGGATGCCCGACTGAATCCTCGGGTCACCCGGGAGGTAGGGGCAGCCGTGAACGAACTGGCGCCCCCCCTGCCCCTTAGGGTTGTCCTGTGTGAGGCATGAAAGGCCATTCTCAAGGGTGCCCTTAACATGCTCCCACTGTGTCCCGTGGATAAAGTATACTGGGCCATCTGGTTCCTTCATCCATGTCGTGATGGGCTTATAGAGCGACTCTGGGCAGTGGATGCCTGGGCTGCTATGGCCGTTCGTGGCTCTGATGAAATATTGTGGCCTGTGTGCCTTTGGTCGGAATCTGGGAGGTAGCGTCATGCTATCCTCGACGCATTTCATCTGGAGCCTGCCCTTCTGCATGCCATGGTTGTCGATCATCTCGCAGCAGTTCAGCAACACCCAATACACGTATGAGCTGTGAGGGTTGCCCTTGATAAGCACATCGTGCATGTCCTGGTAGCCTTTTCCACTGATTGTCACCAGTCCAATTTGCCAGCAAGTCGTCAACAACAACCCAGCCATCGTATGGATCGAAAGTGTCAATCTTTTCGAAGTATCGGCTGAATCCATCTTTCCAATACGGACCATGGCGTAGGGCTGTAGAGAACCATATTGACACCTTGGCCATTTGCCAATCGCGCGGCAGAGTCGGATCTGTGTTGAACCTCTTCATGACATTCATGAGCTCTGCCTTGTGATGCGCGACGCGCAATGGCGGCCTGTCCCGCAACATATTGCCCACGACTTGTTGTTCACGTTCCCATTCGTTACGGCACTCGAAGTTACGACGATCGGGGCAATCGATGACCGCGTATCGATCTGTATCATCTCGAGTGACTCGTGGGTTTATGGTGCGTTTCGGGCCTTTGCCTTCAATGCCTTGCCAATATTCATTGGCTCCCAGAGGGATGTTCTTGAGAACAGACGACGCTGGTTGCCGACGTGCGGGTGGCCCCGCTGCTGCAGCTGGCGCCGCTGCGGCTGCCGAGGCAGCTCCAGCGGATGACCCCGCACCAGGGTGCGGGTGACCTTGGTCAGCCAGCGCATCGTCGGCTAGTGTCTGTCGGTTGTCAATTTCTTTGAGGGCTTTGCGGCGTTCTTCTTCTGAGGGAGTGCCTTCTGCGGGTGTCCCCGCTGCTGCAGCTGGCGCCGCTTCAGCGGGTGGCCCCGCAGAGCCCTTGTCCTCCTTACCTTTGGCGGCTGCCTCTGCCCGCACCGACCTCAACCCAGCCTCGGGCTTCGGTTGCGCTTTCATTCGTGCAGAGCCTGGTCGTGGTGCAAGGCGCGGCTGATGCAGAGTTGGAGTCCAGTCACCTCGGAAGGCTGCCTTAGGCTGGTCGCGATCTTCGTCCTTGGCGTCGCCTTGGGCAGCCGGTGGCATCGGGGCTGATGGTCCAGTAAAAGCCTTCCTCCTCTCCGTCGCGGACGGGCCGGTAGGCTCTCCCGGCTCAGGGTCGTCCTTCTTGGCGATCCCTCTGGCCTTCGCACGCCCCTGTGAACCTTCGGGGCTCTTGGAAGGAGACCTCTTCTCAGGCAAAGGTGGAGGCGAGGAGTCGACCACAGGTCCTGGAGGTGGTTCTATGTCTTCGTCGTCCTCTGGTGGTGGACCAGGAGGGTCTTTAGGAGGGCCTTCTGGCTGGCCATGATCATGGATGACCTGCCTCATCTGGTCGATGTTGGCACTACCTTTTATGGCCAGCTTGTACTTGCCATTTTCGTGGCGGTAAAGTACCCTCGTGCAAAACCACTTCTGCGCCGAGGAGCTGTAGTACCAGCAGGCGCATCCATCAGGGAATGGATTCTCTGAGCCGTCTTCCGCCGCCCATTCTTCGTTCAGTTCGGTCTGTTCAGTACCGGCGGCGGATCCGGCAGCAAGTGCAACAGCCATACACTCTTCGTCCGCGGACCCAGCGGCTGGCGCCGCGCCCGCGGGTGGCCCCGCACCTCCGCTGGAGTCTGCGGGCGACCCCGCCTCTTCATGGAATCGGCGGTTCCATTCTTTGAGGCGATGGTCTTTAGGAAGCTGTTCCCAATTTTCCCTGACAGTGTCAGCAACCTCCTCGGTCATAGGAACGCGATCGGCTTCGGTAATGCGCTTTCCTCCTCCAGGGACCTTCTTGTTAGGATCGTGGACGGTGCCAGCGTCATCTCCATGAGACCAGTTCCAGGGGGCCTCACCGTGATGAGGGCTCCTGGAGGGGCGGTCCATTGGACAGCCGCGCATGTGACCTTTGAAAGGCTCGCATTGACATACTTGTTTCCTGCATGTCTTGCGATCGTTGATGATCTCCTGTTTCTTAGCCTTTCGGTCCCAAGCCTCTGGCGTTTTAGTCTTGCCACCTTTGGTGCGTATTATGATGCCAGATTCGTCCCGTTTGCAGTGCTCCTTGGACCACCAGTGGCGGATCACGTCCATCGGGTAGCCGGGGTACCAATTGATGTACCACTCCGGCACGTACTGAGCGGATACACCTCTGGAGTGCCCCGTGCTGTACGGGTAGCCAGATGCATCATGTGTAGGGCGTCGTGGAGCTGAACGGCTCCTCCTGCGGGTTGGCCCCGCTGACGCACTGCCACGTTCCATGGGCCTTTCATCTTCATGACGGTGCTCTGGGTCTCGGGGTGGCGATGGTCGTCTGTTCTTCTTTGCATGGCGCCTGTCCTCCGAGTCCTCTGAGCTGTCCTGGACCATGAATACGTGCTGATGCGGGCTTTGGAAGTACCCGATGTCGGTCAGCTGCTCCATAGTGAGGTCGTTGAGGTCCATCTGGTCGCAGCCCTGCATGAACTCGTCCATAGACCAAGCGGGTAGCCCCGCTGCTGCAGCTGGCGCCGCTTCAGCGGGTGGCCCCGCTAGGGCCTGGAGCGCGGTCAGCATCTGCGGTGCCGACATATCAGGATCCAGGTATGGACGCAGCCTTGCGGCCCCTGGGCGCGACAGCAGGTCGTTCATGGTCATCTGCTGTTGTGCTGGCGCACTCAGGAGCTGGATCGCTTCTGCGACCTGCTCTTGGAGCCTGTCCTCATAGTCCTCTTCGGCCTCTTCAGAGTCAGAATAAGCTGCGGGATGGCCCCGCATTTCGTCGTCAGCGTCTCCCGCTTCCGAGCCGGCTCGCGAAAGATAAGGCGGCAACGGCATGCCGATCACCTGCGGTGCCAGCGCGGCGGCGAGCTCCTCCTCGGTCGCCGGGACGGTCTCAGCTTCGGAGATCTCGTCGTCGGCGGGTGGCCCCGCTGGAAGACCGAACCAGGAGTTGAACGCGCCCTCGTCGACTTCGCCCCAGCCGTGAACTCGTTACGGGTGAAGACGGCGCGCCAGCGCGTAATCTTCACAGGGACACGGTTTACAGCATCAGCGCTAGCGGGCCGCATCAAGTATGTACGTGGAGGAGCCCCGGGCGGGGAGACCGATTCTGGATTGACGTTTTTTAAAACGCGTGTGTGGTCAATGTCTCGCGGTCTATGTCATCAATTAATTTTTAAAAGAGTTTTGCGCCAAATTGTCTACGGAATCCTTTCACTTTCCCCTTCGGGCATTGATCGCGCAATTGCTCTTGTTACTACCGACATGTATGGACTCTTCATAGTGTTTGCCAGAAAAATATGCGGTCCTAGAGGCTACCCCTCCCGCCCTTTTCCTTTACCAGTGTTCCGCCTGTGACCCCTCGACCTTTGCCTCTTATAAGAATCTTCTTCAAAATCTACAATCTGTTTTAAGGACGTTGATGGTATAGGGGGGGCCCCTAGGGGGTGATTCCCCTACCATGCATACGGCGTCTGCGACCCCCTTTGCCACGACCCTTTCCATAGCGTTTGAAATATCGGCGTACTGCACGTCTCACTTTTCTGACCGGTTTCTTCATAAAGCGCCTCCAACGGCGTTTTGATTTGCGATAAGCCATACAAGCGGCTTCCGCTCTTTGTTGTTCAGAAAGGTGAGTGTCATCAGCTGGATAGTCATTGCCAGCAGAGACCATACCATTGTGATCACCGTCAGATGAGGTATCTGCGTCAGTGCCAGATTCAAACGGAGAGGGTGGCTGAGACCCTTGAGCGGATGACTCCGCTTGGCCCCAGAGGGTTGTGCCCGAGGGCGGGCTTGCAGTGTAGGCGGCGCCCGGCGTGTAGTTCGACCAGGCGTTCGCCTCCGCTGCCTCTGCCGATGCCTGGCCGGTCTGCCCTAAGAGGGCAGTGGCCTCGTTGGGCATATCGGCTGAATCAGCCCAGGGACTTGGCTCGCCAGGACCAGCGGGTGACCCCGCAGTCGTGGCGTAGACACCTGCATGTGCGTGGTGCCCTGTGAAGATGCCCGCAATGTTGCCAGGAGAGCGCTCGGCAACATGCCCGTAGTTCCTCATCCTGGTCAGCAGCCTATCATAGTCTGCTTGCGTTCTGGGCATCTGATGATTGAAGGGCTCCAGCAGGCGTTGGGCTCGTGACGCGCCAACGCCTAACGCTCTGAAAAGGATCAGCGTTAGGATCTGAAAGTTGGGGATGACAAATCCAACAGAGTTAGCCTCGTCACGGGCCATCTCGAATCGAGCTAACACTGAGTCGATTCGCTCGCCCCTTTCGACGCGAAAGTCGATAAGGGCAGTGCCAGAGTTGAGCTGGCGCTCATCTTCCAGATTTTCAAATTTGGTACTCAATAGATAAAGTATATAAGTAACTGCATCCGTTGGCTGTCCGTTGACATTTACACCATAATTGATGATCTGGGAGGGGACCTGCATGGCGATACGACGAGCAAGGCCTTGAAGACCACGTTGTAGTGCTGCAGCTTGCTGAGGTGGCGTCATATTGCCGCTCGTCACGTTTATCCATGCATGTACTTCGCGAACGTACTCGCGAAAGGGCGTAGTACCGGCTGGGTCCCAAGAAGGGCCGGTAGTACGCGTGTCGTCCATCCCCTGCCGCATGTAGCCCACAGCACATCCCATTATCACCCATAGAATGCCGAAGATAGTTATCTTGATCCAGTGCATGTGCATCTCGGCTTCGGTGATTGGTTTAGGCTGTGGTTTGTCAGGCTCGGGCGTAGTAGCCGTAAGGCGCCTGACCGGCACGGGATGCAGGTGGCCCCGCTGCGGGTAGCCCCGCAGAGTGACCACGTTCTCGATCGAGTTGCCGATTGGCATCTGGTGGAAGTCGGGAGTGAAGTAGCGCAGTGAGGTAGGAGAGAGCGTCTCGAGCTCGCGGGTCGCCCCGCTAGCCCGATCGCGGACTGGCTCCGCTCCTCGCAGAGCCGGCGCAACATGGTATTCCACCGTAGTAGTAGTCCACCAAGTTGTGCCGTGGATGATGGGTATTAGAGCGAGAGCCAGCCACACGAGAGTGTAGCCAGCTCCGCTACCAAGTCGAAAACGCACTGGTAAGCCAAGATATATGTTCCGCCTTAGGCGCTCCCATATCCCAGGCTTTGGCTCATACCGCATGAGCAAGAGAGCAAGATGAAGCATGGGATCTGGAGTAAAGGATAGAAGGGGCATCTTCAATAGAAAGGTCTTTTCCGATCTCAGATGCGAGTAGTGCGCCTCGGTGAGGCACAATCACATGTTCGGCCGGGCCCGGCTTGAGCCAGGCACGGCAGCGGTGCATGCTCGATTTACATATCGCCTTTAACCCTCTCCGTTTAAAGTGTACAGGCTGCTACACAAAGATTATAACTGTGGAGGCCATTGCAGATCTTCCACAGTGAGCACCCTTTTGCAAGGTCGTCACGTATGGATTACTGTTGTTGAAGGCTGCTGCAAAAAGGGTTCTGATTGTGCGGGATCAGCACCGTTAAGATAGTCACAGACACGGGTTGTCCTGGCTTTTTTCTTGTTCTCCTTGTGCAAACACAAATTTGTTTATGTTGTTCCTGTTTTTACTCTTTTCCCCTCTCGCTTTCCTGGGTTCAGGGTGCCGCCACTGCAGATCCCCGACAGTTAAAACCGTTTTGAAGGTAGCCACAAAAGGAATCCCTTTGTACAGGCTGCTACAAAGAGATTCTAAGTGTGGAGGCCAATCTCCCACAATTCAAATCCTTTTTGCATGGTCGCCACATAAGGATTCCTTTCGTAAAGGATGCTACACAAGGATTCTAGTTGTGGGGGATCAGCACCCTAAAAAGAACCACACTCACAGGTTGTCCTAGCCTGTTCCTGCTTCCCTGTGAAAACGCGAGCTTTTCCATGATTTTCCTCTCTAGCTTTCCTGGGCTAGGGTGCCGCCACCGCAGATCCCCCCACACTTGAAACCCGGTTGTAAGGCCGCCAAAACCGAATTTGTTGCACAGGCTGTTACAAAAAGATTATAAGTGTGGAGGCCATTGCAGATATCCCACCATCAAAACTCTTGTTGCAAGGTCGTCACAAAAGGATTCCCTTTGCAAACGCTGCTACAAAAGGGTTCAGAGTGTGGGGGATCTGCACCATAACGATAGTTCCAAGCACAGGTAATCCTAGCTGTTTTTGATTTCCTGGTAACAAAAACACACAAGCTTTCCCCTGTCGTTCATGCTTTGCTTGTTCTCCTCTCTAGCCTTCCTCAGCTCAAGGTGCCGCCACTGCCGATTCCCAAAACTCACACCCTTTTGCAAAATCGCCTCAACACGCGCTGGAGACACCCAGCACGAAACAGATGATGATGATGATCATGATGATGATGATGATGATGATGATGATGACGATGATGATGATGACGATGATGATGATGGTGATGGTGATGGTGATGGTGATGGTGATGGTGATGGTGATGGTGATGGTGACGGTGATGGTGATGGTGAAGGTGATGGTGATGGTGATGGTAATGATGCTGCTGATGATGATGATGATGATCATTATGATCATGCTCATCACGATGATCATGATGGTGATGATGATAGTGGTGGTGATGATGAGGATGAGAATGATGATGATGATGATGATGATGATGATGGTGATGATGATGATGATGCAGATCTTGATGGTGATGGTGATGATGATGATGGTGATGATGATGCTGGTGCTGATGATGATGATGATGGTGAACATGATGCGGATGATGATGGTGATGATGATGGTGAGGGTGGTGGTGGTGATGATGATGATGGTGATAATGATGATGATGGTGATGATGATGATAATGATGATAATGATGATGATGATGATGATGATGCTGATGATGATGGAGGTACTGACGACGATGCGATAATGAATCAGCAAGCTGAAACAGATCATGATGAGACGGATGCGCAAGTGGTGAGACGGGAGGGCCTCACAGCGTTCCCCCCTCCCTGGAGAGATGGGGTCCAGGGCTCCGGCCGTGAGTCCTCAAAAGGCTTCAGCGGTTTCGAGACGTCGGATCTCAGGGGCCAGCTGCCTGCTACCTTGCCGGCCTCCGGGGGTGCTCGCCGCGCAGCGCCGAAGGCGGCCGCGCGTCGGCCCCCTCGGGGGCGAGCGGGCAGACCTCCTCCTCCTCCTCCTCCTCCTCCCCCTCCACCTCCTTCCTCCTCTCCTCCTCCTTCTCCTCCTCCCTCCTCCTCCTCTCCCCTCATCCCCCTCCTCCTCCTCCTCCCCTCCTCCTCCTCCTCCTCCTCCTCCTCCCCTCCTCCTCCTCCTCCTCCTCCTCCTCCCCCTCCTCCCCCTCCTCCTCCTCGGAGGAGGAGGAGGCTCCGAAAAGTGGAGCTGCCAGCTGAGCGAAGATCAAAGACGGGTCTTACAGTGGGGGCCACCGGTCCACAAGAGACCTGCCACAAGAAGCCCAACCCTGAGACCCCAGGGCGTCCATGGATTCGTGATGTGGGAACGTCGCGCTGTCCACAGCAAAACCATTGAGACCCAAGAAACCCAAGGCACCCTGGAGGCAAGCGGGGTGTTTCTTGGCATGGGCTTTCACTGTACGCGAGACGGCACAGCGACCTTGCGCAGCGGCTTACGCGGGCCGCCAGCGCGGCACGCCGCATGGGAGACGAGGGCGCTCACGCGCGACCTCACGAGGGCAGCTTACGCGCCAATGTCGGCGCAGACGACCCCGCTGTCTTCGGTCACTCGGCTGTTTGCTACCTTCGGCCCCTGAGGGGGCCCTCCACGGGCCCCAGGACCGTCAAAGAACAGCCGCGAGAACGAAAGACTGGCCCTCGAGCAGTGGTCCGGACCTCTCGGGGCCGGCGCGTCGACAAAAACGAGAGCGCCGGAGGCCTGGGGACTGGGCACGAGGCCTCTCCGGGATCAGCCAGCATGGAGTCGGGAAGCGGGGCCGAGTCGGAATGCAAGGCTCATCGGGTCGGAGCCAGAGCCGAATCAAATCTGCTGCGCCAAGGTGAGCAACAGCGCCGTGCAAACATCGGGCCACGTCGGATCGTCGCGGAATGTCGGCCTCGACTCGGATCGCGCAGGCCAGAATCGGTGTCGGATCGGATATCGGCTGGAGCGACGTGGACCCTGCCGACGGAGGAAGTGAAGCGCACGGACCAGCAGCTGGTGGGGACAGCTGTGGAACTCCAAAATCGGCGGCGAGCGAGGGGGGGGGGGACAAAAGAGAAGGAGGAGGCCTTCTAAGAGGGCGGCGGAACTTTTCAGAAGCCTTCGCGCCTGCTCACAAATTCTCTGCGTCTCCGGGCAAGGCTTAGGAAACTTCTCGGAAGGCCAGGGGACTTCTCCTCTGGGTGGGGGTGACGCATGCGGGCAGTGCCACTGGGGACTTCGGTGGAACTCCATACGGGGCCACGACACGCTGTACTGGGTGGGGCGGATGCATGCGGGCGGTGCCACTGGAGCCTTCGGTGGAGCTCCCTATGGGGCCACAAAACGCTGTACTGGGCGGGGATGATGCATGCGGGCGGTGCCACTGGGGCCTTCGATGGAGCTCCCTATAGGGCCACGTAACGCCGTATTGGGTAACGTGACGCATGCGGGCGATGCCTCTGTGGCGTTCGGTGGACCTGCTCATGTGGCCACGAAACGCTGTGCTGGGTGGGGGTGATGCATGCGGGCGGTGCCACTGGGGCCTTCGGTGGAGCTCCCTATGGGGCCACGAAGCGCTGTGCTGGGTGTGAGTGACGCATGCAGGCGGTGCCGCTGGGGCCTTCGAAGGAGCTCTATGGGGCCACGAAACGCTGCATTGGGTGGGGGCACGTTTCTGCTACAGTCCCATGCTGCGCCCTCCCTACGTCAAAGACAACCCACAAGGCTCCCAAAAGAGTTCCGCGAGGCCTCCAAGATGCCTCCAGAACGCTCAAGACCGACCCAAGCCGGCCGAACAAGCCCCCAAGACAAACCAAGAGAGCCCCAGGGCGCTCTGGAGAAACAGCCCGTCGATGCCTCCAGCCCTGAAGAACCCTCGAACCCGCCAGCGAGCACCCACGAGGCTACGAACAGGCCCACCGGGGCCCCACGAAGCCTCAAAGCTGGCTCCATGAGGCCCCCGAAAGACCTCCCAAGCGACCTGAGGTGGCATCAAGGGGGCCTCTGACCCACAACCCAGGCACGGTGGCGAAATGGGCCGCAGGCAAGTAGATGCGGTTCCCCCTGGATCCATATTCGACGTCCATCGGGCGACGCTTCCGACCTTCGCGCGCTACACGTCATGAGCGCGCCGTCCAACTCGTCGGCTAGACGCAAGAGGAGAGGCAGAAGCCTGCCAATGAGCACCACGACACGAAGCAAACGAGACTCCATGGCCTTTTTTGGGGGGTCGGCGGCAGAGGCGGCAGCCTTAAGCAGATTGGGACTAGGGGCATTGCAATACATACCCACTCCAAATGGACGGCCAGCCACTCCACGTGCACGCAGTTCCCCTCCTCTCTCCTACTGAAAAATCACACCCAAAAACACACCAACACACACACACACACACACACAAACACACACACACACACACACACACACACACACACACGCGCGCGCGCGCGCACACGCACACGCACACACACACACACACACACACACACACACACACACACGCACGCACGCACGCACGCACGCACGCACGCACGCACGCACGCACGCAGGGGTGCGTTTTGATCAGAAAATCACAAGGGATCCAAGCCGTTCATGACCTCATTCTCCACCACCACTACCACATGCAGGAGGGGGAGGAGGAAGGGGAGGAGGACGAGAACCAGTGCAAACCCAAGAGTCATCAACGATGTTGGAATAAACCCTCCCTCCAGGCTCCCTGTTCATAGGCCACTACAAGGGTTCATTTCCACTGAGGGAATTGCCTCGTTGGAAGACAACCGTTTGAAGACCCTGATGCATACCAAAGCATCGTTCTCGGGATTCCAACGCCACGGCTCAACCTGACTGCTGCGCCTTGACGATCCTGAATCGTGCCAGAACGCCTTTCCCGGGACTTCAACACCGCGAATCCACGTAACTGTCGTACCTCATAATCCTGACACCTTCCAAAACACAATTTCTGGTACGCTGAGTGAGTCCGTACAACTCCTGAATGTATTTGTGTTGTGTGTGCTTTTAATATAGTTTGCATATATGTATATATACACACATATATATTTGTGCATAAACATATACAACAAATACAAATACAGATACAAATACATATACATATACATATACATACACATACACATACACATACCCATACACATATATATATATATATACACATACATATACATATACATATACCTATACATATACATATACATATACATATACACATAGATATACATATGAATATACATATACATATACATAAACATATATACATACACATACATATACATATACATATACACATACATATACATACACATATGCATATACCTATGCATATACATGTACATATATATGTACATACATATACATATACATATACATATACATATACAATACGTATACATATACATATACATATACATTTACATACGTGTGTATGTATATATGTGTAAATGTATTCCATTTCTACACTTTAACAATATGTGGGGGAGGGGGGGGGGGGGGCAAAAAAAAAACACCGAAACGCGACTCCCCAATCCGTGGCACGGGGGGAGCAAGAAATCCTTGCCAAGGCGTGCACGCAGGCGGGTGGCAGTCCCAAATCGATCGGCGAAAGGCCCAAGAGCCACCCAAGACGGTCCAGGATGGCATCTAGCTAGCCTTGACCCACGCCGGTTGCCCGAAGATCACCCCGGTGTCACCCCAAAGAGGCGCTCGAACCCTACAAAAATCTATGTTTCATGGGTGTTTGTATGATTTTCGGACACTCGCACATTCGGCCTCCCACGCGTCAGAGAACGTTGGAAACGCAACGATAACCGCTCCTAGACTGCCCAAATGAGCCCCATGAGCGCCCGAGGTGGTCCCCAAACTGCCCACAAGACTTTCCCAATGACCGCCCCAAACCGACCCCACGACGGAGGGCCCCAAGCTGCCCACCAGCGGCCCCACGACCGCCCCAAACGGACCCCAAGGCGGCCGGCGGAAGGCCCAAGACACGCCCAAGACGGTCCAAAATTGCATCAAGTTGGCCTTGACTATGTTCTCATTCGGCTTGCCAGGCGTCCGAGAAGGCTGGCGAGGCACCGAAAACCTTTCCCGACTCCAGAAAAGCCATACGGGGGCCCAAGACAGCTCCTAAACTGCCCACAAGCGTCCCCATGACCGCCCCACTAACCCCCAGGCGTCGGAAGGCCCAAGACACGGTCCAAAATTGCATCAAGTTGACCTTGGCCCTCGTCGGACGCCCTGAGGCGACCCGAAAGGTACCTCCAAGACGCGCTCGAACCCGAAAAACATTGATGTTTCAATGATGTTGCAAGATTTACTAGCATTCGTTCCTTCGGCCTGCCACGTGGTCAGGATACATTGTCAAAGCTCCGAACACCGCTCCAACTAAACCCACACGCGCTTCCTGAATCCCCAAAGCGGCCCCACGAGGGTCCGGGACGGCCCCCAAACTGCCAATGGCGGGCGCCCTGACGGCCAGGGGAGGCCCCAACACGAGCCAAATCAGCATCCTCACTCCTTAGGAAGGCGCCATGAGGGCCCTAGACGACTCCCAAACTGCCCATAGGCGTGGGGCCGCTTTGGGGATTCAGGAAGCGCGTTTGGGTTTAGTTGGAGCGGTGTTCGGAGCTTTGACAATGTATTCGGACCCCTGGCAGGCCGAAGGAACGAATGCTAGTAAATCTTGCAACATCATTGAAACATCCATGTTTTTCGGGTTCGAGCGCGTCTTGGAGGTACCTTTCGGGTCGCCTCAGGGCGTCCGACGAGGGCCAAGGCCAACTTGATGCAATTTTGGACCGTGTCTTGGGCCTTCCGACGCCTGGGGGTTAGTGGGGCGGTCATGGGGACGCTTGTGGGCAGTTTAGGAGCTGTCTTGGGCCCCCGTACGGCTTTTCTGGAGTCGGGAAAGGTTTTCGGTGCCTCGCCAGCGTTCTCGGACGCATGGCAAGCCGAATGAGAACATAGTCGAAAAAGCATACAACAATCATTGAAAAATCCAGATGGTCACGGTTTCGAGCGCCGCTTGGAGGCGACATTCGAAGCGCCTTCGAGCATCCAGCAAGGGCCTGGACCGCATGATGCCATCTTGGACCGTTTGTGGCGTCTCTAAGGCCTTGCGCCAGCCATCATAAGGTCAGTTTTGGGCGGTCATTGGGACTCTTGTGGGCAGTTTGGGGACCGCTTCGAGCGCTCATGGGGCTCATTTGGGCCGTCTAGGAGCGGGTTGTCAGTGCGTTTCCAACGTTCTCGGACGCGTGAAGGCCGAATTAGCGAGTATCCGAAAATCATACCAAAACCAATGAAACATCGATTTTTGTGGGGTTTGAATGCCTCTTTGGGGTGACATTGGGGTGATCTTCGGGCATCCAGCGGGGGTCAAGGCTAGCTGAATGCCATCATGGACCGTTTTGGGTGGCTCTTGGGCTTTTCGCCGATCGATTTGGGACTACCACCCCCCTGCGCGCACGCCTTCGCAAGGATTTTCGGCCCCCCTCCCGCGCCACGGATCCAGGTGGTCCTGTTCCGGGGGGGGGGTCGCACCCCCCCGAATCATAAAAATACCTCAAACGGGAATATCTATATATATATTATATATATATATAAATATGTAATAATGTATGTATAATATATATACATACATACATACCTCATACAAACATAGAGATAGATAGGAGAAGGGGGGGGAGAAAAAAAAAAAAAAAAAAAAAAAAAAAAAAAAAAAAAAAAAAAAAAAAAAAAAAAAAAAAAAAAAAAAAAAAAAAAAAAAAAAAAAAAAAAAAAAACGTGAAATGATTGCAAGTGTTTAACACAAATGCTCGCAGCGCTAAGGCGAGAGCCACCCTTTGAAAAGGAACCGCCCTCGATCCGTGAAACTCTTTGCAATTTGTTGAAACAAATGTGCGCGGCGCTGAAGCGAGAGCTACATGTTGAAAACGACCCGCCCTCCATCTGTGAAGCTGTCGCCAACTTCAAAAAAAAATCCTGGGCGAACGCCGCGCCCGCCCTAAAAACTAGCCTCGGGGTGCGACAGGGAGAATTTGCTCATAATGAAAAGGAATGCAGGAAGAGGAGGAGGAGGAAGAGGAGGAGGAAGACGAGGAGGAGGACCTCCCCTCTTCCTCTCCTCCCTTCTCCCCCGCCCTGCCTGCGGCAGCGGTGGTGGACGCTCGGCCCATCGGCCGTGGCGACGAACCGCCCCCCGCAGCCCCGCAGGGTGTGCTCCGCCGCGGCGCGGGGCGGCCGCTCGCCCCGCAGAGGCACTGGACGCGAACGCGGCCGTGCAGCGCGGGGCTGCCAACGCGGCGCCGAAGGCCCCCAGGCGAAGCGAGGGCGAGCCCAACACTGAAGGGGCCCTGGGACACACAAATGAATAGACACAAATGACCGGATTCCCCGTACTCTGCCCTATGTTCTGGATTTGTTTGTCTTCCCCCCCGAGACCATGTTTTCCCATATGTTTGGGGGAATCGGCGATGAATTCTGCCTGCGCGTTTTTTCCCTCCTGAAACACCTCCGTCCTCGATCCCGCGGTCCCGCCGGCGCGGATCTGGATCCGGGCAGGCCACTCCTCGGGCGCCTCCACGTCCGCCTCCTCCCCGGCGTAGCGCCTCCGGAGGGTAGAAGGGGGGACAACAAGATCAGTTGTGTATTTATATGCACACACACACTAAAACCGCGCGCGCTTTGCGCGCACTTAGGTTCTAGCCAGCTCCAGCCCATGAGAGTCTGACAGTTGCGTGCAGATGCGCACGCACGCATGCAACTTCAAGAGTCACCCACAAGTCGGTAAGGGTTTCTCGGGGGCCTCTTGGGGGCGTCTTGGGGGCTCTTCGAGCGTCTGAGGGGCTTTGTGGGGCGTCCTGGAGCCTCCCGGGGGCCTCTTGGGAGCGATCGTGAGGTCTCAGCAGCCCATCGGAGGCGACAAGGCGGGAAGGCGAAAGTCACTGATTTCCCTTTGGTTGTGGAAGGGTTTTGGCTTGTCGGAGGCGTTCTGGGAGGTCTCCTGGCCCTCTGGGGTTGTCTTGAGCGTCTCTGGAAGCGTCTTCAGGCTCCGGGCACTTCTGGGCACGCGTTCCCCTTCCTGGGCCTCTCTTCGAGCCGTCTTGGGGCCCTTTCGTGCTGTCTTGGGCGTCTGAAGGACTGTCTTGGGGCCTTCGTGGGCCGTCCTGGGGTTCTCTTGGAGGCTTCTTCATCTGCCTTCGAGCGATCTTGAGGGCCTCTGGGGCCGTCTTGGAGGGTCGGGAAACTGAAAAAGCGTAAATTCGAAAAGCCTCCAAAAACGAATTGGAAATCAGCGATTGTTGCAGGGTCCAGGACGCCGTGGTTGTCCGAGGCCAACGTGTTCTCCCAGGTAGACCAAACCTCCAGTGGAAGGGCTTGCCCTCGGGCATGCAGCCCAAGAACGCGATCACAGGGTCCCCTGGCTCGAAACGCTTCGTGCCCTTCAGCTCGAAGACGCAGGGGATCTCAGAGAAGACCTTGATGGCGTACTACACGTGTCCCAGCGGGTACGTGCTGGAGCACATCCCAGAAGGTCCGCGTGTACTATACTGTACGTGTCGCACTGGGTGCGTGCGAAGCACGTCCCACAAGGTGCGCGTGTACTATACTGTACGTGTCCCAATGGGTGCGTGCGAAGCACGGCCCAAAGGGTGCGCGTACTACACGTGTCCCAGTTGGTGCGTGCCGGAGCACGTCCAAGAGGGTGCGCGTGTACTATACCGTACGTGTCCCAATGGGTCCGTGCAAAGAACGTCCCAAAGGGTGCGCGTACTACACGTGTCCCAGTGGTTCCCATAGGGAGGGCCCCCACTCGAGACTTTCTCGCGAGTCACTCTTAGACG
>CAUYUJ010018898.1:79847-84847 GCA_963575745.1 Prorocentrum cordatum | reverse complement strand
GACTTGCTGCCGAACCTTCCGCAACGTTCCCCTCGCCTCTCAAGCTTCCCTCCGGCCGCACGCGTGCGTCCTGGGTCGAGGCGAGGGGAGCATTGCGGAGGGGGGCGGAGTGCTATGGTTAGGTCGGGCATGTCCTCCTACAGGCGGAGTTTGACGAAAAATAAGAAACTGACAAAATGTTGTTTGAACAAAATGTCGAAAAATCGTCCCCAGACTATGTTTAGACTATTTTTGAGCATGTCTCCTGTAGAGAGACACGCCCGACTTAACCCTTCCGTGACGTTCCCCTCGCCTCTGAAGCGTCCCTCCGGCCGCAAACGAGCGTTTTTTGTACGATTATCAGAAATATGAGTACTGATACTACGATTACTACTAGACTTGCTACTAGTATTATTAAGATCATTACTACTAGTATTAATAATAGTATTATTATGAGTAGTACTATCATATTCGTATTACAATATTTATATACAAGGCGAGGCGAGGGGCGCACGAGGCGAGGGGAGGACGCTGCGGAGAAGGGCACGGACCGGTGCTGACCGCGGGGGCCGGCAAGGCCGCCCCCCGAGAAGTGGCCGCAGGCCGAGCCCACGTCGAGCACGAGCTGCCCGGGGGCGAGGCCCGCGAAGGTCCCGATGACGGCGGCGCGCAGGGGGCACACGGCCGGGGGCACGAAGCACTGACGGCCCCACTCTCCACCACCACTACCATGAGCAGGGGAGGGAGGAGCGAGGAGGAGGAGGAGGAGGAGCGAGGAGGAGCGAGGAGGGCGGAGGAGGAGGAGGAGGAGGAGGGCGGAGGAGGAGGAGGAGGAGAAGGAAGAGGAGGAGGAGGAGGAGGGGGAGGAGGAGGAGCAGGAGGAGGAGGAGGAGGACCTCCTCATCCTCCCTTCTGCCCCGTCCTACTTATGGGAGCGGTGGTGGAATATTTGCCCGTGAAGCATGGCATACGGTAGGTTTGTGCGGCGTCGATGCGCACAAGGGTTTTGGACACCGCGTCGATCGTTCAACCTCGGATCGATCCCGCCCCTCTCGTTCAGGGTTGAATTCCGTCGGGTCCAACCTACCGGGAACATAAAAACTAGGAGGTGCGCGCGGATTTCTTGGATCCGCGCTGGGCCTCCGAATTCTGGTCCGATCTGCACGATGCACGCTGGTCGTGGGAGGGCGAGGAGGAGCAGGAGGAGGAGGAGGAAGAGGAGGAGGAAGAGGAGGAGCAGGAGAAGGAGGAGGAGGAGGAGGTGGAGGAGCAGGAGCAGCAAGATCGTGGATCCCCTCCCTGGAGCGCGGAGCGCGCCAGGGGCGGCGGTCGGGGGCGCCGCCGAGGGGTTCCAACGTTGATCCGAGGAATCCGCGCGAGGCTCCGAGATTGGGATGTGTCTGTCATTATTCGTGCCCCTAATGACGCCACACCCGCTCGTCCACAGGCCGAGGCTGCTGCCGCAGAAGTCCTGCTGCTCCGCCCAGTGGGCGTGCCGCCGGTAGTGGTGCGCCTCGATCGCCGTCGTCCAGTTCTCCCCCACCTGCCGTGCCGGCGGGCAGGGAGGCAGCGGCTCCCACGCGGCGTCTCCTGGCGCTCCCGGCGGCTGCTCAGGGGCCACGCCCGCCGTGCGGAAGCGCGCCGCGCTGACCAGCTGGAGGAGCGTCGCGCCGCGCGTGGAGTCGTCGATCGCACTCCGCCGGGCCCCATCCAGTATGGCCTGCAGCGGGTCCGGTCTGCCCTCTCCGGCGGCGCGCACAAGGGGGGGCAGGAGGAGGGGGGGGGCAAGGCTTCGCAGAAGAACACGCTGCTCCCGCGCCTTCCAAGAAGCAGGGGTACCTCGAAGAAGCCCTCCCCCCTGCTCCCACCCCCCTCTGCGCGTGGCCGACCTCTGGCGGCGCGGCGGCGCGCGCCGCCAGCAGCGCGGGCGCGGAGGCGAGCACCGCGGGCCTCATCGCGGCCGGGCCGCGCGTTTGCCAGCGGGCCGCGCTGGCGGGCCGCGCTGAGGTCCACGGCGGCGCGGGCCAGAGAGGCGACCCGAGCCAGGCGAGCTCGCTTGCACGAGGAAGGTGGAGGAGGAAGGAGGAGGAGGAGGAGGAGGAGGAGGAGGAGCAGTGTAAAACCAAGAGTCATACGATGTTGGAATTAATCCTCCCTCCAAGCTCCCTCTTCATAGGCCCCCACAACGGTACATTTCCATCGAGGGAAATGCCCCGTTGGAAGACAACCGTTTGAAGATCCTGAAGCATGCCAAAACATTGTTCTCGGGATTTCAACGCCACGTATCAACCTGACTGCTGCGTCTTGACGATCCGGAGTCGTGCCAGAGCGATATTTCTGGGACTTTAACACCGCGAGTCAGCATAACTGTTGCAACCGCAGAATCCTGAATCCTTCCAAAACACCAGCTCTGGTACGCTGATCGTGGGAATCCGTGAATCTCTTGCGAAAAAATAAAAACAAATGTGCGCGGCGTTAAGGCGACAACCATATTTTGAAAAGGAACCACCCACAATCCGTGAAATGTATGCAATTGTTAAAACGAATGAGCGCGGCGCTAAGGCAAGCGCCACATTTTGAAAAGGAACAACCCACAATCCGTGAAACGGTTGTAAATGTTCAAAACAAATGTGCGCAACGCTGATGCGAGAACCACATTTTGAAAATGAACCGCCCTCGATCCGTGAAACTTTTGCTTCAAAACGAATAAGCGCGGCGCTAAGGCGAGAACCACATTTTGAAAACGACCCGCCCTCACTCCGCGAAACTCTTGCAAATATTGAAAACGAATCTGCGCGGCGCTCAGGCGACAGCCACATTTTCAAAAGGAACCGCCCTCAATCCGTGAAATTGCTTCAAATGTTTAAAACGAATCTGCGCGGCGCCACAGCGAGAGCCACATTTTGAAAACCACCCGCCCTCCATCTGTGAAACTGTTGTCACTTTTTAAGCTTCAAGGTCATAAATGGTGAGGAACTTTCAGGCGAAACGCCCAGCCTGCCCTAAGAACTGGCCTCGGGGTGCGGCAGGGAGGAGTTTATCTATAAGGGCCAGTGCAAAACCAAGAGTCATCCACGATGTTGGAATTAACCCTCCCTCCAAGCTCCCTCTTCATAGGCCCCCACAACGGTACATTTCCATTGAGGGAAATGCCCCGTTGGAAGACGACCGTTTGAAGATCCTGAAGCATGCCAAAACAACTTGACTGCTGCGTCTTGACGATCCGGAGTCGTGCCAGAGCGCCATATTGGGACTTCAACACCGCGAATCAACATAATTATTGTACCCGCATAATCCTGAATCCTTCCAAAACACGATGTATGGTGCGTTGATCCTGGGAATCCGTGAAGCACTTGCAATGTATTAAAGCGAATGTGCGCGGCGCTAAGGCGAGAGCCAAATGTTCAAAAAAAACACCCTCAATCCGTGAAACCCTTGTGCACTTTTTAAAACGAATGTGCGCGGCGCTAAATCGAGAGCCACGTTTTGAAAATGAACCGCCCTCGATCCGTGAAACTCTTGCACATGGTGAAGACGAATGTGCGCGGCGCTGAGGCGAGAGCCACATTTTGAAAACGACCCGCCCTCAATCCGTGAAACTCTTGCACATGTTTGAAACGAATCTGCGCGGCGCTAAGGCGAGAGCCACATTTTGAAAACCACCCGTCCTCCATCTGTGAAACCGTTGTCACATTTTAAGCTTCAGAGTCATGAATGGAAAGGAAGTCTCAGGCGAAACGCCGTGCCCGCCCTAAAAACTGGCCTCGGGGTGCGACAGGGAGGATTGATCTACAAGGAGAAGGAATGGAGGAGGAGGAGGAGGAGGAGGAGGAGCAGGAGGAGGAGGGAGGAGGAGGAAGAAGGGAGTAAGGAGGAGGGAGGAGGAGGAGGAGGAGGAGGAGGAGGAGGAGGGAGAGGAGGGCGAGCAAGCGGCATGTAGGTTGGCCCAGACATGCGACGTCCTGATTTCTCAAGACGGGGTCCCTACGTCCTTACCCGTTCCCCCGGACTGGTTTTTCCTCCCGATTCGTTTTGTTGACGGTCCCGAGGCCCGGCGAGGGCCCCCCGAGGCCGGAAAAAAACAACTAGCCTGGCGAAGAACCCAACCATGTGCAGCTGTGTGTAACGCAATTGTGGGTATCGTCCTCGGTGAACCTCTCTCTCTGGGGCCACGACGCGTGTGACGGGTACGCCGAAATGCAGGGTGGAACCACCTGCGGGCGCTGCCACTGGGGCCTTTGGGGGCCACGAAACGTGGAAGGGGTGCGCCGAAATGAAGGGTGGAACTGCCTGCGGAACCTGCCACTTGAACCCTGGGTGTAACACTCTATGGGGCCACGAAATGTGTGAGGGATGCACCGAAATGGAGGCGAAACTGCGTGCGGACCCTGCCACTGGGCGAGGAGCATGTCGGCGAGTGAGGAAGTGCATTCCTGTGTGTTCATAAGGATTCCTGGGAAACTCACGGCCACGTGCACCTTGACGTGTGTCGTTTGCAAGGGAGCGTGGCCGTCCAGACTCAAACTGAAAGCGTGGCCGTCACTGGGGCGAGAGCACGAGGCCTGGAAGAGCCGTCGGGAAGTCTCGGGCGAACCCGCTGCCGGCTCAGGCGTCCTCGGCCTCCCCGTGACCCCTGCAAACTCTTCTGCGGTCATTGTCTGCCTCTAGCATTGTGGATGCCACGACCATGATGGACACCCAAACAGTCCTATCCTCGAACTTGAAATGTGTGTAACATGTAGGAAACATGTTCTAAACATGTTTTAAGCATGCTGTGCACATGAAAAAACATGCTTAACACATGTTGTAGACATCTGGAAATTATTTGGCAGCATGCTTCCTCTTCATCGATCGTCCTCCACAACTCTATCGGTGCCCTCGAGCTGGCGGCGCGCAAGAGGGGGGGCAGGGGGCAGGGGCGAAGGGTCTGCTTCTGAGAGGCAGGCTCCCCCTCCCCCTCCTCCTCCTCCTCCTCCTCCTCCTCCTCCTCCTCCTCCTCCTCCTCCTCCTCCTCCTCCTCC
>CAUYUJ010018898.1:0-79747 GCA_963575745.1 Prorocentrum cordatum | reverse complement strand
GGGGGTCGCAGCCCCGAGGGGGGTCGCAGCCACGAGGGGGGTCGCACCCGCGAGGGGTTTCGCACCCGCGAGGGGGGTCGCACCCGCGAGGGGGGTCGCAGCCCCGAGGGGGGTCGCAGCCCCGAGGGGGGTCGCAACTCCGAGACGGGGTCGCACCCGCGAGGGGGGTCGACCCCGCGAGGGGTGACGCACCCGCGAGGGGGGTCGCACCCCCGGGGGGGTCGCACCCCCGAGGGGGGTCGCAGCCCCGAGGGGGGTCGCACCCGCGAGGGGGGTCGCACCCGCGAGGTGGGTCGCAGCCCCGAGGGGGGTCGCGCCCGCGAGGGGGGTCGCAGCCCCGAGGGGGGTCGCACCCGCGAGGGGGGTCGCACCCGCGAGGGGGTCGCAGCCGCGAGGGGGGTCGCACCCGCGAGGGGGGTCGCAGTTTCGAGGAATGTCGCACCCGCGAGGGGGGTCGCACCCGCGAGGGGGGTCGCACCCGCGAGGGGGGTTTCGGCACCCGCGAGGGACGGTCGCTCAGCTCGAGGGGGTCGCACCCGCGAGGGGGGTCGCAGCCCCGAGGGGGGTCGCACCCGCGAGGGGGGGTCGTCGACGTCCCGGAGTCCTGGGAGTCATCGGGGTCCCGGAGTCCTGGGGGTCATCGGGGTCCCGGAGTCCTGGGGGTCATCGGGGTCCCGGAGTCCTGGGGTCCGGACCGGAGGAGAAAGGGGTTCGGTTCGGTTCCCGTCGGTTCGGTTCAGGGGCCGCCCGGTTCCGGTTCGGTTCCGGTTCTGGTTCGGTTCGGTTCTCGCCGGTTCGGTTCTGAATGAATTCGGTTCGGTCCGGTTCGGTTTTCTACGTTTTTGGTTTTGGACCGGTTCGGTCCGGTTCGGTCACGGTTCTCGGTTCTCGGCTCGGTGCGGTCCCTTCATCGATCTCAACCACGCGGTGATGGCCATGCTTCCCAAGGGTGACGAGCCGCTGGGCAATGCCGAGTGCACAAAAACCCCAGCCACACTGCGCACTCCCAGCATGAAAACAGTGACGTCAAGACTGTCGCCTCCGCGGTTAATTCACGTTAGCCAAGCTCGCCGCCAACACAGCAGTCGAGCAGAAGGGATTCGTCGCTGATCGCCGGTTCCTGCACAATGTTGTCCCTGTCGGCGCCGAGGCTCGCAGGCTCAGCAAGTCCGAGGACGCGGGCAACCGCGTGCCGATCTTCGCCTCCATGGACATAACCGCAGCCGTGTCATCGCTCAACCGTCAGTGGATGTGGGCCGTTCTTTCCCGCTGGGGTGTCAGCGGCGACATGTGGCGGCTGCTCCCAACATTCTAGTCCAACCCGCTTTCCTTCCTGGTGCTTGGCGGTGTCATGCGCCCGCTGCGATGCGCAGAATCGGGCGTTGCACAAGGCTGCCCACTCAGTGGCGCCATTTGGGCGCTCATCTTCGACCCTGTGATTCGAGCTATTGCCTACGAGCTGAACGCCATCAAGCGCGGGATGGTCAGCGCATGCGCCGACGACCCGGGCATAGTTCTCCATATGCTTAAAGACATACAACATCTACTTCCTCATCTACTTGCCGCAGATCAACTCGCAGGACCCCAACTACACGCCAAGAAGTGCATCATCGTGCCGACCTGGACGCTTCCGATTCCGGAACTGATCACCAACATGCTGACCGTCTTCAGCAGCACGCACGGCCCGTGGCGCAATTTCTCGATCGCAGAGAGAGCGCGTGACCTCGGATTTTACGTCGGTCCTGGAGCTACCCTGGCTGACCAATGGCGTGCTCCCGCAGCCAAGTGGTGGGGCCGCGTCCTCAAGCTCTCCGAATCACACGCGCCGCTCCAGCTGAGCATCAAGCTGCACAACATCGCCGCCGTCACATGCCTCTCCTACGTTGGGCAGCTGTACGACCCCCGTGACCACCTTCTCGCGAAGGAGCACTTCGGCATCCATAAGCTTCTCCGCGTCGCCCCTAACAGCTTCTCCAAGTACGACAGATTCGGCATGTCCTCCTGGACCCGCATCGAGATTCCGAATGATATCGAGCTGCTCCTTTTCAGCCACACTCTGGATAACTGCAGTCAAGACCGTCAAAGGTTGGAACGTCTGGTACAATGTCCTTCGCGACGCAGCCTACGATCGACTTAGCATCGTCACCGCAGAGAGCGGGCGCTGGTGTGCTGACTGTTGGGCCATCCCGACATCCATTGTGCGGCGCTTCGCGGACATCTCCAACGCCGCGTTCTTCGTCAAAACTGCGGGCTCGCACTACAAGCGCCTGGTCCGCACCCTCGGCACCATCCCGCGCGCCATCTGCGCCCTCAGGGCTGCTCATCGTCACGCAGCGCGCTGTGGCTCCGATGCGCTGCTCGTCCATGGCCAGAATGACGCTGTTTCAAGGCGCTCTCCGCAGAAGGCATACCTACTGGCACTTCAAGAGCGACTCCACCCAGACACATTCCACGTGACCATCAAGAAGTGCCTCTCCGCCTGGTTCATTCGCCCACCTGTTCCTGTCCGCCAAGAGGAACCATAAGTACAGCGCGCGCTTCTCGCAAAGGAACGCCTCGTGAACCGCGCCGCCCACTGGGCTGGATCGTGGCTGCCCCACATCCTCATGAACAATCGCGGCATCTCCAACAAGGACGACTGGGTCAACTGGTGCGAGGAGTACTTGTACTATGTCCTTGGCTTTGGCATGTTCCAGCCCCTCTACCGCACACGCCACGTGCGCCGCATCATCGCCAAGGAGATCTGCACCGGCGCCTGGCACGCCACGCACATGGCGCGCAGCAGGCTGGAGCTAGCCACCCTAGGCGACATGGGCAGTGACCCCGCCCGTCTTCGCCGTCAGGCTGCTCTTCGCCGCTTCACCTCTGCCGAGCACCGTGCGCGTCGTCGCTGGGCGCACAGCCAGCGTGCCCTCTTTCCTGCCGAAGAAGATCCTGGCGGTCCAGACGACGACTGGGACCACGACCCCGACGCCGAGGAGGCCGAGAACTCGCCCGACCTGGTCCAGCTCTCCGCCATCCCAGATGACCTTCGAGAACGCTGGATTCGTCTTCGCAAGTACTTGGCGACCCAGCCGCCCGCTCGTGTCTGGGCAGTCCTCAAGGCACTGGCTGGCGCCTGGACGACCACCGACCGCGTGCACGTCATCCCCCAGACCCACCAGTGCATCCTCGGTTGCAGCAAGCCCGATGCGATCAGCCACTACCTCCAGTGCCCTCGACTACTTCATTATCTGGCTTTCCCTCGCGGCAGCCTCAACGCCGTCGTCATGACCGGCCCGGACTCCCACCCGTGCACATCGGCTACGACGGCGAGAACGGCATCAGGAGCTCCGCAATGCGCCTGGCAGTCGCCGCGAAGGTGTACCACATTATGAAGGACAACGTCAAGTACGAGCCGAAGAAGTTTTACGACGCCACGCAGGCCGCCCGCCACGCTCTCCGTCTGCCCTCCGATCTGAGCGGAGGTGCGGGGCGCTCGGCGGCGCCGCCTCGTGGCTAGGCGCGACCAGACGTCCCCTCTCAGGGTACGTTCGCTCCTCCTTTTCCTCCTCCTCCTCCCGGTACAAGGACTAGAAGATGGCGCAAGAGCGCCCCGTGTGTGTTTGAAGTTCAATGTTCCTTTTATCGAGCAGGCCGTGGTTTGCAAATGAGGCCGTTTTTTGTTGAAACGGTTCGTGCTTTCTCGCGTCGACCGCCCCGCCTTTTGAATTTGGGGCCAGGGTTGGATCCGCTCCAACACGCATCAGAGTTTGGCATGTTTTTGAAAACCGCGGCAGGACCGCCGTTGAGAACCTCCGACGCTTCTCTCCCCTTCCGCCTTGCGCCTCCTTGTGATTGAAGAAACCTCCAGAGACCCCCGGAGACCATTCAAAGCCCAGCCTCGTCCAGCCACCGGGGAATCTTCCACCCCGGAAGTAACATTGACGTCTTGCGCACTTGAGGCACCTGAGGCACGGTCGGACCGAGGTAAAAGATCGAGGTCGGCTCGGGGAGGGTGCCCTGAGTGATCTTCGTGCTTGCCGCATGTTCTTGTGCACCCTGGGGAGGGGCCCATGTTCTTGAAGAGTGTTCTTCTGTCCTAGGTCCGGCAGGGCCCGTCCCTTCGCCCCGCGCATGCGAGCACGCGGGGAGCCGCAGCAGGATGTTGCCGGAGGCAGGCAGGTGGACCATGGCTCGAGTGCGACTGGCCGCGACCGGACGTGTCTGGCGGCCATCGGAGGCTTTCCAGCAGCATTGTTCTTCAGTGCTGCCGAAGGAGGAGAATGATCATGACGGGGAGGAGGAATTCCTCCTCTCCTCTCCTCCTCCTCCTCCTCTCCTTAAGGATGGTACACATCCTTAAGGATGGAGGCCACCCTGCTCTCTCTGCTCTCCATCCCTACGGATGGAGAGCAGGAGAGATGGAGGGCGGTTTCTTTTCAAAGCGGGGCTGCGGCCTGGGCACTTCCCGAGTGGGATGGCCCAGTCTTGGCGCCTTCCGGGTGGCGCGAACGATGAAGGTGGCGAGCATTAGTTTCAAGTCGGGCATGTCCCTCTTCAGGAACAATCCAAAAATAGTCAAAAAGTAATACAGGGATTACTTTTCGACTGTTTGCATAGCTTTGAATTTGGTTTGATTATGTTTCATTTGTCCTCCATAATCCGCCTGTAAGAGGACATGCCCGACCTAACATTAGTTCAATGCTTAGCAGAGACTAGTGACTAGTGAGGAAGGGACTTGGGACGGGAGGGTGCATTGCAGCATCGCTGACCCGTCTTGGGCTTGCTCTGGTCATTTTGCTCCTCCTCTTCCTCCTCTGGCAATTGTTCGTACATGGTCGATCGTCTGCCAGTGGCTCGGGGCAGCTCCCGCGAAGGGCAGTGGATATCTACTTCTTGAGTTCAGTCGCTGTTGTTTCTCTCCCCTCGAATCGGCTTGTCCTTCCTTGTCCGCCCTTCCCCTGCTGGCCAGTTTCCCTTCTCCTCCTCCTCCTCCTCCTCCTCCTCCTCCTCCTCCTCCTCCTCCTCCTCCTCTCAGAAATGGGTCCCTTCGGGTGCGTTCCGACCAGAACTTCGAAGGGAGCCCAGCCCTGGCGACGAGAAGCCCTCTGGACTTCGAAGGGAGCCCAGCCCTGGGAGGCGCGAAACACGTGGCAGAACGCACCCGCTTCCTGCAGCGGGTGTCCCCCCAAGCGCGTTCAGATTGCGGTGGTTCCCCTGGCGCGACTGGGTGTTAGATTGCTGCAGGGCGTCGGAGGTCGGTCTCAGCTCGTGCCCGCGACCCCGTGGTACACGAGCGCCCCCGCGTTGATTCGCGCCGCTGATGCGCAGGCGGAGTTGCGCCTCTAGTTATTGAGGCTGTAACCGCAACATCCCCTTTGGGGCCTTCATTCCTTCATTCCTCCTTCCTCCCTCCTCCTCCTCTTCCTCCTCCTCCTCCTCCTCCTCCCCCTCCTCCCCCTCCTGCTCCTCCCGCTCCTCCCGCGCACGAGGAGCGCGCGCAGCTGTCCGCGAGAGTGGCGGACCTGGAGGGGGTCGAGTCCGAGAAGGCCCTGCTGGAGGCGGCAGGGCCGCGGGGGGGGAGGGAGAAGGAGGAGGAGGAGGAGGAGGAGGAGGAAGAGGAGGAGGAGGAGGAGGAGGAGGAGGAGGAAGAGGAGGAGGAGGGAGGATGGAGGGAGGAGGAAGAGGATGAGGAGGGAGGAGGAGGGGCGAGGAGGAGGAGGCGGAGGAGGGGAGGAGGAGGAGGAGGAGGAGGAGGAGGCGGAAAGGAGGCGTGAGCAGGAGGAGGGGGAGGGAGGAGGGAGGGTCGGGGGAGGAGTGGGAGGAGGAGGAGGAGGAGGGGGAGGAGGGGGGGGAGGAGGAGGAGGAGGGGAGGAGGAGGAGGGCGGGGAGGAGAGGGGAGAAGGGGTGGAGGAAAGGAGGAGGAGGAGGAGGAGGAGAAGGGGGAGGAGAAGGGGAGGAGGAGTGGGCAGGCTTCGGGCTCTCACAGGGACAGTCCCCCCTCCCAGGCACCCCCCCATCCCGGCTGGCCTCGACAGGCACCCCGAGTACAGTCAACCCACATAGTGTGGATGAGCAATTTCCCAGGCTTACCCTTGCATCCTTCCCCTTCGGGCCACCCTCGGCCGCTTTCGCTGGCCGCGCCCCGCCCGCAAAGTGTCGGCATGGCCTTCAAGGCCCCTGCGTCCTGATCGTGCGTCCTTGTCATATTGGTTGACTGTTCTCTAGGACGGTCTCAACACCCTGGCGATCGAGGCCGGTTCGGGGAGGAGACCCTCATATTCTTCATGTCTGTTGGATGTTCTTGTGCATGCTGGGGAAGGGCACCCTCGAATGTTCTTCAGTTTGGACCGACGGAGGGTCTTCTGTTCTTGAAAGATGTTCTTCTGTCCTAGGTCCGACCGTATTGGCTGCTTGTCCGCCAGCGCAAGAGCATGGGGCGGGAGGAGTGGTTGGAGAGGAGGAGGAGGAGGAGGAGGAGGAGGAGGAGGAGGAGGAGGAGGTGGAGAGGTCGAGGAGATAGGAGGAGGAAGGAGGAGGAGGAGGAGGAGGAAGAAGGGGCGGGGGAGGCGGGGGAGGCGGGGGGTAGAAGGACAAGGAGAGGAGACGAGGTTGGAGGAGGAGAAGGAGGGAAGAGGGGAGAAGGAGGTGTGAGGCGGTGGAGGAAAAGGAGGGGAGAAGGAGGAGGAGGAGGAATAAGGAAAAGGAGGATGGGTAGGAGGAGAAAAGGGGGTGGAGGAGGAGGAGGAGGAGGAGGAGGAGGAGGAGGAGGAGGAGGCGGAGGAGGAGGAGGGGGCTGGAGGAGGAGGAGGAGGAGGAGGAGGAGGGGAGGAGGATGAGGAGGAGGAGGAAGAGGAGGAGGAGGAGGAGGAAGAGGACAAGGAGGGGGAGGAGGAGTAACAGCAGGAAGAAGTAGCCGGCCCGGGCGGCTCGGGGGCCCTTTCACGCGGGTACGGTACGGCACGGCAGAGCACGGAGCGGCGCAGCACGGGCGGTACTTTGTCTCGCAATGCCAGGGCTCCGCCGCACGGCACAACGCAGGCTCTGCGGGCACGGATTCGGCACGGCACGCTGACGGCACACTGTTCGCATCGAGTGTATTCTTTTTCGCGGCCATAACTAGGGGAACGAAAAATGGCATAAACATAAAAACTCGGAGGTCTGCTGGGGTTTCTCAGATCCGCGCTGGAGCCCCCTGGCGCGCTCCGCGCGCCAGGGAGGAGGGTCCAGCGCCGATCCGATAACTCCGAGTTTTTATGTTTATGCTATTTGTCGTTCCCCTGATCACGAACGTTATGGGGGGGAATATGAGGGGACGGGAAGCGCCACCCCTAAGCCTGTGGTGCCATACGCACTGCGACAGTGCCGGGGACGCACTGATGGGGGGGAGCGTTTCGTCATGGTTGGGGGGGAGGGAGGGGGAGGGCAGGGGGCAGAACGCGCGTTATGGCCCAGAGGGTTAACAAAAACATGTTCATTTTTGGTTTGAGAATCGCCTTTCTTTACAATATGTGGGACCCTTTGCAATACTCGCTGCTTTGGAAATGAGCCTTTAGCGCGTCCTTTTAATGGAACTCGAACGCTTCGCGTATCCCCACCAGTCCGTAGCCCCCTCTGGCTCAAGTACGAAACCGTCGCCCTGCGGTTTCGTGCTTGTCTGCTGCCGAGGGGCTGGCCCGAGGCGTGCGCGCCTGCAGCAGGCTTTCTTTCTTCTCGCACGATCCCCACGGTGAGCCCTCGCGCGGCCGTGGGTCTCTGTGTCGCAAGCGCTTTGATGTCGCCGTCGGCGCGCACGGCTTGCTGGCGGCAGCAGCGGCGGGCGGCGGCCGCACGCCGAGCTGGCACCGCTTTGGTTCTTGGGTTTTTTGTTCATGGCGCGGCTGCCGTGGCCGCCGCGGCGCCGCCGCCTGGCCTGCCGCTGCACTTGGCTGCCGCCTGCGCCGCCCCCGCCGCGGCGGCCGGCTGCTCGGCCGGGGCCGCCGCCGCGGGCCCCCCGCGCGGCCCCTGCTGACAGCGCGGCGCGCGGCCCGCGCGGCCCGCCGCCGTGGCTGCCGCCCCTGCTGGCAGCATGGCTGCGCGGGCCGACCCTTGCTGCGGCTTAGTGCCGCCGGCGCTGCCGCCCCCGCGGCTCGCCGCGGCCGCCGCCCGCCGCAGGCCGCGCCGCACGCCGCGGCGGCTGGCGCCGCGGCCCCCCAGCCTCTCTGCGGCGCGGGCCGCCGCCGGCGCCGCTGGCGGCCCCTGCGCCGGCGGCGCCGTCGGCTCCGCGGGCGCCGCCGTCCGCCTTGTGGCGCCGCGGGCTCGCCGCCGACGCCGCTGGCGCCGGCAGGCGCCGCTGGCGCCGGGCGCCGCGGCCTGGCGCCGGGCGCCGGCGCTGCGCCGCCGCTCCGCCTGCGAATTGGGCCGCTGGCTCCGCGGCGCCGCCGCGCCGGGGCGCCGCTGGGGCCTGTTCCGCGGGCTCCGGGGCCGGGCGGTTGCCGCCGCCGCCGCCCCTGCGGGCCGCCAGTCGCCGCGGCGGCCGCCGCCGCCGCCGCCGCGCCGGGCCGCGGCTGGAGAGGCGCCGACGCTCGCGGGCCACGCGGCCGGCGCCGCGGCCGCCGTGGCCCGCGCTGCCGCGCTTGGGCCCGCCGCGGCTGGCGCCGCCGCGGCCGCGCCGCTGCAGCACCAACAGGCTCCCAGCGGGCAGACGCACCAGCAGGGCAGCAGCGGCAGCAACAGCAGCCGAAGCAGCTGCAGCAGCACCAGCCTCAGGGGACCAGGAACTCAGAATTTCGAGGCGGCTCCAGCCGTGGTGACCAGGGCGACTGACGACTATCTGGATGATTCTTTCACTGGAAGTGCAGCCTTCAGCTGCCCCTGGGTCGTTGCCGTGCAGCGCAGCCAGCATCTCAGGCAGATCCAGTCCCCAGCATGCCGATCAATCCCACTTCGGATTCGCCGATTAATCCCGTGTTTCCTGGCGACAGTACGAGTAACAATTCGGCCTTCAGCCGAGGAAGTAGCGGGGTCCCAAGCAGATGCCTGGCAGTGCAGAGTGAAAGGGCGACCTTCAGTCGCAGCCCTGGTAATCCTGGCAGTCAAGACGGCGCGCTCCCCCCGTGCGTGTTTGGCGTTCAGCCCCGGGCGATGGAGACTGCGGCGGCGCGGCGGCGCCGACAAGGGCGTGCTGCGAATCAGCGCCGCCTGGGCGCTGCTTCCGCGGCCGGCGGCCGCCCCCCTGGGCTCGCCAGCGCGGCCCACGCGGTTGGCGCTGCCAACGCGTCGGAGGCGTCCTCTCCCTTGGGCGCGCCCGCCGCCGTTTGCGCCGCCAACGCCGCTGGCGCCGCTGGCGATGGCTGCCGCCGCGGCCTCCGCCGCCAGCGCCTTCTGGGGGGCCGGCGTGGCTACGGCGGCCCGCGCGCGCGCACCAGCCAGGGCCGCGGACGCAGCCGACGCCCTCGGGCGAGTTGGCGCCGTCCGTGTCCGGCGGCCCGCGCTCCGCGCCGCCTTCGCCGCCGACGCTGCTGACGCCCCAAGCGTCCGCGCAGTCGGCGCCGGTGCTGCGCCCGACGCAGCCGCCGCCGCCGCCGCGTGTGCCTGCGCCGCTGCCGCCGCAAAGGCTGCGCAGGCCTCCCTCTGGACGGCCGTCGCGGCCCTGGCCCAGGCTGCTGGGCGCGCGGCGGACGCCGTCGCGAGCGCGCTCCCAGGGCGCAGAACCGACCCGCTTGAAGACAATCGTAAATCTGAGGTTGACGATTGCTGCAAATATGGAGGTGGCGTTTCGCCTGAAGACAGTCGCCAACCAGCGGCCGTTAGCTGTATCAGTCGCCAGGGAGAGTTACAGACAGAGCACGCGGTGGTCAGCCGCAGCGGGTCGGTTCTTCCTTCTGTCAGAGACAGGCAGACAGGCGTTCCTACAGCTCCTCATTCATATCAGCGTCCTAGGCACAGAGTCTTGGTGGAGGCCGAATATGCCCCCGACAGCGCGCCCATTCCTAGTAGCAGTGTCACGGTGACAGGTGGTGGCTCCGCGGAGGGCGCGCCTGCGGTCGGAGACCGGCCTCCTCCCGAGATCAGGTCCACGACGCCTTCCCGAGCGGTGGATGGAGGGTATCTCGAGCCTCCTCGCAGCATAGAGAGTCAGGAGTTCACACTGGAACGTGCGGCCTTCAGCTGCAGTAGTCCCTTGGGAGTGCTACGGACCGAACAGGTTGTCGTCAGCCACCGCGCTCCGGTGCCTTCCCCTCCAGGAAATGACCAAACAGGAGCTCCTACAGCCCCGCACTCCTATCAGCGTCCCGGGGGCGGTCTCGTTGTTGAGGCGGAAGATGCGGCCGAAATTGCGCCCCCCCCTTGGCAACAGTATCGTGGCGGCAGGTGGGGATGCCGCAGAGGGCGCGCCTACGCTCGGAGACCGCCCTCCTCCCGAAGGGAGGTCCACGACGCCTCCCCGAGCGGATGATGGAGGATATCTCGAGCCTCCTCGCAACATCGAGGGTCAGGAGTTCACATTGGAACGTGCGGCCTTCAGCTGCAGTAGTCCCCTGGGAGAGCTACAGACCGAATAGGTGGTCGCCGGCCACAGCGCGCCGGTGCCTTCCCGTCCAGGAGACAACCAAGCAGGCGTTCCTACAACCCCTCACTCCTATCAGCGTCCCTGGCGCGGTCTCGTTGTTGAGGCGGAAGATGTGGCCGAAATTGCGTCCCCCTCTGGCAGCAGAATCGTGGCGACAGTCGGGAATGCCGCAGAGGGCGCGCCCGCGCTCGGAGACCGGCCTGCTCCCGAAAGGAGGTCCACGACGCCTCCCCGAGCGGATGGTGGAGGATATCTCGAGCCTCCTCGCAGCATAGAGAGTCAGGAGTTCACACTGGAACGTGCGGCCTTCAGCAGCAGTAGTCTCCTGGGGGAGCTACAAACCGAACAGGTGGTCGTCAGCCGCAGCGCGCCGGTGCCTTGCCGTCCAGGACACAACCAAGCAGGCGTTCCCACAGCCCCTCACTCCTATCAGCGTCCCGGGGGCGGTCTTTTTGTTGAGGCGGAAGATGCGGCCGAAATTGCGCCCCCCCTGGCAACAGTATCGTGGCGACAGGTGGGAGTGCTGCTGAGGGAGCGCCCGCGGTCGGAGACCAGCCTCCTCCCGAGAAGAGGTCCACGACGCCTCCCCGAGCGGATGGTGGAGGATATCTCGAGCCTCCTCGCAACATCGAGGGTCAGGAGTTCACACTGGAACGTGCGGCCTTCAGCTGCAGTAGTCCCCTGGGAGTGCTGCGGCCCGAACAGGTGGTCGTCAGCCACAGCGCGCCGGTGCCTTCCCCTCCAAGAAATGACCAAGCAGGCGTTCCTACAACCCCTCACTCCTATCAGCGTCCCTGGCGCGGTCTCGTTGTTGAGGCGGAAGATGCGGCCGAAATTGCGTGCCCCCCTGGCAACAGTATCGTGGCGACAGTCGGGAATGCCGCAGAGGGCGCGCCCGCGCTCGGAGACCGGCCTGCTCCCGAAAGGAGGTCCACGACGCCTCCCCGAGCGGATGATGGAGGATATCTCGAGCCTCCTCGCAGCATAGAGAGTCAGGAGTTCACACTGGAACGTGCGGCCTTCAGCTGCAATAGTGCCCTGGGAGAGCCACAAACCGAACAGGTGGTCGTCGGCCACAGCGCGCCGCTGCCATCCCGTCCAGGAGACAACCAAGCAGGCGTTCCTACAGCCCCTCAATCCTATCAGCGTCCCGGGGGCGGTCTCGTTGTTGAGGCGGAAGATGTGGCCGAAATTGCGTCCCCCCCTGGCAACAGTATCGTGGCGACAGTCGGGAATGCCGCAGAGGGCGCGCGTGCGCTCGGAGACCGGCCTCCTCCCGAATGGAGGTCCACGACGCCTCCCCGAGCGGATGATGGAGGATATCTCGAGCTTCCTCGCAGCATAGAGAGTCAGGAGTTCACGCTGAAACGTGCGGCCTTCAGCTGCAGTAGTCCCCTGGGAGAGCTACAGACCGAACAGGCGGTCGTCAGCCACGGCGCGCCGGTGCCTTTCCTTCCAGGAGACAACCAAGCAGGCGTTCCTACAACCCCTCACTCCTATCAGCGTCCCGGGGGCGGTCTCGTTGTTGAGGCGGAAGATGCGGCCGAAATTGCGTCCCCTCACTCCTACCAGCGCCCTGGGAGCAGAGTCTTGGCGGACGCCGAATGTGCGCCCGAAATGGCGCACTCTCCTGGCAACAGCATCGCGACGGCAGTTCGGAATGCTGCGGGCGGCACTGCGGAGATCGGATACATTCCGCGCGCAACAGACAGCCAGGAGGTCGTAAATCCAAACGCGGCCGTCAGATGTTACAGTTCCCGCGTCGTGGGGGTGCGCGAAAGTGTGACTGACAGAGGCCCTGGGCGCTCACGATTGGAGGTTTCGCTTGACTCCTGGAAGGTGCGCGCGGGCCACAGACGGGCGCGTGTTTGCGATCGGCGCAGACCCTCCAGCCAGCGCCTCCGAGGCCATCCCCGTGGCCGACGGCCGATGCGGAGCCCATTGCTTGGGAAGCCTGGGGCTGTCGATACATCTGGTTGGCGGCGAGACCCAACAACGCCCCGCTGCGACTCCGCCCGCCGCCGTCCCTGGTACTTTCGAACACCCCTCGCTGGGGAACCACGAACATGCCTTGCAGAGGCAGGACATCGAGGCCATCCGCCAGCTTGTCGAGGGAAGTCCCTTCGCGCCCATTCGCCCTCGTTCCCCTGTCAGCGAATCCGCCCGAACGGACAGCGCACCGCAGCCACTCCCTCTCGAAGGCCGGGCCGCGCTTGGGAAGGCGACTCCCGTCCTGGCGAAAGAAACGGTGTCTGACAACGTGCCTGGGCCAGGTGCGACCCGCAGCACTCCCACACATGGCGAAAGTCACGCTGCGACTGATGGGGGCGCGCTCGTGGACGAGGGCGGGCGCGGGTCTGAAGGCGAGCGCCAGCGGGAGGGGCCTGCCCCCGCTTACCACAGTGCAGCGCTCCTCTCCGCCCCAGCTGCTGGATGCGGCTCGGCTTTCACCTGGCGGCCAACCGTGCGGCCCGCGCCAACCCGCAAGTCCCCGCCGGGCTTCCGTGCCCCAGTAGCCGCCGCGCCTCGCGAAGCCATAGGCGATTCCGGCGGCGGGCCCAACCGGTCGGAACAGTCGCAGAGCAGCGAACGTGAGCAGCATTCGGAGCAGGAGCCGGAAGAGCCCGATGAGCAGGAGCTGCCGGCCGCCCACGGGGGGGGCGCGGAAGTGGCGCCAGCGCAGGAATGGGAGCATGGGCAAGAACAGGAACAGGCAACCACCCACCGCCGCACTCCCCTGGCTGACACTACCTGCCCTGGCCCCTCCCTCCCTGGCAATGGCGCGAGCTCGAGCGCCGAGGAACGACGGCAGCGCGGCCGGAACGTCCCCCCAGCGCGTCTTCGTGGCAGCAGGTGGACGCCCTGCCTAGCCTCTGTGACTGGCGACCCGCCAGTCTCCCCGCCGCCCCTGGGCCGAAACCTGGCTTGTAGCGACGCCGACCGCGCTGGCGGGTCTGGTGGGCGGCAGACGGCAGGCGGCGGACGCAGCAGCAGCAGCCGCAGAAGCAGCAGCAGGCGCCGCGCCGAGGACCAGCCGCTGACCACCCCGCCCCTGGTAGCGGGCCCCGCCGCGCGTCACTGTCCAGAACCTTTGGACCCAGACACGGGGCAGCAGCTATATAAAGCTAAGATCGGCGGCATCCAGTGGGACCCCCCCGGGGAGACACCTGGCGAGTCGATAAAGCGGCTTCAGGTCACCCTGGGGGCGAGGTTCACAGGCGCCTGGCACGCGTTCGCCCAGCAGCGCGCCATGCCTGGCAGCAAAGGCGCGCTCGACCCGCGGCGGCGCGACCAGCAAACGTGCGTCAATTTCCTGTCCTCCTTCCGCAGCCATAACTGCGGCGTGCGGGCCATGGGCGACGCGCTGGACCTCGGCGTTGACTGGGCGCAGTTGCGGCTTCGGTACCTGGGTGGAAGTGGCGGCGCGGGCAGGGGGCGCCAGGCGGCGAAGGGCCACGCTGATCGCCGCGCACCCAGGAAGGACCAGAAACAGTGGAAGGTCGCCACCTAAAGCCGCGGGCGCGCCCGCCCATGTTTCACCTTAATTCACTCTGGCTTCTCCTGGGTGTGGCCGTGACCCGGCCTTCCAGCGGGCAGCCTTATGCAGCTTAGTTTCTGTGCGGTCGCGACAGGGTCGGGTGTGGTCTATCCTACTTGGCTCCTGGCGTTGCCAACAGGTCCACCGGTGTCACAGGTGGCGCACTTCGGATGACTGTTGGTCGTGCGTCGCATCCGCCGGCGCCGCCTTCATTGTCCCGGTGTCACTCGCCATTGGCTGCGCACGAGCACCCTGGGTACATATTTGGCATTGGGTGTGGTCCATCCTGCTCGGTTGACTTGCTATGTATTCACAGGTCTTGCTATGCTATGCATGGACCACAGTGCACATGATTGCTCCTGGGACGCAGGTTTACCTACCTTTGAGCGGTCTTTACTTGATCTGTCGGTGTGCGACGCTTCGGCTGGCGCCTTTTCTGATTTCGCGCCATTTTGGCAGCGCGTGTCAGGTTTGGCTAATTTGGCTTCCTGGGTTTCCCTGGGTCACCTTGCAGCTCTGCCCTGGGTTCAGCTCTCCCTGGGGTCAGCCTCGCCCTCGCCGCAGTTGCTGCTTGCTGCATCCGGCGCCGCTGTGGCCGCCTAGTCGCGCGCGTTAGCCGTCGGTAATTTAAGCCGGTCGCGGCCCGACCTTCTTCGCCCGCCGCTGGCGCGTTCGCCTGCGGCCGTAAAAAAAAAGTATCCCCACCAGTTTTTTGGCTCCTCGCGCTTCGCCACCTGCACTGCTTTTCACTTCGCTACTGGCGCGGCCCGCCCTAGCACGCTCGGCGTTCGACTCGTTTCGCGCGCCCGCTAACCAAAAAGTATCCTCACCAGCCCTGCATGGGGACTCTTCTCGTTATGGGTGTGCCGACATTCTGGCTTTACCTGGGGAAGTCGTCACCAGGTCCAGGTTCCGCGCCATTTTGGCCGCGTTGAGCTCAGCGGGGCTTCTGATGGGGCTGTTCCTGCTCGCTGTTTTTTCCTTCCGTCGGCGCGTAGCCCGCCCGTCCTGCACGGCATAGTCAAGCAGCGAGGTGGGAGGCTCCGTGGCCATCTCGAGCCGTTTCGGAACGGTCTTGGGGCCGCTTGGAGCATCTTGGGGGCCATCTTGAGCCAGCTTAGGCTATCTGAGCCATCTTGGAGGTCATTTTGGGCTCTCGGAGGGCTTTCGGGGGCCTCTTGGGGCCTCTAGGGGCGCTCTTGGAGCCCTCTTGGGGGCCACTTGGGAGCCCTGGAGCGCCTCTTGGGGCCATTTTGGAAACGGTCGGTCAAAAGATGGGGTGTCCTCGATGTGGCTCCCCCCTTCGGGGGCCACGATCCGCGTGAGGGGGGTCAGAAATTAACCCTCCCAGGGGCCGAGGAAAGGACCCTCTGACATATCGGGCCCCCTCCCCCCAAAAAACCTCAGGGAGGGGATGGGAAGGGTTCCCCTCCCCGAAGGGTAGAAGGCTCATGAAAGGGGGAAGAGACCCTCCTTAGACCACCTGTCGCCCCAAGGGCTGGTGGGGTGTAGTTTCTGTGATTGTCCCTGCCCGATTTTCGGTGGCGAGCAAGGGGTGAACGTGAGAAGGAAAAGGCTTTCTCAGAAGGCGGCGGGGCTTTTCAGAAGGTCAGACGGTCCTCTGTGTCTTCTGGGAAACCTTGACAAATTTCCCAGAAGACCAGGGAACCTCAAATCCATCTGAAAAAGGCCCGCCCCTTCTCGCTTCCCCCCGGGTGCGCCGCGTTTTGCAGGACAAAAATGTGGATGAGGCGGAGAAGGAGGAGGAGGAGGACGAGGAGGATGAGGAGGAGGAGGAGGATGAGGAGGAGGAGGAGGAGGAGGAGGAGGAGGAGGAGGAGGAGGAGGAGGAGGAGGAGGAGGAGGAGGAGGAGGAGGAGGAGGAGGAAGAGGGCGAGGAGGAGGAGGAGGAGGAGGAGGAAAAAGGAGGAGGAGGAGGAGGAGGAGGAGGAGGAGGAGGAAAAGGCGGCGGAAGAGGAGGAGGACTCGTGCTGCCCCGGCGGCAGGAGGGCAGCGGCGGCGCCGCTGCTCCCCCAGCGATGGCCCGGGGCTACGTGGTCATAGAGGTGACCCACCTGATCAACCCGAGCAACCGCAGAGGCACCCCCGGGACCACCGCGGGACGCCCCCCGCAGACCCCAGCATTCCAATCGGCGCCCTGGGTCGGCGGCGAGCGGCGGGGGGGAATTTCGGGTTCGAGGGTCGAGGCCTTCGGGCGTTTGTTCGTCGGTTCTCGGCGGCTCTCCAGCCTCGGGAGGGGTGCCAGTAGCTCGCCTCGCCGGGGTGGGCCCGCAGATCGTCCCGAACGACTGCCGGAGACCCGAGATATACGACCTCCAAACCGCACTCGGCGGCGCGCGAGGGGGGGAAGTGAGAAGGAGAAGGCCTTCTCAGAAGGTGGCGGGGCTTCTCAGAAGCGCTCCAGCCTTCTGAGAAGGTCTCCAATCAGGCTTGCCTAAGGGGCTTCCACTTGGTTAGAGGTTGGTGCCTCGGGTGCTTACTTTGCCCGTTCCGTCGAGATTCCTCGGTTTCCCCGTTTTTCCCGTGTTCCCCGGGTGCTTCATGCCAAGCAATGCCAAGCAATGCCGAGCAATGCCAAGCAAAGCCAGGCAATACTAAGCAATGCCAAGCAATGCCAAGCAATGCCGAGCAATGCCAAGCAAAGCCAGGCAATACCAAGCACTGCGCCCAGCAATAGAAAACTTTCCCACAATTGGGGTCGCACCGAGTTAATTTTTTTGTGTCTTTGGGGACGGCTTGGGAAACTTATCAGAAAGCTGGGGGCTTCCGAGGTTTTTCGTTGATTACGTACGGCTTGTGGGGGCGCTCGCCGGGCCCCAGGACCACGAACAAAACACCCAGGACCGCCCTCGCGTCCGCGCAGGCTAGATACCCAAACGCTCTGACCTGAGTTACCTGTGTGGAGGGTCGATCCAGCATTCTTGTGGCCCGTGGGGCTGGCGAATTCGCTTTATCAGGTCAGCAATCGTTCAAGAAAGCTGTGGAGGTTGCCAGGAGGGCACCAAGAAATGCCGAACCTGGATCCATGACGTCTCAAGCAAGCCTCAAGACTGCGCTAATGCAGCCCGAGAAAACTCCGAAAGGGCCCCGAGACCCCACGAGGGCCCAGCAGACCTTCGCAAGGTCTGCAGATGCTATCCAAGAGGCACCCACAACGGCTTAAGAGCGTCTCCAGGCGACCTGGTCAGGTCCATTTAAACGGTTCAGAAAGATCCAAGGCTGCCCAACAGGCGCCAAAGCTAAAAGATACGCACGAGAGACATCCAGAGTGGCACCAACATAATGGACATGCCGACAAGTCTCGATCTGATCCATAGTGGTCTTCTGTCCAGGATCTCGTCGTGTTTGACGGTGCCCTTCCCCGTGCTGGAATCTAAGCGTGCGCACAACGCGCGTATGCTTCTGGCGCAAGCGCCTCTCGCGCGAGCGACCCTACAGGATCGGCAGAAAGGTGCACCTTTCTCGAGGACGGGGCTGTGTGCGCGAGTGTGTCGCCGCGCTTTCGCATCTGCGTTCCAGTAGTTGTTCCATGCTCCACTGCTAACTGCATGTTCTGTGGGTGAATCAGCTTCGACATCGCGCGTTTGCTGTGTTCACCCCTCCCTGTGCTGCCTCTGCTCTACTGGTCGCTGCTTGAACGTAGTGCTTGGTATTGAGACACATTCTGCTCCCTCTGTCTCGCATCTCCACGTTACGTTCACGACTGTCCAAGTCGTGGTGCAAGTCCAGCGACCAAAATTGGTCGTCATTATTTGCACTGCTCGCACGCCCCCCCCTGTTCTCAATTTTGCCGTTGTGGGCAGTCGCACGGTAGGTTCGTGTCGTGTCGACCAGCGGCGACTCCGCCCGCGGCGTTCAACGTTGAACGCCGCGGGCCACCCAGAACCGTTCGATGTGGAACGATTTGGACGCTTCGGAAGCGGCCGATCGTTCAAGGTTAGACGATCCCCGCGGTGTCAGAAACCAACGCCGAAGTCGGCACGACACGAACCCGACGTGTGCCCACATGCTCCCAGGGCAGGCCCCCGCATCATGCAGGGGGCTGCCGCCGTCCGCCACCTGCACGTTGCGTTCGTCTCGTGCTCCTCCGTGCTTGTGCGCAATGTTTGGCTGCCCTCGTCGCGCTGGCCCCCAGGGGCTTCCAGTCCCGTGTGTGGTGCTCTGTCTTCGCGACCTTCTGCCGCGCAGGGTGTGCGCAGCTGCACGGGCTGCGCGCCGTGACGAGGACCTGCTTCGCACAGGCTCGGCGCGCCGCTCCGGGGACTGCCGGCATGCACGTGCGGTGCTGACTGCACCTTCACAGGGTGTCGAGCGCGTGTTCCACAGGCTGCCTCCACACGGCGGGTAGTCCAGACACGCGCGCCGCTCCTCCGCAGCGTCCGCCTGAAGAGACCGTCTCTGCCCGCGCTGCTCTCAGAGAGACGCGCGCCTGCTGGACACGCGTCGCCATGCGTGTCCACAAGGAAATGCTCCGTTGTAATGCACCACGTCGTTCGCAGGAGAACGAGGAGGCAGAGGAGGAGGGAGCCTCCAGATGTTTCTGGATGCTTCTGGGAGTCGGATAGTTGACACGGGCCCAACCTTTTGTTTTTCGATCCTCAGAGATCAAGGGATGAGGGGGAGTAGGAGGAGGTGGAAGAGGAGGGGGAGGAGGAGGAGGAGGAGGAGGAGGAGGAGGAGGAGGAGGAGGAGGCGGAGGAGGAGGAGGAGGAGCAGGAGGAGGGAAGAGGAGGAGGGAGGAGAGAGAGCAGGAGAAGGGGGAGGAGGAGGCGGGGAAGGAGGAGGAGGAGAATGCGGAGGAGGAGCAAGAGGAGATCAAGCAGCAGGAGGAGAGGGAGGAGGGCGAGCGGCTGGGAGGCGAGACCCTGCACCAGCTGCTGGAGGACCTGAGCCCGTGCATAGCACAGCCGGTTGAAGGCCCCAGTGGGGCACAGCACAACGCACCGGGCACCGACGGAGGCGGCGGCGGCGGCGGCGGCTCTGAGGCGGCAGCGGACGGCGGCGCGTCGAATTCTCGATGGACCCGTCCAGCCCCTGCGCAGTGGTAGTCACAACCCCTGAGTGCAAGCACTGCTCGGGGGAACCAGTCTGGGTATGGGTGCGTGACGAGGCCCGTGATGCACCCCTGGTCGGCCCCCTCCCATTCGGGCGCCCGAGTGCAGTGCCTGCCGCATCGCGACTGGAGGAGAGGAGTCTCTGCAGCGCCAGAGGCCCGGGACCGGAAGGCAACTCTGGACGCGGGGTGGCCCACGATGTACCCCCGGGCACCTCCCTCCTGGGGTGCCGAGCGGCCACGCCTGCTGCATCGAGCGGCCACGCCTGCTGCATCGCGGTAATCCTTGGGCTCTACAAGGAGGGGGGCGTTGGGGATGTCAGAGCAGGCGTTCTACTTAAGGGTGAGCTCACCTCTCGACGCGGACGGCCGTGATATGCCCCTTGGCCACCCCATCGGGATGCGTACCACGATTGCTACCTCGCGACGCGAGGAGTAACCCATGGTCTTGGGTCAAGCCGTTTTGGCGTTATTTGTTTTGCGTGGGTCTCCCTCGCTCTCTATCTTTCATATGATCATATTATAGCACGCGTGCATGCATGCATGTATGTATGCTTGTGAGTGTATGTGTATGTGTGTGTATCATGAGTTTTTGTATGCATGTATGTATGTATGTATGCACGCACGCACGCACGCACCTACATACATTTTTATATATATATATATATTTATATATATATTAACACATATATATAATAATGTATGTACGTACACTTGCATATGTGTATGCACGCATACATGTATGTATATGTAGATACGTTCGTATTTGTGCATGTACGTATGTGTGCATGCATGCACTTATGTATGTACGAGTGTGTGCATGTATGTATTTGTATATGCATGCATATATGTATGTGTGTCTGCATGGCAGTATGTATGTTTGACTATTCCAGTCTGTATGTATGCACACGTACATACGTGGTTACGAAGATGTGTATGTACGCATATCTGTATGCATGTCTGTATGTCTGCAGGCATGCATGTCTGCATGTTCGTAAGCATGCCTGCATGCATGCATGTATGCATGCACGCGTGCATCTAGGTATGTATGTATGCAGGCATGCATTAATGTATGTGTGTGTATGCATGTCTGTCTGTCTGTCTGCCTGCCTGCCTGTCTGTCTATCTGTCTTGTCTGTCTGTCTGTCTGTCTGTTTGTCTGTCTGTCTGTCTGTCTGTCTGTCTGTCTGTAGGTAGGTAGGTAGGTAGGTAGGTCGGTATGTATGTATGTATGTATGTATGTATGTACATATATGCATGCATATACGTTTGTTAGTATGAACGAATGAGTGTGTGTATGTATGATCTGTATGCAGATGCAAGCGCATGTGGGCAGTTTGTGCATCACGGGGGGGAGCGGGCAGAGCCGATTCCACATATCACGGTTGAGGAAGTGAGACAGCAAACCCGAAACATGAAGAGGGGGAAGGCGCCTGATAATGCTCACATCGTTGCCGAGATGTTCAAAGCTGGCGGGGAGTATTTGCTCGGGATCGTAGCTGGTGCTTTCACGCAAAGTTTGACAGGGGGGATGAGCCGCCAGAGTCGTGGAGGAAAGCTTGCATTAAAGTTCTGTTCAAGAAGGGAGATCCGCAGCTGCCGTCGAATTACAGGCCAATTTCAATTCTGCCGTTATTGTGTAAGCTTTTCAGCATGGCACTGCACTCCCAACTGGTGAAATTTCTCGCTCACGAACAGTCGGTGGATCAAGCGGGCTTCCGCCGAGGTTTCAGTTGCGATGACCACTTGCTATCTGTCGTGCTCTTGTATGAAAAGATGTCTGATTTTAATTTGGATTTGTGGGTTGCCGCAGTCGATTTTGAGAAGGCGTTCGACTCGGTCAAGCATGCGGCGATCTGGAGCGCGCTGAGGAAGCAAGGGGTTCCGGATAATTACGTAGCAGTGCTGGCCACACAACGACAAGCACTTCGGGCAGTTTTTTCTGATATGGGGAGCGTTGTATTCCCTTTGCAGCGGGGCACCAAACAGGGATACCCCATGAGCCCAAGTTTGTTCAACGCTGCGTTGGAGGACGTCATGCGCAGTTCGAAGCAGACATGGTGGACGAAACGTTTTGTAGTAAAGATTGATGGCATTTTCCTGACCAACTTGCGGTTCGCCGATGACATCTTACTGCTGGGTACAACACGGGCGCACGTCAAGCGCATGCTCGAGGACCTCAGCCGTGCGGCCGCAGAAGCGGGTCTTGAGCTTCATAGCGGGAAGATTAGCATTCTTTCCAATTTGCACAGCCGTAAAGGTGTTATCCGGCAGTCGCACGTGAAGGTGGGGAAGGGAAAGGTGGAGGTTTTGTCGCATGATGCTGGCACTGCTTATCTCGGGCGCTTCCTGTGCTTCGACGAAGTCCATGATTCCGAGATTCGCCGCAGACTGGATCCAGAATGGGCTGCTTTTGGCAGATGTCGTACAGAATTATGTGACAAGCCTTATTCCCTCAAGTCTTGCGTGAAGCTTTTTCGACGCTGTTATTACCTCTACAGTTCTATACGGAAGCGGCTGTTGAACAATGAGAGCTGAAAGAGAACAACGATTACAAGCTAAACGAAGACGGATGTTGCGAAAAATCGTCCCCGCCCCGAGGTCGCACCGGGGGGATTTCAGCGACGAGGAAATGGAGCCGTGGGTGGGCTGGATGGTCAGGGCCACTCATAGAGCCGAGGCTGCCTACGAGAACGCTGGCTTCAGATCGTGGGTTGTTCTGCGACGAGCACGGAAATATGCTTTCTTTACAAAGACAAGCTGTTCGACTGACGGTAGATGGTCTAAGAAATTGCTACAGTGGCAGCCAACGGGCATCCGGTCGCAGGGGCGACCGTGCAAGCGGTGGGCTGATTGACGCGTCGGCAGGATTCTTGACGCGTGGCTATTCTTTGTGCTGTTTTTCCAATGCCTGGCAGCCCTCCACGGGCGCGGTCCTCCGCGCGCCTGCCCTCGCTCGCTCGCTCACGTATGCGCGCGTGTCTGTCTGTCTGTCTGCATGTGTGTATGCGTGTATGCATGCGTGGGCGCATCTCGGCCCGTTTGAGGCCATCTTGGGCTCTCTTGGGGGCGTCGCGGCCTTCTTGATGGCCATCTTAGCCGTCTTGGTGGCCATTTTTGGGCCGTCTTCATGGGGGATACCAGTGGGGAGCTGAGTTTCCAGGAGGGCAACGCGATCGGCCGAGAGCCTACTGGGAGCGCTTTGGGGCCATCTTGGGGCCATCGTAGCCGTCTTGGAGACCATCTTGGCCGTCTTGTAGGCCATCTTGGGGCCGTCTGCAGCGGGAAAACCGACGACCTGGGATGTTTCTGGTCCGTATGGGAGGGAACGCCGATGCATTTTATTTTTCCGTGTGGCCTGCGCATCGGAGATACCGCTGGTATTTTCCAAGAGCGACCGCAAACAATCCGAAATTTCGCGCGCCGTTTTTCCGCGCGACCAGCGGGTTGTGCCGAGATCCCACTGAGAGTTCTGCACCTCAGCAGTCTGGCGCGCCGTGCACCCCCGCGTTGAGTCGCCAGCGGGTGGCGGATCGGAGATGCCAGCGGCGAGTCGCCGCCGCCTCCTACCTTTTAGAATGAGCCTATGCGGCCAAACGTTCGGGCAAAGTTTGGCCGCGCTACTGGACCATGCCGCCCCCCGACCGTTGTGGAAGCCCTTCGGGGGACAAGTGGGACAGGAAGAAGAGAATGAAAAGAGGGAGGGCGACGCATAATTCGGATGAAGAGAAGTATGAGGAGACCTCTTGGAAGCTTCTTGGGTCATTCTTGGGGCTCCGTGGGAGATGTCAGGGGGCCTCTATGAGGCTTCTTGGGGGCCTCCTTCAGCATATTGGGGAGGGGCGTTTCAGGGTCGTCTTGAAGGCCATCTTGGGCGCTTTGGGGGCCTCTCGAGCCGTCTTGGGGCCCTGTGTGGGGGCCGTCTTGGGAGCCTCTTGGGCCGTCCCGGGGCCATCTTGGAGGCCTCTTGGACGATCTTGGGGCAATCTTTGGGGCCTCTTGTGCCGTCTTGGGCCGTCGGGAAACCGCTTTGAGGCAGTGGCCTCTTGGGCCGTCTTGAAGGCCTATTGGGGGCCTTTAGGGTCGTCTTGGGCTCTCTTGGAGGCATCTTGGGACTGTGTTGGTGGCCAGCGTGGGGCTATCTGGGGCTCTCTCGGGGCCATCTTGGCCGTGTTGGAGGCATCTTCCAGGCCAGCTTGGGCCGTCGTGGCCGTTTTAGAAACCGACTATCCAGGCCGTCCTGGCGAGGTTTTTTTTTGGAGTCTGCGAGGCCTTCCGGGTGGCCGGCGGGCTAGGCCGACACCCCAGAGGGAGTTCTGAGAAAGCCAGAAGCCCCAGACATGCAGCGCGCGGTGCACCTCCGGGCAAGCCGCAGTGGGCGGCGGATGCAGCGGCCTTCAGCCCATCCCGCCGCCGTGGCTGGATTGTAGGTCGGAGGCCTCCGGGAGGCCCGTGGAGGTCTCCTGGGAGGCCCCCAGGAAACTTCTTGGATTCGGTTTTGGGGTGTCTTGGGGGCCCCTCGGGCCGATCGGGGGTCTCTTGGGCCCCCTCTTGGGGCCTGATTTGGACCTCTCGGCAGACTCCTCGAGCGTGTGGGGGTCTTGTAGCCTATTGGGCCGTCTTGGGGTCTCTTGGGGAGTCTTGGGGCCATCTTGGGCCGTCTGGGGGCGCTCTTCGGGGCCTCTTGAGCTGCCTTGTGGCGACCTCTGGGGCCTCTTGTGCCATCTTAGAGTATCGAAAGCCCGACAGGGCGAGAACACTGGCATCACTCAAAACCTTGAAACAACCAGTGATTCCTCTTCGGGGACCTCCTGGAGCCCTCCTGGGGGCGACTTGGTGGCTTTCTCGGCCGCCTTGGGGCCATCTTGGGCGTTTTGGAGCGCTCTTAGGGCGACTCGGGACCGTCGTGGGCCCTCTTCGGCGCTTCTTAGGGCCCTTCTGTTCCGTCTTCGGGCCCTCTGGACATTGGGAAATCCATGCGACCGACCGCGGGAGCGCGCCAGGGCGCCCAGAAGATTTTGTGGAATTTTGGCCCACAGCCCTTCTCGGCGGCTGGCTGGACTTGGCCGACGGCCGCCTGCCGCCTGACCTGCTGCCCGTGGCCTGGCCTGGCCGCGGCGGCCTCTTTCGGCTTAATTACTGGATTAATCAGGGGTTTCGCGCCACTGGCGCGTCGGCAAAGGCAAGGCCACCAGCGCGCCTACCTCTTTGCAGCCTTTACCTGGGGACGCTTTAATTCGTGCCTCAGGGCACGGTGACGGATGCCAAGCAATCGCGGGCCTGCCATCTAATTTCAACGTGGGTCGCATCAATGTGCGCAACGATAAAGTGGACATGCGGGCGGCTTTGTGTTGCTGGGTCCGCGCTGGCACCGATGCCAGGACCAACGCTGGCGCCTACGCCTGCGCCAGCTCCCGCACCAACGGCGAGCAGCGCTGCAGCCTCCGGGTACCCACACCTGCAGAACATGTTTGGTCAGAGTTTCGATTGGATGAAACCTGGCGCTCATGTCCTGATCGACATCCCTCGCGGGGTGCGCGCTGACATTGCTTTGCTGCGAGTTGAGGCCGAGGCGCGCCGAATGGGTAGGGGTTGCGCGGGCGTCTATTTCCAAACGTTGAATGTTACAGGCCAGTGGGCGGAAGTAGGGCAATAACGAGGCTATCGGTACGATTCGCTCAGTGGCGCCAAAGAGAGTCCAGAATTGTTGACTGTTGGCAGAGTCGAGACCGAGGTTGCCCATTGGCGAACGGCAAGCGGCACCAAGTATTTTAATCTTTACGTCAAGCATTTGGATCAAGTTGGCCTCGCCGAGGGAGGCTTGTTCGGATAGGACGACTTCACCGACGCAGCCTCGGTCTCACGGATGGGTGTAAGAATATGACTGCGCTACACCCGGGCGCAGCTGTGGGCGCCAATGATTCGTTGTCGGTTTCTTTTGCCATCGCAGTTGTAGCATGATTCTTTCGGCTGCAATCCAGCTCGATATCCCCGCGCTCACTTTCGCGGGCCCCGCTGCTTCTGTATCCACTGCCGTTCCGAGTCCCGCTTCGACTCTTTCTCCCGCGTGTTTTCCGTTCACTCATGTTAGTTTTGGCGCAAAAGTCCGCAATCGCAGATTTCGGTTCAGGGCTGCGACGTTCGCCAGAAACAAAAAGGCGGCGTTGCAGTAACGGGAAGGCGGTGCTGACGACGGGGCACCACTCTCAGAGGCCCAGAGGGGTGACGCCGTGGCTGCGCAGACGCGTGTCGCGTCTCTCATTCTGGCCGTGAGCGTGGGTTTGGTCCTTCCATAGGCCTCTTGCGACCCTCCCATTTAAAAGGAAGAAAAACTGCATAAGCCTGAAATTTCGGAGGTTTGCGCCGGCTTTTCGGGTCAGCGCCAGGGCCCCCCCAGCGCCGCCCTGGGCACCGCCCCTGGCGCGCTCCGCGCGCCAGGGAGGCGGGTCCAACGCCAATCCAAGAGAGCGGGTGCAAGCTCATGTTCATGCGGTCTTCCTTTGGTCCACGCTTTTCTAGTCAAGGCCTTTTCAAGACGGCTGTCTCGAGGGGCCCCGCCATCATCTCACGGCCTCCCGGCACGGCCGCCCGGCGTTTCCCAGGGGCCCCCCGGGGGATGCACAGTGTGGTGCATTGTTAGGGTTCCGAATGAACTTGTCAATGGGGAAGCCCCACCACAAGGGCGCAGGGCTTCCCCGTGATGATGATGATGCTGATGATGATGCTGATGATGATGATGACGATGCTTATGATGACATTGGTGATGATGACGATGATGATGATGATGATGATGATGATGGTGATGGTGATGGTGATGGTGGTGGTGGTGATGATGATGATGATGATGGTGGTGGTGGTGGTGGTGATGATGCTGCTGCTGCTGATGAAGATGATGATGATGATGATGATGATGATGATAATGATGATCATGATGATGGTGATGATGATGATGACCATGCTTATGCTGATACTGGTGATGATGATGATGATGGTGATGATGATGATGATGATGATGATGATGATGGTGGTGGTGGTGGTGGTGGTGGTGATGACGGTGATGATGCTGGCGATGGTGATGGTGATAAAGGTTCGTGTGATGGCGACCGTGGTGATGACGACGAAAAGCATGATGGCTTTGATGATGATGACGATGATGACACTAGTGAAGAAGATCATTGATTCATTGCATTGACTGATTGATTGGTTGATGATGGTGATGATGATGACTGTGGTGATGCTGATGCTGATGGTGATGATGACAATGACGACGACGGTGATGTTGATGAAAATGATGATGATGATGGTGATGGCGACAGCAACGGCAGCGACGAGTACGACGACGACGACGACGACGATGATGATGATGATGATGATGATGATGATGATGATGATGATGGTGACGACGATGTTGATGATGATGATGGTGATGATGTTGATGATGCTGATGACGACGACGAAGATCATGATGATGCTGATTACGATGTTGATGTTGATGATGTTGATGATGATGATGATGATGATGGTGGCGACGACGACGATGCTGACGACGACGAAGACGCTGACGACGACGACGATGGCGACGACGATGATGGCGCTGCTGATGATGATGGTGCTGATGCTCATGATGCTGATGGTGATGATGTTGATGATGATGCTGCTGATGCTGCTGACGATGCTGCTGACGATGATGGTGATGCTGATGGTGATGGTGAGTCTGTTTATGATGATGATGCTGATGATGCTGCTGCTGATGATGATGACGACGATGATGCTGATGATGACGATGATGATCCACGCGTCTAAAGAGGCCAGGAACTCCCAGCTTATACTGCCCCTCGGACCGAGCGTTTCCCTTTGGCCCTGCGGTGGCAACGCGCGGTTTTGTGCCTGATGCACCCTCGCCGATTCACCAGAGTGCTTAGAAACGGCCCACCGCCGCAGCCGAAGCAAGATGCGACTCAGTCATGGCGACTCAGCCCGCAGCAGAAGCACACACGCGCCAAAGCAGAGCAGCACATCCCTATTGGCACCAGGCCACTCGATGGACACTATGCTCTGCGACGGCGTTCGGAGGCGAACTAGAGTGTCGGTGGAGCCACCTACCCTCTTAGTTCGGCCTCCGTCATGGCACGCGGGCAGTGCAACAACAGGCGGGCTGGTATGCAGCCAAGCTGCAACGCGCCAGTGCAGCTACATCGAACAGAGGGCATGCCACGGCAATGGCCTACCGCCCACAACAAGCAGACGGCTGCATGCAGAGTCACGCCCTGTGACGCGCGGAACATGGACGTCAACGCAGAGCATCACGGTCCCCACGGCAAGAGGTCACACACTGGACCTCCCTGCTCTGCGATGGCGCGGAGCCCGATCCAGAGCGTCGGTGGCTGGCAGCACACACTGCGCCACAGGAAAGACGGGTGTGCCGAGCGAGAGGCCGTGCACCCACCGAGCCAAAGCCATGCACACTAGGCGAGCGGCAAGACACCTCAGCAACAGCAGGGCGACTATCCCTTGGCCCCTGGCCCGAGGGAGGGACCTGTTGCTTTGCCAGTGCCGTCGGAGCCCTTTCCCGTGTGTCGGCGAGCCTGCACACCTGGTTTGGCTTCCACACAGCGCCCGAAAGCTGTGCGTGGCAGACGGATTGCAGCATGCACCGAGCCTGGCTATGCACATTGGGGGAGCGGCAAGCGATACACCCCGCCAACAGCAGCAGAGCATCTCGTCCGAAATGCACCTGGCCATACACTGGACTGGTTGGCGTGCCGCTGGCATCTGAGTCCGACCCCGTGTGTGAGCGGATGCCTGCACACCTGGTTCGGCTTCCGCTTGAAGCGCAGCCTCCGACGCATGCGCCGTCGAGGCGCGCAGAAATATTGCATCGTGCACCGAGCCGAGGCCATGCGCACTGCACAGAGGGGGATTGTCAAAAAAGCTGTGACAGAGCGGCGAGCGCTGCCGCGAACGCGACGGCGAAGCCGCTTTGAGCAGAGGACGTGCCACGGCAAGGGCCTAACATCAGCAGGCAGACGGCGGCAGCCAGAGGAAGCCAAAGCCGAGCAGCATGGTGCCACCAACACTCCGACCCGAGGCCACGCACAGGACATCGTTGCTCAGCGATGGCCCGGAGCCCGATCCCGAGCGTCGGTGGCAGACCACCTACGCCCACGGTTCAGCCTCCCGTACGGATTGCAGCCGGCACCGAGCCTATGCCATGCACATTGGATCAGCGGGCAACGCTACACCCAGCCGGCAGCAGAGCATCTCCTCCCAACGGCGCCTGACCACACATTGGACTCGTTGCGTTGCCGCTGGCATCGGAGTTCGATCCAATGGGTGAGCAGATGCCTACACACTTGTTTCGGCTTGCGCTCATAGCGCAACCTCCGACGCACAGTCGCCGTTGAGGCGCGCAGACGGGTTGCAGCGTGTGATGATGATGCTAGTGCTGATGATGACGATGATGCAGATGCTGATGATGCTGATGATGATGGTGATGATGCTGATGATGAGGTTTCTGATGATGAGGATGATGATGCTGCTGATGATGCTGATTATGCTGATGATGCTGATGATTATGATGATGCTGATGATGGTGATGACGACGACGGTGATAATGATGCTGATGCTGATGATGATGATGCTGCTGATCATGATGATTATGCTGATGATGGTGATAGTGCTGCTGATGATGATGCTGATGATGATTATTATGGTGATGATGCTGACGATGTTGATGATGATGCTAGTGCTGCTGATGATGATGCTGATGGTGATGATGCTGCTGCTGATGATGATGGTGATGGTGATGCTTTTGATGATGATGGTGATGGTGATGGTGATGATGATGAGGGGGATGATGCTGATGATTATGTTGATGATGCTGATTCTGCTGATGATTCTGATGATGGTGATGATGAAGCCGATGATGACGATGAGGTTTCTGATGATAAGGATGAGGATGCTGATGATGATGCTGATGCTGATGCTGATGCTGATGATGCTGATGATGATTATGCCGATGATGATGCTGATGATCCTGATGAACATGATGATGCTGATGATTATGATGATGCTGATGCTGATGTTGCTGCTGCTGCTGCTGCTGCTGCTGATGATGATGATGATGATGATGATGATGATGATGATGAAGATGATCAGGATGAAGATGCTGATGATGCTGGTGATGGTGATGGTGGTGGTGGTGATGATGATAGTTGTGGTGGTGGTGGTGGTGGAACTCGTTTGGGCCGTCGTAGAGCTGTGCTGGCCTCTTGCGAGGCAGTCTTAGGGGGTTTCTTGGCCGTCTTGGGTCCCTGTTACGGGGGCTTGGGGTTCTCTTGGGCCGTGGGGCCCTCTTGGCCGTATGGTGGGTGTCTGGGGGCGGTCGTGGGGCGGTCTTGGTGCCGTCTAGGAGGAGGAGGAGGAGGAGGAGGAGGAGGAGCAGGAGGAGGAGGAGGAGGAGGAGGAGGAGGAGGAGGAGAAGGAGAAGGAGGAGGAGGGGGGGGCGGGAGCGGGAACAAGTGGGAAGCGCATCATCCTCGAGCGGGTGCGCGTGGAAGGGGGGCTCGTGCATTAGCTGTGGAAGGGGGTTCAGGCATCAGCTGCCAGGCGGGGCGTGCACCGTCCTCGAGCGCGAACCCACAGAGTGGGGGTTCAGGCATTGGCTGCTGTGCGGACAGTCCACCATCCTCGAGAGGGCAGGCGTGGCAAGGGGGGGGTTAAGCATTAGCTGCCGTGCTGGAAGTGCACTATCCTCGAGTGGGCACGAGGGAAGTGGCCTCGGTGAGTAGGGGGGATGCACGCAGCAGTCTGCTACCACGGGAGTGTGGGGGGGTCCTTTATCAGAGTGCGTGGACCCTAGCAGACAGATTTTGACATTCTTCCGCGCCTCGGCGTGCACGAGGCACGGTGGCGGTTCACGTGTTCCACCCTGCCATTCTCTGCTCGCTGCTCGACTCTTTACTCCCACTCTAGTAAATCGTATTGTTTTTTGAAGGGGATCGTGGGGGGGTGTTGCAGTTTGTCCTGGTTGGCTGCCGGTCGCCTGGGGAGGGATTGTTGATAAAAAGGAAAGGTGGACAAAAAAACCTACCTGACGGAAGACGGAATAGGAAACCCGCTAAACCACCTCAGCCCAGAGGGCTGGTGGGATTTCGACTGATATCTTCATATGTGCGTGTCTTTTCTGGCGAGCTCCCCGCGCATGGGTTTCCGAGTGCACCTCGCCGCCGCCGTGGCCTCTGTCGTCTCTGCGATTTCATTGTCCTCGCCGCCGCCGCCGTTGTCGCCGCCTCCGACGTCGTCGGCGCCGTCGTCACTGTCGTTGGCGTCGCCATATCCACCGCCGACGACGTCGTCAGCGTCCGTCGCCGTAGCCGTCAGCGTCGTCGTCGTCGTCGTCATCGCTGCCGCCATGTTCGGGGTCGTCGTCGTCGTCGTCGTCGTCGTCGCTGCCGTCGTCGGGGTCGTCGTCGTCGTCGTCGTCGTCGTCGTCGTCGTCGTCGTCGAGTTCGTCGTCGTCGAGTTCGCCGTCGTCGTCGCCGTCGTTGGCGCATCGGAGGCCCGCGGAGCTACGCCAAGGTGCGCATCTGGGAGGCCACCCCCCCCGCGCTTCGCCGCGCCTCGGCGGGCCTCGCGGGGCGGCCGGGCCCAGGCCGGGGCACCGGCTCGGCATCGCTTCACCGACCCCGACGACGACGAAGACGACGACGACGACGACGGCGGGAACGACGACGACGATCCCGACGATGGCGGCAACGACGACGACGACGAACTCGAAGATGACGGCGACGACGACGACTACGACGACGACCCCGACGACGACGGTAACGACGACGACGACGACGACGACGGCGGCGGGAACGACGACGACGACGATGACGACGACGACGACGATGACGACGACGACGACGATGACCCCCCATCCCCATCCTCATCCCCCTCGAGACCCCACCAAATTACCACCCCAGTTGGGGGTACACCCCTCGAAACCCGAAGGGAACGGCCCATACCCCATCTAGGGGTGTAGATCGGCCAGTGGGGCCCAGGCCGCGCCGCCTGGGATGGGGATCGGGGAGACGTTACACGGTGCTCACTGGCAGTGAGGCGCAGGGCATTTTTGATGCTTCCCGTCCATCCTGTGGTGTCGGGTCCTCGTCTTGAAGTCTCAGGCATGATCGCGTCGTGAACAAAAATCAGCACGGGAGGCTTTTTTGGCCATTTTCGGCCTCGGGGGGCCCTCGCCGGGCCTCGGGACCGTCAAAGAACGACTCAGGATAAAAAACGGGTCCTGGGGAAAGGGTCGGGACTTCCAGGGCCCCCAGATTGAAAACATCAGGACGTCGCATGTCTGGGGAGACAGTGCCCCGCGTTCCTCCTCCTCGCCCCTCCTCCCCATCCTCCCTTTATCCCTGCCTCTTGCCCTTCCGCTTGTCCACCAATCTCAGCGCACCCGGTGCAGCGTTTCGTGGCCCCATGGGAAGCTCCACGGAAGGCCCCAGTGGCTGTGACCACATGCGACCGCGCCACAGGGCACTGAAATCGTAACGCGGGGCATTTTTACATTTTCGTGTCTCCTGGAGTTCCCGCGTCGCCACTGCTGGATTCCTGCATGATTTCGGGTCTGGATGGGCAGCGGGAGAAGTCCAGGTCTGAATTTTAGGTTCGTTTGCGCATGCATCTGGAGGCGTTCTCCTTTTCCCAATATCCTAAGATGGGGTTCTTGTTATTACTTGGACGCCTCCTACTCCCTCTTCTTCTCCTCCCCCTCTCTCGGACTTACTTATACTCAGACTTACTCATACCCAGACTTACTCATACACAGACTTACTCATACTCAGACCTACTCATACTCAGACCTACTCATACTCAGACTTACTCATACCCAGACGTACGCATACACAGACTTTCTCATACACATACTTACTCATACCCATACTTAATCATACCAGACGTACTCATACACAGACTTACTCATACACAGACTTATTCATACTCAGACCTTCTCATAGTCAGACTTACTCATACGCAGACTTATTCAACACAGAAGATTCGGAGTATGTCTCAGGCGTGGCGCTGATTTCAGCACCCCAAAGGGGAGCCGCCAGGGGTGCTCTCACGGGCCCGTTCGCGGCCAGTTTGTGGGGATGTCTCAGGCGGTTTGGCTGTTTTGGTGGGCAGACTCGTCTGCGTTTAGAGCAGTTTGTGAGCATGCCTCAGGCGGGGCGCTGGTTTCAGCACCCCTAAGGGGCGCCGCCAGGGGTGCTCTCACGGGCCCGTTCGCGGCCAGTTTGTGGGGATGTCTCAGGCGGTTTGGCTGTTTTGGTGGGCAGACTCGTTTGCGTTTAGAGCAGTTTATGAGGATGTCTCAGGCGGGGCGCTGGTTTCAGCACCCCTAGGGGGAGCCGCCAGGGGTGTTTGCACGAGCCCGCTTGCGGCCAGTTTGTGGGGATGTCTCAAGCGGTTTGGCTGTTTTGGTGGGCAGACTTGTTTGCGTTTAGAGCAGCTTGTGAGGATGTCTTGAGCGGGGCGCTGGTTTCAGCACCCGTAAGGGGAGCCGCCAGGGGTGTTTTCACGGGCCCGTTCGCGGCCAGTTTGTGAGGATGTCTCAGGCGGTTTGTTCGTTTTCATGCCCAACATCCTTGGCTTTCGCATCAGATTTTGAGGATGTCTCAGGCGGGACGCTGGTTTCAGCACCCCTTAAGGGGAGCCGCCAGGGGTGTTTTCACGGGCCCGTTCGCGGCCAGTTTGTGGGGATGTCTCCGGCGGTTTGCTTGTTTTCATGCCCAACATCGTTGGCTTTCAGAGCAGATTGTGAGGATGTCTTAAGCGGGGCGCTGGTTTCAGCACCCGTAAGGGGAGCCGCCAGGGGTGTTTTCACGGGCCCGTTCGCGGCCAGTTTGCAGAGATGTCTGAGGCGGTTTGTCTGTTTTCATGCCCGGCATCCTTGGCTTTCAGAGCAGATCTTGAGAATGTCTCAGGCGGGACGCTGGTTTCAACACCCCTAAGGGGAGCCGCCAGGAGTGTTTTCACGGGCCTGTTCGCGGCCAGTTTGTGGGGATGTCTCGGGCGGTTTGTTCGTTTTCATGCCCAACATCGTTGGCTTTCAGAGCAGATTTTGAGGATGTCTCAGGCAGAAGGAGCCGCGAGGGGGTAGGACATGGGCCCGTTCGCGGCCAGTTTGTGGAGGTGTCTGAGGCGGTTTGTTCGTTTTCATGCCCAACATCCTGTGCTGTCAGAGCAGATTTTGAGGATGTCTCAGGCAGGGCGCCGGCGGGGCGCTGGTTTCAGCACCCCCAAGGGGAGCCGCCAGGGGTGTTTTCACGGGCCCGTTCGCGGCCAGTGTGAGGAGGAGGAGGAGTAGATGGGAGGCTCATATTCAATCATACTCAAAGCTCACTTTGGCTCATACTCACTCACTCTCATCAGGATTCACTCGTCTTCGTCGGCCCTGTCGCCCACGTGGACGCGCTATCATAGTCAAGCGCTCATGAAGAGACGCTCATTATGGCATGACAGAAGACATGAAATGCACATCTGGGGAGCTCCACGCAGTGAGTAATGTTTGCTGTTTTCGTTATCAACTGGCCTTTGGCGCATCTCACCACCCTGCGTGGGTTCTGGGTCAGAGTCCTCAGGGACGCTTCTCGGGGTCTCTTCGCAGCGCTCTCGGGAGCCTCTGGGTGGCAGTTGAGGGGCCTCTCGGGAACCTCAGGAGGGCCTCCTGGGAACCTGGGGGCCTCTTGGGGCCTCTTGTGGGCCTCTTGTGGGCTTCTCGGGGCTTCCTGGGGGCTTCGCGGGGGCCTCTTGGGGCCTCCTGAGGGCTTCTCGGGGCTGAGGGCCCGAAATGTTCGGTCGGGTCCCTCGGCTGGGCCTCCGTCTTGGGGGCGTCTTGGGCCGTTTTGTATGCCTCTTGGGCCGACTTGGAGCCCACTCTTGGGGCGATGTTGGGGGCCTCTTGGGCAGTCTTGGAGCATCGGGAAGTCGAACATGGGAGGAAACGGCGCTATCCCCCGACCCCATCTATTCGAACCCCATCCAGGAAACCACTACTTACCTTTCAGGACTGCATCAGCCTTGGGGCACTCCACTTCGTGCCAGAGGCACGGTGCTGGATCTAAGACGCCTGCGGCAAATCATCGACGCCCCCTGCCTCGTGGACTCGTCTCTGCGGCCAGACGTCGGGCCGAGGTCTGGCCAAGTTACTGGACAATGTGTCCCCCAGCCGTTGCAGAACCCCCTCGGGGGGACAATGGACAGTGGGGGGAGGACGAGAAAGGAAGATGAGGGGGGAGGTGAAGGAGGAGGAAGACGAGGAGGCCTCCTGAGGCCCTCTGGAGGCCTCCCGGGTGCTTCCTGGGAGCCCTGTATGGCGGGCTCCACGGGGCCTCGTGGGGGCCCCGTGGGGGCCTCCTCCTCCTCCTCCTCCTCCTCCTCCTCCTCCTCTCCTGGGGCTCTCTTGGGGCCCCTTGGGAGCCCCTGGGAGCCTCTGTGGGGACCTCTTGGCCTCCGGAGGCCGTCGTCGGGCCCGCGCTTCGGGATGGAATCGGGTTCCCGTCCCTCTCCAGAAGCAGGGGTGGACCTTAAACGGTGTTTTGGCGATTTCGTGGGCCGTTTTCGGTTCGATTTCGTTTTGCGGTAATGGCGGATTGGAGACGAAACGAGGGAAAACGAGAACAAAACGAAAACGAAGAACACCGTTCAGGTTCAGCCCTGTCCAGAAGGAATATCCAAGCATAGTGCAAACATGGTCTGGGTACGGTTTGTGATTCTATGGGTGATTTTTCGACTGTTGTGACTCTTTCGAGTTCTTCGATTTTTGTGATTCTTTTTTGACCTCGAAAACGTCTGAATCTGTGCGCATTTTTGGACGATTTTTAACTTTTCGCCCAACATCTGCCTGTAGGATCACATGCCCGACCTAACTTCAGGACGATCCTGGAGGTCCCTCGGACCGTCTTGAGGCCGGCTTGGGGGGCTTCTTAGGCTGTCTTGCGATGCGATGCGACCACCGTTGCGGATAGCTTCTGGGCCTAGAGCAGACCAGGTGGGTGAGGCCATGGCCTCTAGGATCTGAGGTGTCTGGATTCATGCAATGCGAGACATGTAAAAAGTTAGGAGGAGAGGGGGAGGAGGAGGGAAAAAAGTCCTTGGTGTCGGTGTCGGCGCGGGTTGGGCGAGACGTCTCGACGTTCGCAGAGATTTTACGTCGTTGGTCTGAATCCCGGGTGCTGGTCGACGTGAGGTCGGTGAAGTGGTGTTCGAGCGCTGTCCATGCTTCGGTGTCTTGGGCTGTTTGCGTCCATGTGATGTCGTTCGGTTGTCCTTTCGAATGGGCTTGCCTGGGCGGTCGGTGGAGGTCTGGTCTGCGTTGACGTAAGTAAGTGGTGATTTCGTCGTCCCAACGCTTGTTTTGGCCACCGTGTTGCCAATCCAATGCCAATCCAATGCAAATCCAATGATAATTCAATGCAAACTCAATGCAAATCCAATGCAAATCCACTGCAAATCCAATGCAAATCCAATGCACCTCACCTCGAATGCAAATACAATGCGCGTCAAAAAACACGTTCAATGCACATCCAATGCCAATCCAATAAACATACAATGCACGTCCGGTTGGTGACCAGCGTCGGCTGGCGTGGATGCGCCGAGGAGCTGCCCGCGCCGCGCACGCTCGTTGGTTGTCTTTCCCTCAGCTTATGTTCCTTAGCCACCTGGCCCGAACGGTAACCATGCAATACCTAATCTTCACGTCAGCACCGTTAGCAGCACGCGCTAAAACTAGCACCATAAACATACACCCATACCGACCCGATCATAAGCAAGAACACTGCACTGTAGCATCCTTAAACAAACACCCCAACATTCCCGTACTGATCCTAGCGCCTTAACTTTAACACCGTAACCCAAAACTCTAATACCCCCCACACAATCCTAATCCTGCAGCAACGCTCACCCAAACGTGGTAACCTTAATCCGAATTGCTCCTCCTCCTCCTCCTCTTCCTCCTCTTCCTCCTCATCCTCCTCTTCCTCCTCGTCCTCCCCCCCATCCTCCGTTGGACTGCCTTGCCCACACGGGCCATGTCTTTCGAAAGATATGGGGGGATGATCCCTGCCCCTCTCCGCCCCGATCTCGCATGGGGCTATGGCCGCCACCCTCACGACACGACCGCAGCGCCGCCACTGGCCCCTCTGCGCTTGAGCTGCGCAGAGGTGGCCACCTGGCGGAGGAAGGAGGAGGAGGAGGAGGAGAAGGAGGAGGAGGAGGAAGAGGAGGAGGGGGAGGTGGAGGAAGAGGAGGAGGAGGAGGAGGGAGGAGGAGGAGGAGGAGGAGGAGGAGGAGGAAAAGGAGGTGGATAAGGAGGAGAAGGAGGATCACTGGCGCTCTCTGGAAGGTGACGGCGCGGGGAGGGCGAGAGGGGACGAGAGGGGAGGGCAGTAGGAGGGTGTGGGTGAGGAAGAGGAGGGAGATGAAGATGATGAGGAGGACGAGGAAGGAGGACGAGGAAGAGGAGGACGATCATGAGAAGTATGAGGACGAGGAGGAGGAATAACAATAAGAGGAGGAGGATAAGCATGAGGAGGATCAGGAGAAGGAGGAGCAGGAGGAGGACGAGGCGAACGAGGAGGAGGAGGATGAACACGAACTGGCCCGATGGTCCTCGCGGACCCTACCCTGCCCAGGAAGTTGCACGCGGCCCCCCCTTTATGTTGCTGCTTTCCTTTGTGGCGGGGAGCCCTCCATCCATCAACATTTTGTCTTGCAACTCGTTGGCATGTTGTTTTTGCTTTCGCTGGGGCCTTATGAGAGGCCTGGACAGCGGTCCGCAAACCAGTAACTCCAGTAGCTCCTCCTCCTCTTCTTCCTCCTTCTCCTCCTCCCCCTTCTCCTCGCCCTCCTGCCCCCTCGACCGCGCTCGCCCCAGGGGTGGCGGGATCTTATGAGTGCCCCCTTTGCATTTGGATGATAGGCAGGGCCACCACTGCTCTTGGTGATATATCCTAGGTTTCAGAGGCCCCTCATTGAAAAAGGGCCATCCAGCCCTGGAGCCTCTTTCGTAAGAGCTCGAGTTAATGATAAGGTAGTCGTGCGAGGGGACTGGTCGACGGGGCAACCTTGACAGCCCTCGGGGGATGGGGGAAGGGCGGGCGACAGGGAGGAGGAGGGGGAGGACGACGAGGAGGAAAAGGAGGAAGAGGAGGACGAGGAAGATGAGGACGATGAGGAAAATGAGGAGAAATGAGATGAGAGAGAGGACGGAGAGGGCGCGCATGAGGGAGAACAGGGTCGAGCTCTCGGCCCATCTCTTGCGTGCCGCGGCCCCCCGTGCTGGCCACGCGTCCTCCCGTGACGGCTTGCCCCTCTCCCCTTCTCCAGCTGCCGCCAGGAACAAATTTCGAAAGGATCCATCTAAGAATTTGGAGGCGGAGGGGGGGGGGGACGAGGAGGAGGAAAACGAGGAAGACGATGATGAGGAGTAGGAGTAGGAGTAGGATGAATAGGATGACGAAAAGGTGGAGGAGGAGGAGGATTATAATGATGATGGTGGTGGTGATGCTGATGATGATGATGATGATGATGATGATGGTGATGGTGATGGTGATGGTGATGGTGATGGTGATGGTGATGATGATGATGATGATGATGATGATGATGATGATGATGATGATGATGCTGATGATGATGATGATGATGATGATGATGATGATGATGATGATGATGATGATGATGATGATGATGAGATGAGAAAGAGCGTGTTCTACCGCTGCTGGCGGAAAACCGGGGGGGGGTCACTACCGGTTCGAACCCCTCCCCCCCCCCCTCCGGAAAACCGGGGGGGTCACTACCGGTTCGAACCCCTCCCCCCCCCCAGCTCATCATGAAAAGGGGGGGGGGTCACTACCGGTTCGAACCCCCCCCCCCCCTCGAAAACCGAGTGGGGGTGCGGACAGAGGTGGGGACGGTGTTGGTGGGACAGTGGTGAGGGGACAGCGGGACAGTGGTGGGGACAGTGGGACAGTGGGACAGTAGAGGGCCGGTAGTGGTGGGGACAGTGGTGGGGACAATGGTGGGAACAGGGGGGACAGTGGACAGTGGTGGGGACGGTGGTGGTGGGGACAGTGGTGTGGGCACAGTGGGAATGAGGTGGAAACAGTGGGACAGTGGAGGGTACAATGGTGGTGGGGACAGTGGTGAAGGCGGTGGCGAGGACGGCGGTGGGACAATGGGACAGAGGTACAGTGGGGACAGTGGTGGGGACAGTAGGGACAGTGGTGGGAACAGTGGGACAGCTCAGTGGGACAGCGGCGGAGTCAGTGGGACAGTGGGGACAGTGGGGATAGTCGGGCAGTGATTGGGGCCGTGGAGACAGTGGAGTGGAACCGTGGTGGGAACAGTGGTGGGGACTGGGGACAGTGCGACAGTGGTGGGGGCACTGGTGGGGACACAGTGGGGACAGTGGTGGTGAGGACAGTGGTGCTGGGAACAACAGTGGAGGATGTGATGCGGACGGTGGTAGGGACCGGGAGTCGTTTGCTGGCGGTGAGTGGGGGGGTGGGAGGGGTTCGAACCGGTAGTGATCCCCCTCCGGTTTTCGAGGGGGGGGGGGGGGGGTTCGAACCGGTAGTGACCCCCCCCGGTTTTCCGGATCCGGAGGGGGGGGGGGGGGGGGGGTTCGAACCGGCAGTGACCCCGGTTTTCGAGGGGGAGGGGGGGGGGGAGGGGTTAGGGGAGGGGGGGTTTTGCCGGGAGAGGGGGGGGGGGAGGGGTTCCAGCAGGGGGGGGGGATTTTCGGAGGGGGGGGAGGGGACCCCCGGGTTCTGGAGGAAAAGGTTGGCAATTTTCCACAGTAAAGCGGCGGTGGATCACGCTCTCTCTGAGATGATGATGATGATGATGATGATGATGATGATGAAGGAAGTGATGATGATGATGATGATTATGATGATGATGATGATGATGATGATGATGATGATGATGATGATGATGATGATGATCATGATCATGATGATGATGATGGTGGTGATGATGATGATGATGATACTGCTGCTGCTGATGATGGTGGTGGTGATGATGAGGATGATGGTGATGATGATGATGATGATGATGATGATGATGATGATGATGATGATGATGATGATGATAATGAGGAGGAGGAGGAGGAGGAGGAAGGGGAGGAGAAGGAGGAGGGGAAACAATAATCCAGGGTAAGGACGAATGTGGGTTGGAAGAGGACAACATGCAATAATATGTGTTTGATTTGGACGTTTACTGTATAAGCTAACTGTCGGTGCCAAGCGCATTGCGAACCAACTCGTCTATTGATTTTTCACTGCCACGTCCTTCGTATATGTTACTTCCTCGTGCGTTCCACGTCTACGTGTTCTTTTGCATCCACGACCAAAACGATTCTGGCCGTAGATGCCCAACAAAAACATGTTGCCAAAATCTGGCCGTATCAGACCTCAAGGAGCATAGGGGGTGCGCAGGGGGTGGTCCCTGAGCGCGGCCGCTATCCGTGCCGGTCGTCCAGGGCATAGCAGGAGTGGCACTTTCCCGACACCACAAGGAGGTGCGCAGGAGGTGGTCCCTGAGCGCGGCCGCTATCCGTTCCGGTCGGCCTGGGCATAGTAGGAGTGGAACTTTCCCGGCACCATAGGGGGTGCGCAGGGGGTGGTCCCTGAGTGCGGCCGCTATCCGTGCCGGTGGTCCAGGGCGCTGCTGTCCGTGCCGGTCGTCCAGGGCATAGCAGGCATGGCATATTCTGGACACCGCAGGGGGTGCGCACGGGGTGGTCCTTGAGCGCGGCCTCTATCCGTGACGGTGGTGCTCAGGGCACATCGGTACGCAAGTTTGCTATCCGTGCCGGTCGTGCTCAGGGCACAGGGGAACGCTGGCAGAGCAGGCGTGGCAGATTCTCGTAACCTTAGGGGGTTCGCAGGTGGTGGTCTCTGAGCGCGGCCGCTATCCGAGCCTGTCGTCAAGGGCGCAACAGGAGTTGCACTTTCTGGACACCAGAGGGGGTGCGCAGGGAATGGCCACGAACGACGAACATCATTCTCACATGCTTCACTTCAGCTATCATCGCTCCAGCCATAATATAAGTATTTGGGGTTTCTCGGCGGCGTAATTTTGGTGTTTTTGTTCGGTGTGTCTCGATACTGATATTGCTTTCAAGCTTGGACAAGCAGGGTGGCAAGCAAGGGGCCTGGCATTGGTCTCTTCCGTTGACACTCAATCTTCAATCCTCGATCCTTGAGCCCGCCAGGCCCACATCGACATCGTCACGAAACTGATCCAGGGCCTCCGGCGGACGCGGTCGAAGTCGCAGAGGGTGCAGCTGAAGATCCTCGAGAGGAGCTGGGCCTGACGGCGTCGCTGTCGCCGCTGCTGCCCGTCGTCGTGGTCGCCTTTGGCGTCCCCGAGGTCTCCACAGGTCCGCCTTCAGGGGCGGCGGGGGCAACTTTGGACGTCCGGGGACCATGGACCTCAGAGCTCTCGGTCGTTTGGGACGGCGTCGCCGTCGTCGTCGTCGTCGTCGTCGTCGTCGTCGTCGTCCCTCGACAGGAGCTGGGCCTGACTGCACTGAGGGCGGGCGCCGCGCTGGCTGGGCGAGCGAGGTGCGGGGAGGCGCTGCGGGGGGCAGGAGAGGGGCCGCCCGAGTGTGCCCACATCCCCGAGCCCCCTCGCGTCGTGCAGACAAACTCGACGGAAACCCTTTTCATCGAGGGTAAAGGAACCCCTATCCCTGATAACACGATGAGCGCGTAGTCTCACTGAGGTCCCCGTCTTTACGTCAGGGGTGATCAATCTAGGCGGTTTGGTTCGATACACTTGCAGAAAAAGACCTCCCATCCCCAATGTTTTCGGCCCTCCAACGTAGGTCCTCCCCCAAAGGGTCAGGGGTCCTTTTATTGGTAATCATCTTTGGCTGGCTCGGTCTCCAAGAGGCATTATCTGGCCCCGATGCTTTGGAAAAACGATATCGGACGAAAAGTTCGGTCCTGGGTCAACGGTCGAGACTTTCGGGCCGGCCACGTTTCTCACATACAGAAGCCTGGCCCCAGGGGCCATTGGGCCGAAGACCGCCAGAGGCACCTCAGCAACACTGAGTTCCCCCTCCCCCAGCGGGGCCTCCCCGGGGCCTCCCGCCCCCCGGAGCTTTCCCAGCCCCGCCCCAGAGCTTCTGGGTAGGGTCCAAACCAGTCACAGACGGGCCAAGATGGCTTCTGAACGGCTCCAGAGGGCGTCAAGACGGGCCAAGAGGCCCCCAAGACGCCCCAAGACGCCCCAAGACAGCTCCAAGAGGACTACTACGAGGGCCCGGGGAGGCACAAGTCGCCCCAGACTGTAGGAAAGCGCGCGTGTCTAGTATTCCTGGTACATTCGTGTTTTTCTCACAGCGTCCAAGACGGCCCCAGAGGCCCTCAAGAGAGCCGCAAGACGGCCTAAGAAGTCCCCCAAAGGCCCAAGAGATACCCATGACCGCCCAATACGTCCCCAATGGGCGCTCCAAAAGGGGGACCCAAATTTCGAGGCTTCTGCCCCAAGGGGACTCCGAAGACCGCCAGCAGGCCCCCAAGGTCTCCCCAAAAGGACCCAAGAGGCCCGAGCGAGGCCCCGAAAGGCGCTCCCAGAGGCTTCGAACCTGCCTCCAAGGGAGGCTGCCCAGAGGCTTCCCCAGAGACCCGAACAGGCATTCAAGAGGTCTCAGACCTAGCACGCAGGCACGGTGGCAGGATGGGCAGGCACACGTGGACGAGGGGCATGATGGCCCTTCCTCTCTGTCCTCCTTCTCTCTGTCCTCCTCCTGCTCTTCGTCTTCAGAGGCTCCACTTCTCCTTCAGCATGTGTCCCTCCTTGTCAAGCCCCGTTGGGCCCTGGACCAAAGACCACCAGGGACCCCCTACGGTAGAATCGGGCCGGACGAAAGGGGGGGATAGGGAAGGGGGGGGTTACGAAATTTGCTGCATGCAGCTGGTTTCAGCCCCACCGAGGGGCCCATTCCTCGATACATGGCCGCCTCCGGCACCGAGAGGCGCCGGGAAAATCAGCTACGTGAGCTGATTCTCACCCCCCCCCTTTGCTATTTTCCCCCTTTCGCCCAGCCCGACTTTCTCCCTGGGCGCCCAAGAGGCCACCAAGACGCCTCTTGTCTTCCCAAGGTAGGCTCGAGGCGTCTCAAAGTGTGTGCGCGTGTGTGTGTGTGTGTGTGTGTGTGTGTGTGTGTGTGAAACGTCGTCCACGTGGGAGCTCACGCTGAAATCTGGGTACTTCCCGTGGTGCATTTTGCGGCGGTCTTCACCGCTCCTGCATCCGAGGGTCTGACATGCCCCTCCTCGTACGCCTGCCAGCATATGGCCCTGTCTTCCCTGTCCAGGGACTCCCAAGGTCGTCAGGGCGAGGCTCTACAGGCCCCGACCGTAGCATCTCTATGCATACGTTGGCCCAAGACGGCTCGAAAGGAACCACCTCGAGGGCTCCGAGAGGCAAACGTCGCCGCAAGTCCTTTGGGACAGCGTATATGTTTGGCATCTTCATTCTTGCTGTCCCACCAGCGCCCCAGGCGGCTTCGAGAGGTCCCCAGGAGCGCCCCGAGGCCGCCGAAGAGGCCCCCAGGAGGGCCCCAAGAGGCCAAGGATGGCCCAAGCCGGCCCAAATGCGCCTCAAGAGGGCCCCAAGAGATCCCAGAGAGGCCCAGATGCCCGAAGCGCCCCCCGAGTGGCCCTCGGAAGGTGGCCCCGGGAGCAGCCCGTCGGCCCCTACCAAGAAGCCCCCAGAGCTCCCCCAAGAAGCCTCCCAGCAGCCCCCAAGAGGCCCCCGAATGGACTCCCGAGTGGCCCTCGGGAGTCCCCCGAGGGGCCCCCCGTAGAGACTACCAGATATCTCTTCTTGCGCGTCTCGGGTCGAAGACGCCTCCATTCCAGAAGGTGTACGAATACTCTCCCCCTCACTCCTCCTCATCCTTCTTCCCCTCCTCCCCCCTCCCCCTCCCCCTCCTCCGCCTCCTCCTCCTCCTCCTCCTCCTCCTCTACACGATTGTACAGTTTTTTCCTCACGCCATGGCCTCACTCTGATTATCTGTTGTCAAGCACCGTCTCAATGTCAAGTGCATCCGACGAGGAGCTCGCAGCATATGGTGCCACCTCTGTGGACACAGCCCCACGATATTCCAACACAGCATGTTGGTGCCAACCAGCCGGTTGTGGGCAAAGTGTTGCTGGACGAGACCCTGACCCGTCTTGCCCTTCACTTTCTTCATCCTCTTATCCCCCATCTCTCATGCCCTATGCTGGTCTTACCGGTACGGCAGGCAGGGATCGCAATACTGATCTACAGGAGGATCGTCGGAGGAAAGGGGCGGATGACAAACATGCGTGTCCGCGTCGCCATTGCACACCTTGGGACAATCAAATGGTCGCCACTTGGAACTTTCAAGTGTTGGGGCAAGATCACAGCAAGCAGACAGCAATCCAAAACCATCTGGAACAGAGAGGTCTACGCATTTTGTGCATGCAGGAAACCCACGTCGCGGAATCAAAACACGTCTTTTGATATGGATACCTAGTGATACTGTCTGGGACCATCGGTATCACAAGTTGCTACCTTTTATTCAGGCGTGGTTTTCATGATTTTTCCACAGGCGAATCGTTCAGTTGCCAGCTTGAAACTAGTTGGCCACCGACTCGCAGCTTCAAAGACTGAAATGAAAGGTGAAAATTTCAACATTATGAGCGTGTATGCTCCGCATGGCTTGAAAGAGTATGGAACAAGGAAACATTTTACTCGACAGCGTTGGCAACGCATGGACGAGCTACGGCAAGCATAATGGTACGAGCGCCATGGGGGATTTCAACGCAACGTTGGGCGTACATTTGCCGAGAGAGTACGACGTGGTGGAGGCGCAACCACAAACATGGAGCTCCTACTAGAAACCTGCGGGGAGACCAAGTCGATCATTGCGAACGCGTGTTTCGACCATGTCACGGCGCACGGGATAGGGCCGAACACTGGCGTAGAGAACAAACGCTTAGCTCAATTGAACTGCTGTCTGGTTGATGTCGAAGCTATGATCTATGCCTATGGTGAGCGAGATCTGGACAGACAGGGCGCTAACTCTGCAAACTAGGAACTTTCTGATGACAGTCTCGCTGCGTATTGCATTTGGCAAACAAGAAGCACACTGGACAGCCACGATGTCTTTTGAAGAGTTTAGGGGAGTCTTCAGACATTGGGCGAGCGTATACACAAGCGTTTGATATTGCAACTCATTTTGATGTCGATGATCAGACTTTGGACGATCACGCAGAAGCAGTGGCAGAAACAATGCGAGGAGCATCAGGAGTGGCCGTGGCATCAGACTGGGGCCGCCAACAACAATGGATATCAGTGGATACGCTCAGCGGGTTCAACCAACGAAATACATCACGGGACATGGGATACACAATTGGTGAGTAACATTTGAACAAAGCTACCAAAAAGGCGACCCGACAGGACACACGGAAACTGCTAATCACACAATTTGTTGGGGGATCGTGGCATGCCGTCAAAGCGCTATGAAAGACTTGGGAAAGACATCGATTGCATTGAAGAATTTTGCAGGTGAGCCAGTGGAAATCGATCAACGAGCAGACGCATTGGAGGATCATTTTGAGAAAATTCTGTTGGACATCGAACATGCAAGCATTCACTCAAAAGAGAATCAGCGCATGGGGGCTCCGCTGCCGATAGACACTGGCAAGTTTACAATGGATGAATTGACGAGAGCGTTGAAATATCCGGTAGTGGGAAAAGCAGCAGGGAACGATAGGATACCGCCAGAATTTTGAGCAACCTTTTTGTATGGCGAGCACCGCAAAAAGCTGGGAGTGTAAAGACATACCAGACTCTTGGCGAATTCGTGCCGTTGTATTGTTGTGGAAAAAAGGGAGCGCGAGCCTACCGGATAACTATCGCCCGATCTCTCGATTTCACGTGGGTTACACTGTATTGGCGTCGATAATTCAAAAACGACTTCAACGAGGAGGGTCCGAATATAAGATTCGCTCCACCCAGTGTGGTGTCATGCCAATACGTAGCACGGTAGATGCTCTGTCGATCGCACGCCGCATGTTCGATGCAACGCGGACTTCGCAACACCTCGGCTTACTTGTTATATATTTGGATGGTACATTTTTGTTGACACGGTGTAGTACGATGCTGTGATCAGATGTTTGGAGAGTTTGGTGTCCCAGAACCCATGCTGAACATCATCTCTGAGATATACGAAACACGTTCTTGTAATATTTAAAGAACCAACAGGGGATTCCAGCACAAGAAAACTGAGGGCGGGCATCGCTCAAGGCTGCCGTGTCTCCCCGTTCCTTTCCAGTATCCTCCAATGTTCTTTGACGCCGGCCGGCTTGACAAACGTATGGAAGTCGTATGCGAGGTTGTGTGCAAGGACATATTGTGCGCAGACTACACGATGCTCGCGAACGCGATCCACATCAAATCACGAATTTGCTATCCGCATGGGAAAGCAGTATGATCTGGATTTGAACTGGGGTGATGCTGTGGCCATGGCAATCAACAGCCCCTGGGTCATACACGATCCGCTCGTGCAGCATATCAGGGAACTACAACAATCAGTTCATGTGAGTGGCTTGCTGCATTACCAAGCTGAAATCAAACTGGAAATCACAAGACGGCTGGGAGAGGCGAGGGGACTTTTCAAAGAATTGAGCCCATGTTTGAACCATGCGGGCATCAGTGAAACCAGGAAACTGCCCCTGTTTAGTGCGGTTGTGATCCTAAACCTTTTGTGCAATTTAGATTTTTCCTTTTTTTCTTCATGCAGACCGCGCCAGGCTGAACAGTTTCCAAGTGTCGTGCGTCCGATTAATAATAAAGATCGATCAGTCATATTATTCCACAGCTTTGAACTCCATTGTATTATCCAAGGCGAAAGCTGTTCCTCTGAGTGAGACGCTCCAGAAGCGACGCGGGCGATCATATGAGAAAAATAAGCCTACCTGAATCATGTTGTTGACGAGCTCCTGTATGTGAGCCAGGAGGGGGGATTCCAAGGCAGTGGCGCGGGCACTGGAAGCTCGGCCGCCAAAGTTATAGCGGGGTCAGTTCGTGTGCAAATTAGTCACCACGCGCAGTCGTATATCCGCTTTTTATGTTACCGGAGAACGGCCCAGTCATAATCTTTTTAGGGATATAGGGCTATGGGCTATTAGGACTATTGGGCTATAGGGCTATAAGGCTACATGGCTATAGGGTTATAGGCCTATAGGGCTATAGGGCTATAGGGCTCTAGGTCTCTAGGGTTATACGGCTATAGGGCTATAGGTCTATAGGGCTATAGGGCTATAGTAGGGCTTCAGTAGGGCTATTGGGCTATAGGGCTATAGGGCTACAGGCCTACAGGGCTATAGGGCTGTAGGGCTGTTAGGCTGTAGGGCTATAGGGTTAATTGGGCTATAGGGCTATATGGCTATAGGGCTATAGGGCTATTGGGCTGTAGGGCTATGAGGCTATAGGGCTATAGGGCTATAGGGCTACCGGGCACCCGGGCACCTGGGCACGTGGGCACCTGGGCACCCGGGCACCCGGGCGTGCGGCCGAAGTCGGCGCCATCTCACCTAACCATATGAATCCGTTACGACCCCGACAGAGGCAAGTTCTGATTGGGGAATATTGCCCAGGCGGTGTGCCATAGGCTGGTGCATGTCTGTGTTGACTGGTCCCCCCCTCCTCTTCCTCTCTCACCCTTACGCCTCCCGCGCCTGAGCACCCTTTTCTCTTGCACTTCGCGGCATCTCTCTTTCCTGCGCCCTTTCGCTGCATGTCAATCTTGCCTTCGCAAGGGCTCCCTCGAGGGCGCGAAGTTATTCGCGCTTCGCGCTTCGCGGTCCTCGTTCCTTCTCCCCCTCCTCCTCGTCCTCCTATTCTCCCTTTGGGAGGGCGGCGCGAGAGCGCGAAGTTATTCGCGCTTCGCGCTTCGCGCAGCGCGAAGCGCGAAGTTGGGAGCCCTAGCGAACTTCGCCTCCTTTCCCACCAGGGGCTGCTCCACACTCGCTCTTCGTGTGTACCTTTCTCCGTTCCTTCCCTCTCTCGCCTCCTCCTCTGGCCTCGCCCAGGGCCCCGTGAGTGGCGCCTCCTCGCTGGGGGCCACGCCAGGGCCTCCCCCGAGCTTCCCAGGGGTTCCGGGAGCTCTGCAGAAGTTGTGGTGGGCCCCGCGCCGGTCCCAGGAGGCCCCCAGACTTCGGGAGCCTCGAGACGGGGGTCAATGCAAACGGGGGTCAGCCAGGGGGTCCAGATCCTGCAGGATCCTGCGAAGACCCCCTCTGGCTGACCCGGGTTAGGGAGCCGCTCGTGGCCGCGAGGCGGCCGCGCGTATTGGCTGACCCGGGTCTGCGAGGACCTGCGGTGCATTTTTTTTTCCTGCATTGCAGTTTTTTGTTTCCTGCTGACCCGGGTCTGGATTGACCCGGGTTAGAAGATCCCCGAAGACTGCCATGGGAAATCTCCAGCAGCGCAAGGAGTTCCCAAGGTGCTGCCAAAGTGCCCGTGCAGGATGTCCAAGAGGCCGGACCAGTCAAACACCAGAAGGGTTCCAGACGTGTTTTCGTTTCTTGTCCTGGAGTTCCCATGTGTTGCGAACGTGTGGCTCCAATAAGAATCGTGGGCCCAACTTTTCCATATGATCGTTGCAAGATTGCCTGCGGATGCGAGTACCAGATCCCCACTGTGACTTCAGACGCCAAAGCGTGCACTTCCAAGCCAAGGATTCGATCATCTCGACACGGCCCTCCGACGCGCTGCACGATTGGTCCCATGGCGAGTCGAACTTCGCGCGATGGCTCTAGTTGTCGGGATCTCACGCCGCTGTGAGACTGTAGCGCCGTCGGGGCCTGGGGCCCATCGCGTCCAAGGGGTGCCCCGGGCTCGGGGAGCCCCCCCGAAGCGTGCCCGAGACATGTACCAATCTGCACAGACACGAGCCGTGGAAGTCCGCCCTTGGGTTTCTTGCCCCCTGTAATCTGGGTGGGTACCCCTGCATCGTTCTTACGAAGATCGGGCCGGACGAAAGGGGGGGGGTTGGGAAAGGGGGGGTTACGAAATTTGCTGCATGCAGCTGGTTTCGGCCTCACCGAGGAGCCCATTCCTCGATACATAGCCGCCTCCAGCGACGGGAGGCGCCAGGAAAATCAGCTACGTGAGCTGATTCTCCCCCCCCCCTTTGCTATCCCCCCCTTTCGCCCGACCCGAAAAGACTTCCTAGGAGGTGCGTCATGACCTCTGGCGCAGGGCCAGGATGTCAGCATCGCGACAACACACGGCGCGGACTCCAGGCTCCACCTTCCTGTAGCATGTCTCGCAGGCCGCAGGCCCCGAGAGCTGGCGACGCGCCCGTTGCGAAACAGAAACAGTTGAGCGACGAAAGAAAGCGGGCTCGTCTTCTCACCACCCACCAAACCACCCCAACCCAACCCGAAGGCCCCAATTTATCCTCGATTTCCAGTGTGGGGGGGTCGTGGAACATCGAGAAAACACACATGGAACCCGTACCCCCCCAAACCCGAAATTCGGGTCTTCGGGTTGGGTTGGGGTGGTCTGGTAGGTAGTCATCTTCGCCTGCATTGGCGCGCACGATGCTCGCGTAAGGTCGCGCGTAAGCGCCTTCGTTTCGATGGGGCCCGTTGGTTTTCGTCGCTCAAGTGCCATGCCCGGATCTCATGGCCTGGCGCCGACCATGGAGGCAAGTGTTCTTTTACCCTCTGGGCCATGACGCGCGTTATGCCCCTTACCCTTCTCGCCCCCTCCTTTCCCCCATGACGTAACGCTCCCCCCCTCAGTGCGTCCACGGCGCTGCCGCAGTGCGTCCGGCACAGCAGTCTGGGGGTGGTGGTGGTCGCTACGTTATGCCCCCACCTGAGATCCGACGTTGCGAAAACATCGCAACATCGTGACAAATCACGACCGGAGCCCTAGACCCCATCGTTTTGCGCCGTTTTTCGAGCTGGCTCTGTCTGTGAGGGCCCTGGATTGCCGCGCCAAGATCCGAGGGCCTCCCGTTCCCCCCCCCCCCTCCCCCCAAAAATAATGCCCGGGCTGGCTGCGAATGAAGAAGGTCGGGAGCCTTGAGACGGGGGTCAATCCAGACGGGGGTCAGCCAGGGCGCCGGATCCTGCAGGATCCTGCGAAGATCCCTTCTGGCTGACCCGGGTTAGCGAGCCGCTCGTGGCCGCGAGGCGGCCGCGCCTATTGGCTGACCCGGGTTTGCGAAGACCTGTATTGCAGTTTTTGTTTTCCTGCATTGCAGTTTTTGGTTTCCTGCTGACCCGGGTCTGGATTGACCCGGGTCAGAAGATCCTCGAGAAGGTGCGCTCGAGTTCGGTGCAGGTTTCTTCTCGCACGGCTTGGATTACGTCGGGTATGTCTCTCTACAGGAGGAAAGGTAAACATCAAAAATAGTAAAAAAGAACAGGAGGAAAATTCAACAGGCGGCGAGCGAGGGGGGGAAGTGAGAGGGAGACGGCCTCCTCAGAAGGCGGCGGGACTCCTCGGAAGCCCTCGCGACTTCTGAGAGGTGTCTTGGTGCCTACGGGGAAGGCTCAGAACACTTCTCGGAAGGCTGGGGAACTTCCGAGCCTTCCGAGAAGGCCCGCCCCTTCTCGCTTCCCCCGGCTCGCAGCCGGGTCCGGGGTGGACATCGCAGGCCTAGAGGTTGACACCAACACCAATTTCGGCGGTGTGCCTCCACCGAGGGAAGAAGATCCCGATCTCGGTGATGGTGGTAATTTTTTGGCTTCCACGGTGGCCGAAGTATTACCACCAACACCGAAATCTAAGATCATCTTCCCCCTGTGGAGGCAGCCCCCTGTGTTGGTGTTGGTGCCAATGTCCAGGCCTCCAATGTTCGGGGGTGGACAGACCTCCTACCCTGACACGTCGATGAGTGAATTGTCCGCTTTCGGTTCTCGAGAATGGCGCCGCGGCCGTCAGCGCCCGCCAGATTGGGGCCCGAGGTCGTTTTCACTAAACCACGTTTTACCAAAGGGAGGTCTGTCCATCTCCGACCTGTCCCTCTATAGGCGGGATATTCAAAAATAGTCCAAAAATGGTGGGGGGATGATTCTGTGACTGTTTTTGAGCACTTTTGGAACGTTTTTTGGCCACTTGTTGGATCTTCGTCCAAAATCTCCCTGTAGGGACAGGCCCGACCTGAGGCTACGCTCCGGTTGGGAGCCCCTCGATCCCCAGTCGCCCCCCTTCGTTAGAGGAACGAAAAGTGACATAAACATAATAACTTGGAGGTCCGCGGATTTCTCGCATCGGCGCTGGGGCCCCCTGGCGGCGCCTCCGGCGCCGCCCCTGGCGCGCTCCGCGCGCCAGGCAGGGGGGTCCAGCGCCGATCCGAGAAATCCGCGAGGACCTCCGAGTTTTGATGTTTATGTCACTTTTCGGTTCCCTACCCAAAGCGCTCCCGACCCCCCGACCGCCTCCCGCCCATGCGATTCCCCCCGACCCGACCTCTTCCGAGCTGTTTCCGCCGTTCCGACTCGTCTCGACCGCCGATCCGATGCATTCGGAGGCCACGTGCGAACCCAACCCCACCACCCCACGACTTCTCAGGGTCTCCTATGCCACTTTTTGTTCCCCTATCCGAAAGTTCGTGCTTGTGCCGCTCTGTTCTTTTGAGAGTGGACGTAGCCTCTAGCCCTCGTCCTGCCGTGAAGGGTAGGGTTCGCACGTGGCCTCCTCCGCCACTCTTCGTTCCCCTCTTCGTGGCCGGCATGGGGCCCGACGGCTCTCCCCGCCCACGGAGGGGGCGGCCATGCGCTCCAAGGGGGGCCCGTCGCCGATCCAGCGGCGACGCGTCGCCGATCCCGGGGAGGAGGAGGAGGAGGAGGAGGAGGAGGAGGCAGAGGCGGAGGCGGAGGAGGAGGAGGCGGAGGAGGAGGAGGAGGAGGAGGAGGCGGAGGAGGAGGAGGAGGAGGAGGAGGAGGAGGAGGGAGGAGGGAGGAGGAGGAGGATGAGGCGGAGGGGGAGGGGGAGTGGCCAGGGCGCATTGCTGCAGCATTGCTCGAAGAAGCGCGAGCGTGGACGAAGGCGCTTGGACTGGCGGCGGGTCCCGTCTCCACAGAGGCTCGGCGCGTTCCGTCGCCAGGCGAGGCGAAACTGGCGTACGCGCCGGATCCACGGATCCCTACTCCATGTTTCGATGATCCTCAGGACGTGTGTTGGCCCGATGTGTGTGTGTGTGTGTGTGTTCACCCCGTTCAGCTTCACCGACAGCACACGCAGCTCGTGCCGGCCCTCACTGCACCGCCTGCTTCGTAACTATCGAAGGGGTTCGGTTGACAAAAGCCCACGTGGGCGTTCACACACGTTCGGAGTGTATCGAATAGTAGCGCGTGCCCAGATTGCTGCCTGCGTCGAAGCTGACGCAGCTCGCAGTATTATTCAGTTGCGCTGCCGCGCGATTCCGCCACCGCGCTCGGGCGGGCGCGGGGGTTGGTGTCCTTGGGCGGGGGGCCTGGGGGGAGGGTCCGTGGAATCCTTCTTCCCGAGCTTTGCACTGTGGATCATTTTCTGCCAGGAAGGCCAAACGCGCAGGGACTCGGCCACCAAACTGAGCGCACCCTTGGGCTCGATCCTTGGGGGGGTCCTAACTATTGCTTCGCCTTGCACCAACCGCTGCAGGAGCGGCGGCGGATCGAGTGTTAACGCGTGCCGGAATTGCTGCCTGCGCCCCAAGTGTCGCAGTTCGCAGAGTTATAAAGTTATACAGTTGTTCATCCATCGCCCAGCGCGCTGCGCGCGTGCGAGTGCTCGCGGCGGGCTCTATAGCGAGCGTGCTGGCCAGTCTCGACGCCATTTCGGCACGCTCTCTGCGGGAGCAGCCGAATGTGTGTCGTTCGTGCGCCTTCTGTCCAATCCCTCCGCCCCCTCGTTCCTTCCCCCTCTCCTTCTTTTGAAGGCAGTTCGACATTTCGAAGGCAACCATTTTTCGAAGGCAGAACCTTTCTGTAGGCAGGAAGGTTTGAGAGTCTTGTTTCGTGAAGGCACACAAGTTGAAAGCAAGCATGTCTTCGAGCACGCATCTACATCTCGTCAGGCAATTTGTTCTTTCCCCGCCCGCGCCTCCCCTTCCCCTGCTCCTCCCTTCTCTGCCTCGCGCTCTCTCTCTCTCTCTCTCTTGCCCTTGTCCCCCCCCCGCCCTCCCCTTCGGCCTCGCCCCCTCCCTCCACTTCGGCTGCCGCGGCTTGTAGTTTGCATCGCCGCGGATAGTCATCGCGTGGTCTCGTACTACCATCACGCGTATCTGCTACGACCAGTGGCACAGGTACTAGTGCGACCGACCATCAACATTCACAACATTACTGCTCCTATGAATTTCTCTAGCTTGGATGCGTACTCCTTCTGCCGCTACTTCTCTTTTGCTCCCCTAGCTGAGTCCCTACGCTGATTTGGACTGTGATGGCTCCTGCGACTTCTAACTCCTGTTTATTGCTGCCATTCTGTGTGCTGGTTCCCACGTTTAGGGGCAGAGGGTTACAGATTGCAGCTCGAGCCTCCCGCCTCGGTCCCCTTTCACGGCCGTCTCGGGGCGTCTCTTGGGTGCCTCTGTGGGGTCATCTTGCAAACCTTGGTCGCGCGCGATCCTGGGGGCCTCTTGGTGCGTCTTGGACGTTCTGAAGCCCGACGGGCTGATTCTGTCAAACTCACGTGCGGCGAATGTGCGTTTTCCGATCAATCGGGCTCGTTGTGCAGCCCCCCAGGCCCTCCGAGACGTCCTAATGTGCTCCAGAGATGGCCCGAGGATTGCCGCTCGTGGCCATGGTTAGGTCGGGCGTGTCCCCCTACAGGCGGATTTGGGGGGACAAATAAGAATAGCAAAAAGATATTCAAAGGAGTCAGCAAATAATCCATAAATCGTGCCCAGACTATTTTCTGACTATTGTGGAGTACTCCTCCTGTAGAGGGACATGCCCGACCTAAGGTCGTGGTGGGACACGTGGGGGCGTGGACGCCCAAAAAGCGTGCTCCCGAGGCCTCGGGGACAGCGTCGCGCGGGGGGGGTCCGAGGAACGCCAGGAGTCCGAGGCGGGAATCTACACGTGACCACCGCCTGGGGGATCCATTTTCTCGGACCTCGGCAGGCGGTGGCTATGGACATATTTCAGGAGGAAAAGAAACACACAGACACAATTAATCCCCGATTCCCCAGAAAATATGGGAAAATATGGGAAGTGGGGGGGAAGACAGACCCAGAAAATATGGGAAAATATGGGGAATCGTTTTATTTGTGTGTATTTATTTGTGTGCCCTGGGGCCCCTTCAATATTCGGGCCCCAGGGGGCCAAACTGTATCCATAACCACCGCCCGCTGGGGCGCCAGGACGTCGGTTCCCAGGCGGTGGATGTGGGCAGATCCTTGCCTCGCAAAGAGTCGCCGAGGATGCCGGGGGAATCCAGGAGCTGGCTGGTCTCAGGCGGGCATCTTCAGCATCCGATGACCCACCTGTTCGGCCGTTGCCTGGCCGCGGGGCCAGAACACCACCTCGACAGGGGGCGAGAGTCCATTCCCGGGCGAGGGGCCCGGAGCCCCGGGGCCGCGGAGTGACAAAGTCTGCCGGAACACTCCCTGGGGGCCAAACGGTAGGTTCCTGCGGCGATGGCGCGCCGGCGACGCCGGCGAGGGCGTTGCAGGCTGAATGCCGGACGTGATGGAGCGACGCGGAAGCACCGAGGGACGCGGGCATGCTACAGGACCCGACGGGGTTCCACACGGAACGATCGGGGCCGCGATCGGTTCGAGGTGGAGCGATCGACGCTGTGTCAAAAGCCTGAGCGCGCGCGCCGACGCCGCGCGAGCCTACCGTGACGGGGGCCCAAAGGGGCCCGATAACATTTCGTTCGGTGCCTCGCGGCGCGGTGGCGAGTCTCGCTCGTAGCATGGCGCCCCTGCGGCTTCTTCTCGGAGGGCGCCAGCAACAGTCGGGCCGCCGAAGAAGGAGCCCTTTTCGTCGGGGAGGGGCTCACTGTTCCTTCATAGTTTCCCAGTCCGTCTCATGCTCTCCCCATGTCTTTTCTGTGTGCAGTCGAGGTTTAGCCTGTGGGAGAGAAAATGGGCCTCGTCTCTTGTCTAGGGTTCCTCATGGCAGCGTTTCGACATGTAATGGCACGTGGAGGAGGAGGAGGAGGAGGGGGAGGAGGAGGAGGAGGAGAGGAGGAGGAGGAGGAGGAGAGGAGGAGGAGGAGGAGGAGGAGGAGGAGGAGGAGGAGGAGGAGGAGGAGGAGGAGGAGGAGGAGGAGGAGGAGGAGGAGGAGGAGGAGGAGGAGGAGGAGGAGGAGGAGGAGGAGAGGAGGAGGAGGAGGAGGAGGAGGAGGAGGAGGAGGAGGAGGAGGCCCCGTCCTGGCTAGGCCCCTCCTAGGTCTGGCTGCCTGCCCTCCTGGCCAGGCCGGGCGCGCCGCTGCCCGTGCATGGCTGCTCCGGGGGCCGGGCCGGGGTATTGGGACCCCGCGCCCCCTCTGGCGGTGCCTCCGACGCCGCTCCAGGCGCGCTCCGCGCGCCACGGACACGGAGGGGGCCAGCGTTACGTCGGGCGTGTCCCCCTACAGGGGGATTTTTCGACGAAGAGAATAAAAAGTACCCCCAAACGTACCCCCAAAACGGTCAACAAATAATCCAAACATGGTCCCCAGGCTATGTTTGGACTATGTTTTGACGATTTTGGGGGTATTTTATTTTTTGTTGAAAATCCCCCCTGTATGGGGGACAGGCCCGGCATAAGGCCAGCGCCGATCCAAGGAACCCGCGCGGACCTTCGAATGTTCATATGTATGTACTTTTTCTTCTTCCATCATCAGCGCCGTCGGCGTGGCGTGGCGTCGGCTCTCGAAACATACAGAAGCAACAGAGCGCAGCAGCGTATTCTTCAGGCAGAGAGTAAACAAAACACAAACAGAGAATTGGCGTCGCCTTGCTCCCGCCGCCTTCGCCCCCCTCTTCTCTCCGCCTTCCCGTTCTGGGCGGCCATCTCGCCTGCTTCTGGCACTGTGTTAATGAGCTTCCTTCCATGCCATGGGCGCCGTAGCGCCCATCCACCGTTTTAGAGGCGCTCGGGGAGCGCAAGGGCCGCTTGCGGAGGCTCTGCAGACATCAGGCGCAGCAGAGCAGATTGAGCATCGATGACCTGCTCGTTCTTCATCGGCCAGGCCAGCCTGCCTGTGGGCAACTCCGCCTCGACCTCTAGGGGGACACATGCGAACCCTGCCCCTGCCCCCCACGGTTTCTGAGGGGGAGGGTGGGGTCCACTTCGCTGGGGAGCTCCCGAGCGAAGTGGACCCCAACCCGCCCCCTCAGAAATCGTGGGGGCCAGGGGCAGGGCTCGCCCATGGCCCCCTGTCGATCTTTATCGGCCAGGCCAGCCTGCCTGTGGGCACCTCCGCCTCGACCTCGCCTGCCAGCCGGGGCCCTCCTCCGCCGGTTCCTCCCGCGAGAGGCGCGCCCCGCTCCTGCCCGGTCGGGAGGGACCAGGACACGCAGGCGCAGAGAATCGGCGTAATCGCGCCTCCCTGCTCCTTCTTTTGGGGCCACGCGGCGCGGGCCCTCGCGCGCCCCTGCCCCCTCCCCCCCCCTCCTCCCTGGAGCAGCTCCTGGTTTTTTTTTGGGGGGGGGGGGCGCCAGTGTCGAGCAGTGCGGAGTCTCCCGCGCAGGACGCGCGGTTCCAGAGAGAGGTCTGGAGCCAGAGCCGCCCTGCCCTCCCCCTTTTCCCCCCAAGCGCCGACGAAGACGACGCTCACATGGCGAATCCTGAGATCTGTGAAGCGCCGAGCAAGAGAACGTTCACAAGCATCGTCGATCCCAGGAGAGTGGGGGAGCTGCAGTCGGGCCGAGGCATAGGATCGATGCCGGTTCGGGGAGGGCTGTTGTTAGATGCTCTGGCGCCTCCGGGGGAGGGTGCCCGAGCAGAGGCGCACCCCGTCATCCTTTCGGGAGGGACGAGGACACACAGGCACAGACAATGGAAGACAAGGGGGGACCATCGACCTCGTCCTCCTCCTCCTCCTCCTCCTCCTCTTTCTCCTCCTCCTCCTCCTCCTCCTCCTCCTCCTCTCCCTCCTCCTCCTACTCCTCCTCCTCCTCCTCCTCGATGCCCCGGAAAACATGGAAGATACGAGAAGTGTCCTGAGATCCTGGCGTTGCAGTTTTCTCACACCGGACGTTTTTGCCCGGTTTCGGGCCTCCTGGACCCTCACATATCGATCTGACTCGCAAAGTGACGCATTGAGATGGGGCCCAGGGCTTCTGTCGTGATTTCTCGCTATTTTTCAGCATGTTCCGAGACGTCGGATTTCAGGGTGGAGGGGAAGACGACCGTCCAGAAAACATGGAATTTATGGTGAATCCTGGGATCTGAGGTCATCGTTTTCTTATGTATTGTTTTGCCGATTGGCGCCGGCCCTGGCACCACCCCCTCCCCCTCCTTCTCATGGCGTAGATCTTGGCTGCTTTTTGGCGCCTGTTTCGAGCAGGTGGAGTCAGCCCCATCGGACGCACTGCTGCAAACAGTCGCACTCAGCAAATGTCTGGAGCCAGACCTCCCCCCTCCCCCCCTTCCGCCCAATGTCGAAGCGCCGATGAAGAGAACGCTCACGTGGTCAATCCAGGGATCTGTGCCCCAAGACATCCGGCTGCTCTAATTTTTTCGATGCGTGTGCCCCGGAGGTCTGGACCATTTCTCCGGGACCAGGTTTTCGTCCTGGGTCGTTTTTTGAAGCTCCCGAGGCCCAGCGAGGGTCCCCCGAGGCCGAGAACGGCCAGAAACCGCCCGCCCCAATTTTTTTTGGCCCCCGGAGGCCGAACACGGCCAGAAATCCTCCTGCTCCAATTTTTTCTTGGAGCGTCGGCTCTGCGCCTGTCTGTCTGCGTGTCCCTGGACCCCCTTCCCGCCCGCCCGGCGAGCGAGGCCAGAGAGAGCCGCGCAGCGCAAAGAAACGCCCCGCGCGCGCGGGAAGAGAGAGAGAGAGAGCCGCCCCCGCGTGGGCGGCGCGGGCTCCTCCTAGGCTGCCCCCTCCTCCCCTCCCCTCCTCCTTCCTCCTCCTCCTCCTCCTCTCCTCCTCTCCTCCTCCTCCTCTCCTTTTCCTCCTCCTCCTCCTCCTCCTCCTCCTCCTCCTCCTCCCTCCTCCCCCTCGGCGCGTTCTCTCTCTCTCTCTCTCTAGGCCTCCTGCATGGGGTCCGAGTAGATGGGGTCGGAGGGTCGCGCCACATCGCCGATGCATCGACGGTGCGGCTCGATGTGGAGCCCGTGTTTCTCCGCGCCGACGGCGCCGATGCCTCGCCCGCGTCGGCGATGCCTCGCCGATGCCTCGGCGATGCGGCGCGATCCTCCGACCCCGTCTGCTCGGGCCCCCTCCGGGAGGGCTCCATAGCTGGAGGCTCTAGCTGGGGGGCAGCGGGGCGGCCTCCTCCGCCGGGCATAGGGGTCGGCTGCACGTACTTTTTTGGAAGTCGGGCATGTGCCTCTACAGGAGGAATCTTAGAACAAAAGTCAAGCAATAGTCGGAGTTTGGTACCTAACAGCTTTTGCTGATAGGTTTCTAGTGGACTCAAAAGAGATCAGCAGATGACTCCACAGGGGGGTCGGGGCGGCATCCGGGGAGCTGTGTCCGAACTCGTGTCCGAATGCGCTTTTCGCAAACAGTCACACACTTCGTGCTCTTCGACCTCCCAGAACTCCATTCCCGGGCCACATTCTGAATGCCTGGAGCCAACTGTAGGCCACTTCGTGCTCTTCGACTTCCCAGAACTCCATTCCCGGGCCACATTTTGAATGCCCGGAGCCAACTGTAGGCCACTTCGTGCTCTTCGAGTTCCCAGAACTCCATTCCCGGGCCACATTTTGAATGCCCGGAGCCAACTGTAGGCCACTTCGTGCTCTTCGAGTGCCCAGAACTCCATTCCCGGGCCACATTTTGAATGCCCGGAGCCAACTGTAGGCCACTTCGTGCTCTTCGAGTGCCCAGAACTCCACTCCCGGGCCACATTTTGAATGCCAGGAGCCAACTGTAGGCCATCTTCGAGTTCCCAGAACTCCATTCCCGGGCCACATTTTGATGCTGATGCAGAGGCTGAGAATGGTGATGCTGATGCTGAGGCTGAGGCTGAGGCAGGCAGGCTGAGGCTGATGAGGCTGAGGCAGGCTGAGGCTGAGGCCGAGGCTGAAGGCAGGCTGAGGCAGACGCTGCAGGCTGAGGCTGAGGCTGAGGCAGGCTGAGGCTGAGGCTGAGGCAGGCTGATGCTGAGGCAGGCTGAGGCTGAGGCTGAGGCTGCAGGCTGAGGCTGAGGCAGGCTGAGGCTGAGGCTGAGGCAGGCTGAGGCAGACGCTGAGGCAGGCTGATGCTGAGGCAGGCTGAGGCTGAGGCTGAGGCTGCAGGCTGCTGAGGCAGGCTGAGGCACAGAGGCTGAGGCTGAAGGCAGACTGAGGCTGAGGCTGAAGCAGGCTGAGGCTGAGGCAGGCTGAGGCTGAGACTGAGGCAGGCTGATGCTGAGGCAGGGTGAGGCTGAGGCTGAGACTGATGCAGGCTGAGGCTGAGGCAGGCTGAGGCTGAGGCCGAGGCTGAAGGCAGGCTGAGGCTGAGGCTGAAGCAGGCTGAGGCTGAGGCTGAGGCAGGCTGAGGCAGACGCTGAGGCAGGCTGATGCTGAGGCAGGCTGAGGCTGAGGCAGGCTGAGGCACAGAGGCTGAGGCTGAAGGGCTGAGGCTGAGGCTGAAGCAGGCTGAGGCTGAGGCTGAGGCAGGCTGAGGCTGAGGCTGAGGCAGGCTGATACTGAGCCTGCTGAGGCTGTGACTGCGACTGCCGCCGCTGCGACTGTCATCGCGAATGCGACTGCGACTGCGAGAACAGCAGAACTCTACAACTGGATTCTCATCTGAATCTTAAGGGGAATGCTTCCATATATGCTTCTACACATCGCTGTTAGGTTGCTTTGCCGGGATATTTTTTTGTACCTAACAGCGAAGACTGATAGGTTTCTAATGGGGTCAAAAGAGAGCATCTGATGACTCCCCAGGGGGGTCTGGGCGGGAGCCGGACAGGCGAGAACCGGGCTCGTTTTAAGCAAACAGTCACACACTTCGTGCTCTTCGACCTCCCAGAACTCCATTCCCGGGCCACATTTTGAATGCCCGGAGCCAACTGTAGGCCACTTCGTGCTCTTCGACTTCCCAGAACTCCATTCCCGGGCCACATTTTGGATGCCCGGAGCCAACTGTAGGCCACTTCGTGCTCTTCGACTTCCCAGAACTCCATTCCCGGGCCACATTTTGGAATGCCCGGAGCCAACTGTAGGCCACTTCGTGCTCTTCGATTTCCCAGAACTCCATTCCCGGGCCACATTTTGAATGCCCGGAGCCAACTGTAGGCCACTTCGTGCTCTTCGAGTTCCCAGAACTCCATTCCCGGGCCACATTTTGAATGCCCGGAGCCAACTGTAGGCCACTTCGTGCTCTTCGAGTTCCCAGAACTCCATTCCTGGGTATGATTTTGAATGCCCGGAGCCAACTGTAGGCCACTTCGTGGTCTTCGAGTTCCCAGAACTCCATTCCTGGGCATGATTTTGAATGCCCGGAGCCACTGTAGGCCACTTCGTGTTCTTCGAGTTCCCAGCTCCATTCTGGGCCAGGCATTTTGAATGAGGCTGAGGCTGAGGCTGAGGCTGAGGCTGAGGCTGAGGCAGGCTGAGGCTGAGGCTGAGGCCGAGGCTGAAGGCAGACTGAGGCTGAGGCTGAAGGCAGGCTGAGGCTGAGGCTGAGGCAGGCTGAGGCTGAGGCTGAGGCAGGCTGAGCTGAGGCAGGCTGAGGCTGAGGCTGAGGCTGATGCAGGCTGAGGCTGAGGCAGGCTGAGGCTGAGGCCGAGGCTGAAGGCAGACTGAGGCTGAGGCTGAAGCAGGCTGAGGCTGAGGCTGAGGCAGGCTGAGGCTGAGGCTGAGGCAGGCTGAGGCAGGCTGAGGCTGAGGCTGAGGCTGAGGCTGAGGCTGAGGCTGAGGCTGAGGCTGAGGCTGAGGCTGAGGCTGAGGCTGAAGGCTGAGGCTGAGGCTGGCAGGCTGAGGCTGAGAGGCTGAGGCTGAGGCTGAGGCTGAAGCTGAGGCTGAGGCTGAGGCTGAGGCAGGCTGAGGCTGAGGCAGGCTGAGGCTGAGGCTGAGGCAGGCTGAGGCTGAGGCTGTGACTGCGACTGCCGTTGCCACTGCGACTGTCATCGCGAATGCGACTGCGACTGCGAGAACAGCCGAATTCTACAACTGGATTCTCATCTGAATCTTAAGGGGAATGCTTCCAGATATGCTCCTACACATCGCTGTTAGGTTGCTTTGCCGGGATTTTTTCTTCCAAACAAAATAATGTTATTTATTAGTTTTTGAACATTCTAGGATTTTATCTGGATTATTTTTAATGTTGTTGTCCAGAAGCCGCCTGTAAGGGGACACGCCCGACCTAAACGTACTTGTCGTGGCGCCAGCTTCGCAGAGCGGATTCCGTTCGGAAAACTATGGGATGGGGCCTGATTGTCCTGGAGAGTCTTGTTCCGGATTTCGATGTGAATTTCGCGCGATTTTCTTTGGCCAGGAATGAAGACCACATGAAATTCACTCTGTTTTTCGCTCGAGGTTTCGGGGTTTGGCATTGGCAAATGATATCGGGGAAAATACCAATCATCATCTTTTTAGGGATATAGGACTATAGGGCTATAGGGCTATACGGCTGTGGGGCTGTAGGGCTACAGGGCTATAGGGCTATAGGGTTATAGGGCTACAGGGCTATGGGGATATAGGGCTATCGGGCTCTAGGGCTATAGGGCTATAGGGCTATAGGGCTATAGGGCTAGAGGGCTAGATGGCTATAGGGCTATAGGGTTATTGGGCCATAGGGCTATAGGGCTATTCGGCACCCAGGCATCCCGGCATCCGGGCACCCGGGCACCCCGGCACTTGGGCACCCGGGCGTGCCGCCGAAATCGGCGCCATACCTCACCTAACCATGTGAATCCGCTAGGACCCCTACAGAGGCAAGCTCAGATTGGGGAAAATCCATAATAAAGTCAGCTACAGCACGTCTGCAAGGTCGGTGCAGTGATACTTGATCGGTAGCAAATCATGGGAGCCTGGTATGCTCTTTTAATCTTCTCTATAGCGTCGATTACCCCGGCACCCGGGCACCCGGACGTGCCGCCGAAATCGGCGCCATACCTCACCTAACCATATGAATCCGTTAGGACCCCTACAGAGGCAAGCTCTGATGGGGGAAAATCCATAAGAAAATCAGGTACAGCACGTCTGCAAGGGCGGTGCAGTGATACTTGTTCGGTAGCAAATCATGGGAGCTTGGTATGTTCTTATAATTCTCTCTCTGGCGTCGATTAGCGTCGATTAGCATCTAGGAGTCGATGAGAAAGCGCCGATGTAGCGTCGGCAAGCGTCGACTAGCGTCGATTAGCGTCCTAGGAGTCGATACGATAGCGCCGATGTAGCGGCGATTAGCGTCGACTAGCGTCCTAGGAGTCGATGAGGTAGCGCCGATTTAGCGTCGGCTAGCATCGATTAGCGTCGATTTGGCGTCGATTAGCGTAGACTAGCGTCGATTAGCGTCGATTCGCAAGAGCCGACAAGGTGGTATAGGAGGCTCCCATGAGTTGCCACCGTATACTATCTTTTGTTTCCTACAACCGGCGTTTCCGCTGGTTTCCGGGCCCCGAGGCCATCACACAGCGATGGGTCTCGGCACATGTTCCAGAGAGACATGTGTCTAGGACTCCGGTCGTACATCTTCGCGAGGTTGCATTTTCTGTCGCAGCGTTGGAGCTCGGGGTCAGAGTGAGCCTTCGCCAGAGTTCGAGTAGGGGATCGACTACAGAGTTGATGTACCCCAGAATTGATTTGTTGGTCGAATCCATGCGTAGGATTTGTCGCGGATCTACGAGGATTCTACGCTTGACTCGTCGAGGAGATCGATTTTGGATTAGGCCAATTCTGTAGACGAGCTCCTGCTCGAGCCTTTCGCAACGCCGAAGGGGGAGGAGCTTCGGCGCGAGTCAGCAGGGGCGTCCCCAGCGGGAGCCCAGGCTCCCCACGCCCGTACTGTGCCTTCCGTCCTAGCGGTGTTCTGTTTCGTGCGTGTCGGTTTCCGGGAACGCTCTTCGATCTAGGGGGACGAACAATGACCTGAACATAAGAACTCGGAGGTCCGCGCGGATTCCTCGGATCCGCGCTGGACCCTCCTGGCGGCGCCTCCGGCGCTGCCCCTGAAGCGCTCCGCGCATCAGGGAGGAGGGTCCAGCGCGGATACAAGAAATCCGCGCGGACCTCTGAGTTTTTATGTTTATGCCATTTTTCGTGCCTCTATGATTGGGCCCTGGGGCCGTCAAACGTTGGCCTGGGACGAACGATTGTAACCCTGGGAAGGTGTAGAGACCTCTGGGGCCTGCGGATGGAAGAGGAAGGCGTCGTCGGGTGTCTGCGAGGTGGCCTCTGCATTCTTAGGTGCGTGCATTGAGCAAGCCTTTTTACTTCCTGGCGTAAAAGTCGTCATTGGCGGGGGAGGGGGGGAGGGGCCCGCTGACGTAATGCTTGACGCGCGCTGGGTCTGGGAATGGTCCAGAATAGCTGAGACTGCTGCTATGATAATTAGGCAGGTCGGTCGGGCATCGCGAGCGTGAGCTAGTGGTAGTTAGCTTTGGGAATGCGCCAGAGTAGCTACGAATAGCTACGGGGTGTTGGAGCACCGTAGCTGGATATACCTGACTAGAACGAGGCGTGGAACGGCCGCGGGCGCGAATGGTGACGTACCCGGTGGCCTGGTGCTCTCGGGCGCGGCGTGGTGCTCGAAAATTATGGTGCACAATGAGGAGGAGGAGGAGGAGGTGGAGGAGGAGGAGGAGGAGGCGGAGGCGGACGCGGAGGCGGAGGCGGAGGAGGAAGAGGAGGAGGAGGAGGAGGAGGAGGATGAGGAGGAGGGAGGAGCCGAGGAGGAGGAGGAGGAGGAGGAGGAGGAGGAGGAGGAAGGATGATGATGCTGCTGCTGCTGCTGCTGCTGATGATGATGATGATGATGATGATGATGATGATGATGATGATGATGATGAATCTGATGATGAGGATGAGGATGAGGATGAGGAGGAGGAGGAGGAGGAGGAGGAGGTGGAGGAGGAGGAGGAGGAGGAGGACGGCGAGCAGAAAGGCCAGAGGCCTCTTGGATGCCGCTCGGAGTCTCCTTCGGATGCCTCTTGAGAGCTTCTTGGAGTTCTCTTGGAGGGTCTGGGGGGCCTCTTGGCGGTCCAGGGGGCCTTTGAGGGCGTCTTGGGTGCCGCGGGGGAGCCTCTTAGGGCCCCTTGGGGGTCTCTTGAAAGCTTCCTGGGGGGCTCTTGGGGTCTCTCGGGGCCTCCGTGGCACCTCTTGGGGCCCTCTTGGGGTACTCTTGAGAGCCTTTGGGGCCCTCTTGGGGTCATCTAGGAGGAGATCGATGAAAGAAGGGGCGGGGGTAGTTAATTTGCCCGCCCCTCCTGGAGGCCAACTTTGCCAAAATCCTTCGTAGAATTACCCTACCGAGGAACCCCACATACTTATATTCTGGCTGGAGTGATGATAGCCTCCTCCTCCTCCTCCTCTTCCTCGTCCTCTCCCCCTCGCCATTGTTATACTCCTTCGCACCCCCTACGGTGTCGGGAAATGCCACTCCTGCTATGCTCTGGACGACCGGCTCGGATAGCGGCCGCGCTCAGGGACCACCCCCTGCGCACCCCCTACGGTGTCGGGAAATGCCACTCCTGCTATGCCGTGGACGACCGGCTCGGATAGCGGCCGCGCTCAGGGACCACCCCCTGCGCACCCCTTGCGGTGTCGGGGAATGCCATTCCTGCTATGCCCTGGACGACCGGCTCGGATAGCGGCCGCGCTCAGGGACCACCTCCTGCGCACCCCCCACGGTGTCGGGAAATGCCACTCCTGCTATGCCCTGGACGACCGTCTCGGATAGTGGTCGCGCTCAGGGACCACCCCCTGCGCACCCCCTACGGTGTCGGGAAATGCCACTCCTGCTATGCCCTGACGACCGGCTCGGATAGCGGCCGCGCTCAGGGACCACCCCCTGCGCACCCCCTACGGTGTCGGGGAATGCCATTCCTGCTATGCCCTGGACGACCGGCTCGGATAGCGGCCGCGCTCAGAGACCACCCCCTGCGCACCCCCTACGGTGTCGGGAAATGCCACTCCTGCTGTGCCCTGGACGACCGGCTCGGATAGCGGCCGCGCTCAGGGACCACCCCCTGCGCATCCCCGACACTCCTGCTATGCTGTGCTGTGCCGAGCTGAGCTGAGCTGTGCTGTGCTGTGCTGTTCTGAGCTGGGCTGAGTTGTGCTGAGCTGTGCTGAGCAGTGCTGTGCTGTGCTGTGCTGTGCTGTGCTGCGCTGCTCTGCTGTGCTGAGCTGTGCTGTGCTGTGCTGTGCCGAGCTGAGCTGTGCTGTGCTGTGCTGTGCTGAGCTAAGCTGAGCTGAGCTGTGCTGTGCTGTGCTGAGCTGAGCTGAGCTGTGCTGAGCAGTGCTGAGCTGTGCTGTGCTGTGCTGTATGTATGTATGTCACGTCTGCCACGCTTTGCGGGAGAGGGAGGTGTGTGCGTGAGACGCGGGTGCGACGCGGCAGGGATGAAATCCAGACTCCCACTAAGCATGTGGGGAATAACTGATTTCTGCCTTTTCGCCGACGCCGTGCTGGACGCTCCAATGGGTCGCGACCCCCTTCCCCCGCCAGACCCAGGGTGAGGGGGCATGGTTCGGTGTCAAGACACCCTCCCCGCTCGCAAGCCGTGTCGCTCACTCCCACCCGCCCTCCGAACACATCAGCAGCACCCGAGCCGCAGCGTGTTCACAGTAGTCTTTGGATGGACAGCTAATGGGAACTAAAGCAGATCCCATGTGCGCAACGCTGGGGCGAGGTGCGCCAGGCGTGCCAGGCGCGCCACGCGCGCCAGTTGCACTAGGCACCCCTGTGGCCCAAGCGTGCCGGGCACGCCTGTTGCGCCAGATGCGCCACGTGATCCACGTGCGCCATGTATGCCGCATGCTCCAACCGCGCCAGGTGCACCACGTTGGGGGCACGCGCAGAGTGTGGCAGGTGCGCCTTCGCACATGGCAGTACACATCGGGAAACGTGTCGGCCCGCACCACACTTGTCGAAAACCAACGCGCAATCGCGGCAGGGTGGCCATCATAGCGTCTGGTAGGCTTGCACGTAGCAGGCAATATGCCAGCACTCCCGCCGTCCGAGTCAAAAACCAATGCACAGTGACCGCGGGGCGTCCGCGCATGATCCAGGTTTTGTCTCGAAGTGCATTTTGTATGGATGTTTGACAGGGATATTAGCCCTGCGCGCATCAGGCAATATGCGGGCACCCCCGCCGCCCCTGGCAACAAAACAATACAAAGTGCTCGCGATCCCCCCGATCATGACCCAAGATTCCTCTCGCTTCGCGGGGTGCACGTCTGGAGCACGTACAGGCCAGTCGCTTTGGGGATTGATTGGAACCCCTTAGGGCATTTTTGGGGACCGTATTGAGGGCCTTTGGGCTGTCTTGGTGCGATCTTGGGTGCCTTTGGGGCTCAATTGGGCGTCCTGTAGCTCGAACGCGCGAGTATTTCAAAATCCTTCAACATTTGTGTGAAATCAATAATATTTGCCTGTCGTTGTGGAGCCGTGCCGTTCGGCCCGCCCCAAGAACGTGCTATCGTATACGAGTATGCAGGCGTCTGCATGGTTTCTCGAGGCCTCCTGGGGGGAGGCTTCTTGGAGGAGCCTCTTGGGAGCCTCCTGGGGGCCTCTTGGGAGCCTCTTGGAAGCCTCTTGGGGGCCTCTTGGGGCTTCTTTGGGGCCTCTTTGGGGCCTCTTGGGGCCTGTTGGGCACGTCTTGGGCCGTCTGGGAGCGCTCGTACGCCGTCTGGCCCCTTCAGAGGCCATCTTGGAGGCATCTCGCCGTCGCCCTGGGGCTCTCTTGGGGTCCTTTTGGGCCGTCTTGAGGGCCTCTTGGGCTGTCTTGGGGGCCTCTTCTGGCCGTCTCGAACCCCTCTTGGGCTGTCTTTTTGGGCCTCTTGGGCTGTCTTGGGGCCTCTTGGAGGCTGCTTGGGCCGTCACGGCCCTCGGAGAGCCGAAAAAACGAGGACGCTGAAATCTGTCAAAAACCATCGGACATCGATTTTGGCTTCTGGAAGAGTTATTGGGGGTCCTCTTGGGGCGTTCTTGGGCCGTCTTGTGGGCCGCATGGGCCCCCTTGGGGCCATCTTTGGCCGTCCTGGAGACGTCTTGGGCCGTTTTGGGGACATCTTGAGGCCCTCGTGGAGTCCCAGGAGGCCCCGGAAGCCGATATCATAGATTTTCCATGCGTTCTGGTACCTTTTTTTTCCCCACGGAGGGTACGGTCAGGTGGCGCGGCTCCAGGGGGGGGGGTAAGGGGGGGAGACATAATAATGTAGCACAATACAATTTGTACCACTTATGTAATAATGGAATACATTGGATACGCTGCATTATCGCCTTCGCAGAAAACGCTGCCGTTTAGCACGTCACTTCCAGACGTAGATTTTTGGGCGTACGCCACACCGCCGACCCCTTGTGGGGGAGAAGTGGTGCGTCGCTTGGTGTGTTTTAGGGATTTCTGTGGGCTTCTCCTGGGATTTTCGGTTGGTTGGCCGCTTTGATGAGCGAGTGAGTGGGGAGGGATCATACTTTTGTGAGTGGAGTGTGTGTGTGTGTGTGTGTGTGTGGATTTTTTCGGTAGTCGCGCAGCATTTTGCATGATCGCACTTTGTTCAGGGGCCGTCATCGGGCCTGTTCGCACGGTCTCGGTAGCCTCTTGGGCTTCTTGGGACTCCAAAAAGTCTTTTTGGGGGCGAAGAGCTAGAATTATATTTCGTGGTTCCCTTCCTGGGCCTTTCTTGAAGCTTTCTTGGGGCGCCATGAGGCTGCCTTGGGCCATCGTGGGCTGTCTAGATGCCCGCTTGGGGACTTCTTGAGTCGTCTGGAGGCGGTGGAGGCTTCGTGGACCGTCTTCAAGCGTCGGAAACCCGAGAAGGCTGGAATGTCAATAACCTTCAAAAAGCTAATGAAAACCACTTATTTTCTAGCTCTTGGGGTCCTCTTGGGAAGCCTCTTCGAGGCCTCTTGGGGAGTCATGGAGGCATCCTGGGCCGTCTGGAAACTATCTTGGGCGTGTTGGAACGTTGATTCTGCGACTCGGGGCCTTCTTGGACCGTCTTGGAGATGTCTTGGGGTCCTCCTGGCCCGTTCTGAGGCCGTCGATGCCACTCCGGCAGAATTGCTGAAGCAAAGTACCCCCCCGGCCGGCCCCCGGCTGGCCCGGCCCCCGATCGTGACCCAAGATTTGGCTCCATAGTTGACAACACACTTTTTTGACACGGATTGGGGGGGGGGCCCTCATTGGTCCTGGCTGGCTGCCGGTCGCCTGGGGGAGGGGGTGTTTATCAATAGTGAACGCTGATGAACCCTTCTCCGAAGGGGAAGAGGGAAGATGGAAGATGGAACGCTCTACGCCACTCACGCCCCAGAGGGCTGGGTGTGATTTTCGAGTCGTACCTCCTACATGCTACCTCGCACTTCCTGCCTCCCGTGGACCTTTGCGCTCCTGCTCCGTCCTCCGCTACCTCCTCCTCCTCCTCCTGACTCTTGGGTTGGGTTTACACTGGTCCTCCTCCTCCTCCTCCTCCAGCCTCGTAATAGCCTCTTAGTTATCGGAGGTGGGGGGGCGAGATCGAAGTGAAACGGAGCCCCCCCCACCAGGAACTCGGTTCCGCTGGCGGCTCGCTTCGCGCGTGGGCGCGCGTGGGCGCGCGCGGGCGAGGCGAGTCTGCTCGGGGGCCTGCTGCCGGTCTCGGGGGCTCCCTTGGAGCGGGGAGGGCTCGGAGTGTCGGCCCGTGCTCCCGCTCTTGGGGTTCTCTGGGGTCCCTCCTGTCATGGCGCCAGCATCGCCGAGCGGATTTCGCTCGGAAAACACTGGGATGGGCCCGGATTGTCCTGGGGAGTTTCGTTCCGGATTCCGAGGTGAATTTCGTGTGGATTGTTCTTGGCCAGGAATGAAGACTACAAAGTATCCACGTGAGATTCACTTCGTTTTTCGCTCGCCCTTTCAGGGTTTTGCATTGGCAGAAATCCGCACGAAACTTCTCTGCAGCACGTCTGCAAGGTCGGTGCAGTGACTCTTGGGGCCCTCCCCTTTGGCCGTCTTTGGGTCTTTGGGTCCTCTTTGGCCGTCTGGGGGCTCTCTTGTGGGCCTCTTGGGCCGTCTCGGGCGATCTCGGGAGCCTCCTGGGCCGCCCGAATGCCAAACATCCTCACAAAACCGATGGGAATCGACGATCTTGCCTCCTCGGGGCCCTCTTGGGGTGCCTCGTGGAGCCTCCTGAGGGCGCCTTGGTGTCCTCGCTCCAGGAAGGTCTTGCGGGAAGTCCCAGGAGCGCCAGATGCGACCGAGAGGTAGGATGTCCCAACCTACTTTAGCCTTGACCGCCAGAAACTGTTTCGAGCACCAAGGAAATGCCGAAACTCACGTGTCGGGACCTGGGAGGCGACACTCGCTCGACTCTGTTTCGATACTTTCCTGGGTGCTCGGGATTATTTCTGGGATGTGGTCCTTAAGTGCGATGGGAGCAACATAACACCCGAGGGCCGCCCGGACTCTGGGCGCTGGGTCCCTTGTACAGAATCTTCGGGATCCCGGGGCCGGCAAAGAGGGGGGTGATGACCCAGGGGGAGTGGACATCATGGCGGTGGCCAGGATATTTTCCCAGATTTCATGGCGCCTTCTTCTTATTTCAATACGTTCCCTGGCCCCCCCCTGGGCCGCGCACATGCCGCCAGCCATGATCTGCACCCCCCACTCTTGGCCGCCCCCGATGAGATCGCTCCAGCTCGTGCATTTGGGCACGGTGGCGGATTCAGCAGGGTCCGTGTGCTTTCGCTCCACCCCTGCTTTATGCAAAGACAGCAGTGTCGTGGAAGCAAGCACGGGCGACTGACTAGGAGTCTCTGTGAGTTTCCCCCGCGCTTCTCCCCCCCCCCCGAGCGTGCGACCCAAGGAACATCTCCAACGTGGGGAACTCCTACAGCACAGCGTCTTTGTGTGTGCCAGCGAGTTTCCGCACTCGCGTTCTGCCACTCCCCACCCGGGGCGTTCCAAAAAGGGTCCCGCCTCCGCGAATAGCAGGAGTTGGCAGCTCTCCCGTGGCGGCAGGCGGCAGAAGGTCGGCGGAAGGAGATCGCGGCCGCCTCCGCGGGCGGAAGGGCGGCGGAAAGGGTGGCGGGAGGTGGCGGGCGTAAAAAATTCGTCCCCAAGAGGTGAAACTGTTTTTGGGCTCAGGGTTTCCGAAGTCGTCCACCTGGAGTCGCGCCTCGTCGGTGTGTCGCACGCTCCGGACGGCTGTGCCGCGCCTTCGTCGCGCCGTGCAGTCCACGGCCGCGATGCCCCTCCGCCAAAACGACGGCCCACATACGGGGCCGACGACCGACGACCCGCGACGACCGACGACGAGGACGACGGCGACGTGGGCAGCGTCGGCGAGGAGCCCGCCCAAACTGCTTGAGTGTCCCGCCCGCCCGCCCGCCCCGAGCGCTTCACCCGCTCTCATGCCCGCCCGCCCGCCCCCCCAGTTCCAACAGGTGCCCCGCCCGCCCTGGCGACCCGCCCGGCCCGCCCGCGGGCCTCAAGGTTCCCGCCCACGCCGAGGTCGTTGGCTTCTTTTGCTGTGCTGCTGCGGTCCCCCCCGCCGCCCCCACGTCTCCCAAGTGATTCTGCTCCCCGGGCCGAGTTCCGTGGAGCATTTCTGGTCAAGGCACTGCTGAAGCCGCCGCGGACATGCGTGCCACCATGACCAGAGTTGTGCTGATGGCTCTGTGGCGGTGGCCTGGGAGCATTCGGGGTGCCGCTCTTCCAGATAATGGGACGCTCTTTTCAGATGGTTCAGATGGTGACTGGGATGCGGAATATCGCACTTCTCAAGCAGTCTTCCACGACATTGATGCTAAGGTTTCATTGGCCCAGTCTCCAGAGCCAGCTTCCTTTGCAACAGTGGAAAACGGTTCGTGTCCGCTGGAAGCAGAGAGACCAGGCTTGTTGAGTTCTTCTAGAGCCGATAGACATGCACCGCAAACGGCTGCGTTCCCTGAGGCGCATGGTTTTCATCGCGGAGTTGTTGTCTTGTACACTGGATTTGCACAATCGCAGTCGTGCCAAGACAACAAGAACCAGTACCAACTAGCAGCGAACATGGCCGCTGCACTCGAGACGACTACACTGCCAGATACCACACTCGGTAAGGGTATGAACAAAGCGGGTAAGGCTTGTAATGGAGCGAGTTGGTGTGATGTATCTGCTGCGTTTGCATTATATGCAGCTGATGCTGGCGTCGACACTGTCATCCTGACGCTCGTGGACTGCAATTTTACAACGCAGGGTATGATCAAACCAGAATCAGTGTTCTGCACTTGTGAATTGCCAAGAATTGCAAAGCAAACGCCAAATGCCACAATTCTGGTTTTGACAACTCAGCGTGGATATGACAGAGTCTTGAATGCTGCGAAGTCCGGGGGGGATTTGGCAAAGGCGGGCGGGAGAAAACTTAGTGTGAAGTCAATGCAGACAGCGTGTGAGAAAGGGCAAGTTACTTCAAGGCGCTGGATTCTTTATGCCGCAGCTGCAATCGCCGTTGTCTCTGGACTCGTGCTTTTCCTCTGGAGGAAGCGCTGCAGCTTGTGCCGCCGGAACACCGCCCGGGCCCCCCTGCTGCTCTCCACCTGACCCGCCGACCCTCCAACGTCGCCATCCTCGCCCGTCCCCTGAATCTCTGCTGTGTTCGTCGTCTCCGTCCGCCCCCTCAGGCGACGCTTGGCGACCCTGCTTGGCCGCCCCGCCGCGTTTTGCTGACCGAGGCCACCGTCGACATCATCACTGCGCGAGGGCCAGTGTGGGAGCGGCGCCCCTCCTCCATTCTCGTCTTCTTCTCCTTTGCTTTGTCACCTCCTCTTCCTCCTCGCCGTGCCTCTCTTGACCGCCTGGGCGTATGCCCGGCGATCTCTTTTTGGAGGAGGAGGAGGAGGAGGAGCTTCAAATCTGCGTTTTCCTTATGCTATCTCTTTTTTCACCCTTCGGAACCTGCGGCGCCCGCCTTTCAACGCCTTGCGCTCTCGCCGCTGAGGCCGAGCGTCGCGCCGCTACAGTCTGCCGGCGCAGTGGGCAGCTTACAGGGTTAGAGGGCCCGAGTGCGGTCATCTCTCCAGGCATGATCGCCTCGTAAAAATCAGGACGGGAGGTTTTTGGCCATTTTCGGCTTCGGGGGGCCCTCGCCGGGCCTAGGGACCGTCAACAAAACGACTCAGGATGAAAAACCGGTCCCAGGGAACGGGTCGGGATTTCAGGGACCCCGTCCTGAAAAAATCAGGACATCGCATGTCTGGGATGTCATGTAGTCGTCATCGTCGCCGTGGTCATAGATTTGCCTTCCTCGTACTTCATCTTCTGATGAGATCCCTCGTAATCGCCATTTCCTTCTTCCCCTCCGTCGTCCCCGTCCTCGTCCTCTCCTCGCGGTGCATCCCCGCCTCCCACCAGGCCAGGTCTCGATCCGTGGCATCGCGCACGTGAGGCGCTCCGCTGTCGCGCGAGACGCGCTCGGAATGGCCTGCCGTGCCCGAGCCCCCGGTCTCACCGTACTCGCAACCGTCCGAAAACACGGGCCTGCTTCGATGCACTGGACCGACAACCCCCCCCCCCCGCGGCGGATCGAGGCCGTTCGCGAGCAGTTTCTCTTTGCGAGTTCCAGAACGCGCCTCGACACAAAAAAGCTTGTCCACAGTCAGCCCGCATGGTAAGGATGAGCGGCCTTTCCAAGGGTACCCTTGCATCCTTGCCTCCTCGGTCCATCCTTACCCCCAAGGTGGTACGATCGAAGACAGAGGGTGGGTATTGATATACGTGTTGGATGGCCCGCGAGCAGATGAGAGCGATCAGTCTTAAAATGACTGGTGCTATTTATTGTTTTTGTTGCTGTTGTGGTTGGTCTTGTTGCTGTTTGTTGTTGTTTTTGTTATTGTTGTTGTGGTTGTTGTCGCCGTCGTTGGTGTTGTGTTGTTGTTGCATCTGCTGTTGTTGTTGTTGTTGTTGTTGCTGTTGCTGTTGCCGTTGCTGCTGTTGTTGTTGTGGTTGTTGTTGTGGTTGTTGTGGTTGTTGTTGTGGTGGTTGTGGTGGTTGCTGCTGCTGCTGCTGCTGCTGTTGTTGCTGTTGTTGTTGTTGTTGTTGTTGTTGTTGTTGTTGTTGTTGTTGTTGTTGTTGTTGTTGTTGTTGTTGTTGTTGTTGTTGTTGTTGTTCGAAAGAACCCTACCTGTGGACCCCGTCGCGTGGTCCTTTTCCCCCAAACAAAAACAACTCAAAGAACCCTCCTCGCCCGCTGCGGCGCTCCTATGGGATTCCATAGGGATCCTATGGGATTCCATGGGATCCCCAGGAATTCCATAAGGACCCATGGGATTCCCATAGATTCCTAGGGATTCCTTCGGATTCCTCAGATGCCTATGATTCCCTTGGGATTAGTATGGGTTCCTACGGATTCCTAAGGAGTCATAGGATTCCCTGGCAGGATTCCTCGGATTCCCTAGGAATTCCTATGTATTCCCCGGGATTCCTAGGATTCCATAGGATTCCGAGGATTTCTTAGGGATTCCCAGGGATTCCATCGGTTTCCTTGGATTCCTCGGATTCCCGATTGATTCTTGTGGATTCCTGAGGATTCCTAAGGAGTCATAGGATTCCTAGGATTCCTAGGATTCCCTAGGGGTTCTTAGGATTTCATAGGATCCCCCAGGGATTATAATGGATTCCGATGCATTCCCAAGGAGTCATATGATTCCTAGGATTCCCTAGGGATTCCTATGGATTCCTATTGATTCCTATGGATTCCTAGGGATTCCTAAGGAGTCAAAGGATTCCTAGGGGCTGGGTTCTTTGTTCTTTTTGAGGGGGGGCAAAGAGCTTGGTCAACGGGGCCTGCGGGCAGGGTTCGTACCTCGGGAGGAAGGAGCCCGGGGCTCGCGGGTGATGTTCGTACCTTGTTGTTTTTTGTTGTTGTTGTTGTTGTTGTTGTTGTTGTTGTTGTTGTTGTTGTTGTTGTTGTTGAACACTATTACTTCTAAAGAATTATTATTGTTGGACCCCCTGGTGCACGCCCCCCGCCCAAAACCTAGGCCGCAGCTACATTTTCATCATTTTTCTGCGAAAGCTTCAGAAAAGTGGATTACCCCCGGATCCGGTTTTTTGTTGACGCTCGTTTTCCCTTGCAAAAAACAATAGAAAATGAAAATTCTTGTTCTTAGTTGATCAAATTTCAAGAATCCCTTGCAAAAAATAAGGTAAAGTGGACATTCGCGCTCGCAAGACGAAATCCTTCCAAAACCTTAGGTTTCGTAGCGATTTTAACATAAAAACATCAAAAACCCAATGGTTTTTTAAGAAAAAAATGTCAAAATGTCCTTCCGCGCGCTCTTGCGGATTCATAGGAAACACACCACTTTTTAAACATTTCTGTCAAAAGGGTCTTTGCGTGCTACTTCTTCAGGAACTGTCGATGGCCATCTCCCTTTCTCCCTCGCATGTCTGCTTGTACATACGTATAATTTCAGAACTTACCGTGCATGCGATCGTTTACAACATGGTGGACCGTGCGTATGTCACGAACCTTGTATACATGTGTTTCTCTCCCTCCGTCTGGCTGTGCACGCGCGCGTTGGGCACTGAGAGTTAGGATCATAGCGCCATGAGTCTATGAGCAATGCATGCGTCATCCTTGGGACTGTATAACATCAGTGTAACACATGTACTTCTGTAATCGCATCCCCACGAATTTGCCCCAAAAATGTGACCAACTATCTTGGCACTGCGTACCATCTCACGTGTACCGTGTACCACATCATATGTAACAGATGTGATCAACCTCTGTGGGTGTGTACCCCACGCCAGTGTAGTAGCCAGGGTCGTCCGCACGCCACGAAGTGAAGTGTCCCAACGTCATAGGGCGGGAAGCTGGGTGTGGGTGGTCTCGAAGAGTCGTTTGGATATTTGGTAGAGCTTGAACGGCCCCCCCACGAAGTGGGGGTATTGGCTGGTGTCGCAAGAAAACCCTGGCACTGGGGAGAACACTGAGCGTTCGGGTAAAATGATTGTTGTTGTTGTTGTTGTTGTTGCTGCTGTTGCTGCTGTTGTTGTTGTTGTTGTTGTTGTTGTTGTTGTTGTTGTTGTTGAATTCTCATTTCTGAATAATTATTGTTGATCCCCCACACCAGTGCATATTGTTTTTTCTCAATCAAAGTGTGCCCCTCGACGCTCGCACCCTGTTTTTTGACAGGGAAAGTCTTCCTGCTCAAACTGGGCCCCTGGCCCCCCGGTTACAACATCAACGGCTCCCTCTTGAGCCTTCCTTACAATTTAGCCAGGACCCCGCTCCCGCCGGAGACTTCCTCGCATTTTATTCAGGAATCGCGCTCTCGCGTGGGATTTCCTTATCATTTATTCAGGAATCGCTCTCCCGGCGCCCTGGAGTCGCGCTCTCGCTGGAGACTGGCTTGCAACTTACTGAAGGATGGCCTTGCGTTGGAATTTCCTGCAATTTGCCTAAGCGCCGCGCTCCCCACAGTTGTGGCCGTGCCGCAGGATTCGCGCCCGTTGTGTCCCCATGTGCGTGCCCTTCGTGGCCCCGCTGTCGCCGTTTGTGGCCCCCTCACTGTCCTACGTGGCCCAGTTACTGCCCTCGTTGGTCCCATAGTTGTCTTCTGTGGCCCCGCATTATCTGCACTTCGTGGCCCCCGCTCTTCGTGGCCCCATACGCATTCCTTTCGTGTCCCCGCTGTCGCCCTTCGTGGCCTACTTCGTGCCCTTCGTGGCCCTGCTGTCGTTCTCTCTCGCTCTCGCTTCCGCTCGTCGTCGCCGTCGTCGTTGTCGTCGCCGTCGTCTTCGACGTCGTCGTCGTCGTCGTCGTCGTCGTCGTCGTGGTCGGTCCCCTGTCCGTCCCTTTTGGGGTCGTGTCGACGGTCCGCGGCCGCCCCGCCGATCAGTTCTGCCGCTGGCCAGGCCGACGGTCCGCGGCCGCCCCGCCGCTTGCCGGGGCCCGGCCTGCAGGGAAAAAAAGTATACCCCCCAAATGGGGTTCGATTGAAGACGAAGAGGGCGGGTATCGAGGGTTTGGGAAATACGCGTTATTGGACACTCGAGCATAAGGGCGAACAGTCTTAACATTGTTGTTGTTGTTGTTGTTGTAGTAGTAGTAGTAGTAGTAGTAGTTGTTGTTGTTGTTGTTGTTGTTGTTGTTGTTGTTGTTGTTGTTGTTGTTGTTGTTGTTGTTGTTGTTGTTGTTGTTGTTGTTGTTGTTGTTGTTGTTGAATTCTCATTTATGAAGTATAATTATTATTGATCCCCCCAACTGGTTCATACTGGTTTTTCTCAATCAAAGTGTGCCCTTCGACGCTCGCAAAGTCTTGATGCTCAAACTGGGCCCCTGGCCCCCCGGTTACAGCAACAACGGCTCCCGCCTTAGACTTCCTTACAATTTAGTCAGGACCCCCGCTCCCTCCCGAGACTTCCTCGCAGTTTATTCAGGAATCGCGCTCTCGCTTGGGGCTTCCTTGCAATTTATTCCGGAATCGCTCTCCCGGTGCCATGGAGTCGCGCTCTCGCTGGAGACTTGCTTGCAACTTACTGGAGAATGGCCTTGCGTTGGAATTTCTGGAGTTTGCCCAAGCGCCGCGCTCCCCACACCCAGGCACCCAGGAGTCGCGCCCGTTGTGGCCCCATGTGCATGCCCTTCGTGGCCTGTCGCCGTTTGTGGCCCCCTCACTGTCCTACGTGGCCCAGTTGCTGCCCTCATTGGTCCCATAGTTGTCTTCTGTGGCCCCGCATTATCTGCACTTCGTGCCCCCCGCTCGTTCGCGCTCTTCGTGGCCCCATACGCATTCCCTTCGTGTCCCCGCTGTCGCCCTTCGTGGCCTACTTCGTGTCCTTCGTGGCCCTGCTGTCGTTCTCTCTCGCTCTCGCTTTCGCTCGTCGTCGCCGTCGTCGTCGTCGTCGCCGTCGTCTTCGACGTCGTCGTCGTCGTCGTCGTCGTCGTCGTCGTCGTGGTCGGTCTCCTGTCCGTCCCTTTTGGGGTCGTGTCGACGGTCCGCGGCCGCCCCGCCGATCAGCGCTGCCGCTGGCCTGGCCGACGGTCCGCGGCCGCCCCGCCGCTTGCCGGGGCCCGGCCTGCAGGAAAGAAAGGTAGACCCCTCAAAAGGAGTTCGATCGAAGACGAAGAGGTCGGGTATCGAGGGTTTGGGAAATACGCGTTATTGGACACTCGAGCAGATAAGGGCGAACAGTCTTCAACTTATTGTTGTTGTTGTTGTTGTTGTTGTTGTTGTTGTTGTTGCTGTTGCTTCTTTGTTTTAAAATGGTTGTTGTTGTTGTTGTTGTTGTTGTTGTTGTTGTTGTTGTTGTTGTTGTTGTTGTTGTTGCTGCTGCTGCTGCTGCTGCTGCTGTTGTGGTTGTTGTTGTTGTTGTTGTTGTTGTTGTTGCTGTTGCTGTTGCTGTTGCTGTTGCTGCTGCTGCTGCTGCTGCTGCTGTTGTTGTTGTTGTTGTTGGTGTTGTTGTTGCTGTCGTTGTTGTTGTTGTTGTTGTTGTTGTTGTTGTGGTTGTTGTTGAATTAATTCTGATTTCCGAGGAATAATTATTGTTGATCTCCCCCACCGGTGCATACGGTTTTTCTCAATCAAAGTGTGCCCCTCGATGCTCGCACCCGGTTTTTTGACAGAGAAAGTCTTCCTGCTCAAACTGGGCCCTTGGCCCCCCGGTTACAACAACAACAGCTACCGTGTTAAACTTCCTGACAATTTAGCCAGGACCCCCCGCTCCCGCCTGAGACGTCCTCGCATTTTATTCAGGAGTCGCGCTCTCGCTTGGGACTTCCTTGTATTTTATTCAGGAATCGCTCTCCCGGCGCTCTGGAGTCGCGCTCTCGGAGATTTGCTGGCAATTTTCTGAAGAATAGCGCCCTTGCGTTGGAATTTCTTGCAATTTGCTCAAGCGCCGCGCTCCCCACACCCAGGCACCCGGGAGTCGCGCCCGTTGTGGCCCCACGTGCGTGCCCTTTGTGGCCCCGCTGTCGCCGTTTGTGGCCCCCTCATTGTCCTACGTGTCCCAGTTGCTACCCTCAGTGGCCCCATCGTTGCCTTCTGTCGCCCCGCATGATCTGCCCTTCGTGGCCCCCGCTCGTTCGCGATTTTCGTGGCCCCATACGCATTCCCTTCGTGTTCCCGCTGTTGCCCTTCGAGGCCTACTTCGTGTCCTTCGTGGCCCTGCTGTCGTTCTCTCTCGCTTTCGTTTTCGCTCGTCGTCGCCGACGTCGTCGTCGTCGTCGTCGTGGTCGGCTCCCTGTCCGTCCCTCTTGGGGTCGGGTCGACGGTCCGCGGCCGCCCCGCCGATCAGCGCTGCCGCTGGCCAGGCCGACGGTCCGCGGCCGCCCCGCGGCTTGCCGGGTCCCAGCCTGCAAGGAAGAAAGGTATACCCCCCAAAAGGGGTTCGATCGAAGACGAAGAGGGCGGGTATCGAGGGTTTGGGAAATACGTGTTATTGGACACTCGAGCAGATAAGTGCGAACAGTCTTAAACTGATCGTTGTTATTGTTGTTGTTGTTGCTGTTGTTGTTGTCGTTGTTGTTCTTGTTGTTGTTGTTGTTCTTTTTCTCGTTGTCGTGGTTGTTGTTGTTGTTGTTGTTGTTGTTGTTGTTGTTGTTATTGTTGTTGTTGCTGCTGTTGTTGTTGTGGTTGTGGTTGTTGTTTTTGTTATTGTTGTGGTTGGTGTGGTTGTTGTTGTTGTTGTTGTTGTTGTTGTTCTCCCACTTCTGAAGAATAGTTATTTTTGATCCCCCCACCAGTGCATATTGTTTTTCGCAATCAGAGTGTGCCCATCGACGCTCGCATCCTGTTTTTCGTCAGGGAAAGTCTTGGTGCTCAAACTGGCCCCCTTGGCCCCCCGGATTACAACAACAACGGCTCCCGCTTGAGACTTCTTCCAAATTTACTGAGGACCCCCGCTCCTGAGACTTCCTCACAATCTACTCAGGATCGGTGCTCCCGCCTGTGACTCCCTCGCAATTTAGTCAGGACCCCCGCTCCCATCTGAGGCTTCCTCACAATTTGTTCAGGAACGGCGCTCCCGCTTGAGACATCCTCGCAATTGAATCACGATTCCCTTGCAATTTAAGCAAGACCCCCGCTCCCGCCAGAGAGCCCTTCACATTTTATTCTCTTGCACAGGGTGTCCAGAGCTCCGACCATTTTATTCCGCGTCGCGCACCCCCCCACCCCGCGCCCCCAGCGCCAGAGTGGGACCCCCTCGCCCCCTCCCCGTGGCTTTCTGCCCCGACTCCCCCGCGTCCCCAGCGCCCCAGCGGGAGCCCCGCCCACTGCCCCCTCCGCCACGAACGCTTTATGGTCGCCCCCCCCCCCCCCGCGTCCCCAGCGCCAGGGTGGGACCCCCGCGCCGTGGCTCTCTGCCCCGAGCCTCCCTGCGTCCCCAGCGCCGCAGCGGGAGCCCCGCGCACTGCCCCCTCCGCCACGAACGCTTTATGCCGCGTCGCACACCTCCCTCCCCCCCCCCGCGTCCCCAGCGCCAGAGTGGGACCCCCGCCCCGTGCCCTCTGCCCCGAGCCCCCGCGTCCCCAGCGCCGCAGCGGGAGCCCCGTCCACTGCCCCCTCCCACCACGAACGCTCTATGCCGCGTCACGACGCACACCACCTTCCCCAGCCTCCTTCCCCGCGTCCCCAGCGCCCCATTGGGGGCTCCGCCCCGGGTGCCGCCTCCGCCCCGACAGTTTTTATCCCGCGTCGCATTTTATCCGCGTCGCGACGCACGCCACCTCACCCCTCCCCCCCGGGCCCCACCAGCGCCCAGTTTTTTTGACACCCAGCCTAGTGGGGCCCTCTGCCCCAAGCCTCCGCCCAGTGTCCCCCTCCGCCTCCTCCCCCCCCTCCTCCCTCCCTCCTCTCCGCGCTCCTCAGCGCCCCAGTTGCCCCATCCGCTCCGACGCTTCATTTCCGCGTCGCGACGCACGCCCCCTCCCCCCCCCCCGTCCTTACCTGGGATTTGGGCCCCGTTGCTGGGCCCCGAGGGGCGGTGTCCTGCCTCCTTCTTCCCCCCTCCTCCTCCTCCTCCTCCTCCTCCCCCTTTTTTTGTGCAAGAGCCATGGCGCACGTGCCACTTGTTCAGGAATTGCGCTCTCGCCGCTCGGGGAACACGCCGCGCCAAGGACTCCGTCACAATTTACTTAGTAATCGCGCTCTCGCCATACTCAGGCATCCCGCTTGAATGTCCCACCCGCCCGACCCGCCCGTCAGGGGATCGCCCGCCCGTCGTGGGCTCCCGCCCGAGACTTCCTTCAGGAACGGCGCTTTCGCCTAGGATTTCCTCGAACGTTCACGCTTTTACTTTCCTGCTCCTCCTCCCTCTCCCTCCTCCCTCCTCTCCTCC
>CAUYUJ010018897.1:159663-192776 GCA_963575745.1 Prorocentrum cordatum | reverse complement strand
TTGATAGCCCTAATTAACACTCTCTGCCGAGTCTGGGGCAAACTCAGGAAGCCTGTAACTTGTAGCTGGCAAGAGTTGCATGGTTGTCTCGAGATCTGGGGCACCAGGAAGCGGCATAGCTCCACGGACAGCGCTTTCGCGCACAACCTGTCCGCAGAGCTAGCGTCCCTGCTCGGCGAAATCTCTATTTCAGTTTTGCTTGATATGATCAAGTGCTTCGAAATGGTTCACCCTGCCCAACTCATCAAGGAGGCAGAGGCTGTCAGCTTTCCGCCACGCCTCGTGTGGATGCTTGTGGGATTGTACAGGCAGCCACGGCGTCTGAAGGCATTCGGAAGCCTTTCCGAGTCCCTCGAGGTTTTCCAAGGCATCCTAGCTGGATGCAGCCATGCCACAGCTATGCTGTTCGTGCTGACTTTTCGGGCGCTCAAGCGCCTCAACCAGATTGCCCCGTGTGTGACGCCGCGTGCGGTAGTAGATGACGTGTCGCTGCAGCTGGTCGCCACGACGCCTGACACCTTGCCGCAGCTAGAGAAGGCAGTACGGATTTTCAAGTACGACGCCCAGGTATTAGGGCTGAACACCCAGCCCAAGAAGTCTGGCATCGTGGCGGCCTCGGGAAGGTCCAAGAGGTTGTTTCGGCACGGAGCGGCGCAGCTCAAACTGCAGTTTCGGCCATGGATGCGCAACCTGGGGCATGAGTTAGCTGGTGGCAAAGTGTTGAGGCTCCAGGAGAAGGCACGCCTCAAGTCTCTGAAGCAGCGCCGTCGCAAGTACATGGCGCTGCGCAGCGCCGTTGGGCGCAAGGCTTCGCTCTTGTTCAGAACGGGAGCGCTACCAGCTGCTGGGCATGGTGGCGGTGTCTCTGGAGTTTCTGACGTTTCTCTTCGATATTTCAGACAGTTGGCCTCGACCCTCGCCGGGGGTAAAAAGCATGGTGGAGTCACAGCGTATCTCCTCGCTCACCGCGACCCCTACTACGATCCCATATTCGACTGCACGCTCAGCATATGCCTCCGCTACGCGGCCTGGATCTGGGACAGCAGAGTTTGTCTTGGGAGGGCCCAGCGGGCCTGGGCCCAACTACGTCTTTACTTCGACGACAACCCGACGTGGCAGATAGCGAAGGGGCCCATGTCGGCCTGCTGGCTTTCCCTTCATCGTATCGGCTGGGCCATGACCAGCGCCCACACGTTCCTCTCGGACACTAATATCACGATAAACTTAGTCACGACTTGCCCGTACGACGTCAAGCTATACATGATAGAAGGTATTCAGAGGTGGCAACATCGTCGGCTGCTACATCACATGCCCACGTCCCAGGGCACCGAGCAGGTCTGGCACAGAGCGTTGAGAGGAGGTATTCAAGCGATTCGGTGTCCGCGGCAACTTGGAGCTCTCTCGGCGGTCATGGCTGATGTTATTCCTCTTCCAGGTGTGCGTGCTTCCCAGGGTTACCGCATAAGCCCTGAATGTCGTGTGTGTCAGGCTCCCCTGGGCTCCTACGGGCACATCTGGTACGACTGTGTAGGCTTGGTCTTGGACGGAGTGGACGCGCTTGGCGAGCAGGTCCCCGACGAGATTCTGAGCCATAGGAATGCTCTAATTAATTCATGTCTAGACATCTTGGGGAACCCACAGACCGACACCACTTATCTCACCTATGGGGTCCCCTCGCTCTCTGTGGCTTTGGAGCCCCCCGAGGCCCACCCTCAGGTCCAGTTCTGGGGGAACGTTTCAGGCCCGTGGGGGCCCACCTGTTTCGTCGATGGGAGCTGCCTCCAGTCAAGTCTCCCTGAGGTTGCTCGGGCTGGCTGGGCAGCTGTCCAATTAAATCAAGATTTAATTCCAGTTCGTGCCGTCTTCGGCGCATTGCCTGGCGTGCGCCAGACCATCGGACGTGCGGAGCGGTGGTCGATACGTCAGGCACTGCACTTTGCGCCTGCGGTGGAAAAAATTGTGTCCGACCTGCAGGCCAGCGTTCGGGAAGGCAACGCTTGGGACCCAGAGCAGGCTGCTGGTCTAGCCAAGCACGCGTCGATTTGGGCGGACATTTTCAGGAACCAGCAGCACGATCCCCCCCAATTTGTTTGGTGCCCCGCCCACCTTTCGCTCGACGATGCTGTAGAAAAAGGCGTCTCTCTTGAGCACTGGGCGGGGAACCTATGGGCTGATTTTTTCGCGAAGCTCGGCTCGGCGTCCCACAGTTACGCGGATGGATTATGTAAGGCCTTGGCGGGGGAATATAGGTATCATAAGTCCACTCTTAGGTTCTTGGCATGGGCTGCTCAAAGGCTGTTGCAGTCTCAAGCGTGGTCTGGTGATCCTGATGTGCCTCTGGTTTCCTCGTGCCTCCCTCTTCCCCCTAAGTTGTCGATCACCAGTCACGAGATCTGGCACAGCCAGAAGGTCGCCACTTGGAGGTGCCGTGTATGTGGAAGATTTGCTCGCAGCCAGTCTTCTCTCAAAGCAATGCTCACACAGAGGGCCACTCGTGATTGCATGGCCAGCCCCGTACAGCTCCTGGCTGCGTCTGAATGGTGGAATGCTCATGCGACTGACCAGGGGTTTGCCCTGGTGCGTTCCGAGGCCGTGCAGCTGGCTATGGAAGCCTCCCAGAGAGAGGCTGAGCTGCACTGCCAGACCGAGGGGCCCGACGATCTGGGGGTGTTGGGCCCGCCGACTCCTGAGCTCCCCTCGGGGCCCAGTGGGCCCGACAGGTTCCCTCAATTTTCGGCCCTCGGTCACGATGTGTTTAAAAATGGTGATTATTTTTGCTGCCGCAAGTGCGGTGGAAACGGCACTCTTGGCAATTTTGTGAAGTTAGCCGCCAGATGTGTTGGATTCTCCGCCGTGGCCTCTACGGAGGCGAACCAGCGAATGGCTATTCGGAGGATTGAGGCTGGCCTGCGTCCGAAGACTGGCGCGAAGCTTTCCGCCCCCTCGGCTGGTCGGCCGCGCAGGCGTGAAGATAGCCACGTTGGCCCCACGGATGCGGGCAGGCCCGCCTCTTGCGTGCAGGAAGGACGCGACGATAATCGTGCTCCCTCTCCTGCCGCCTCCCGCCCCGACGAGGGCCCTTCCTCCTCTCGCTTGTCCTTGGGCTCTAGGGCCGAGAGTGCGAAGGGCGAAGCTACTCGTTTAGTGACCTTGAGCGAGGTCCAGAGGCTGTCCCATGTTCGGACCGCCCTTCGGCCACTTGAGGTGGCCCGTGACCCTAGGCCCGAGACTGGAGACGGATCCAGCTCGGGCTCCGACTAATCTCGTTTAGTTTTTTGGGCCCTCCCCCCCCGCCGCCGCCGCCGCGCCGCCATCGCTGCACATCGTCTCCAATTTCGACAAGACTGTGCACTGCGAGGCGGGCGCGCGCGCCGCCGCGAGGGTAGGGTGGGGCCTCGAGTTCCTTGGACATCGGACCCCCTGCTCGGCACTCGTGCCTTGCAGGGGGCACAGCGGTCTGCGCCTCCCCCTCCTCCTCCTCCTCCGCCGCCGCCGCCGCCGCCTCCTCCTCCTCATCTTCCTCCTCCTCCTCCTCCTCCTCCTCCTCCTCCTCCTCCTCCCCCTCCTCGTCGTCGTCGTCGTCCTCCTCCTCCTCCTCCTCCTCCTCCTCCTCCTCCTCCTCCTCCTCCTCCTCCCCCCCCCCTCTCCTCCTACGTCGGCGGAACCCTGGCTTTAAACAACCCCAGCACATATAATTTGAGTTCAGGAGCATCAGTTAGCAACCAATGTTGCGAGTGATGAAGCGTCCGCCTGGTCTCGTCGCCATGGCTGCCTAGCTCGGATTACCCCTGCCACCATCTCGCCCGAGGGGGACACGTCTGGTGGGACGGCGATGTTGGTTCGAGATTGGCTCGGCCGTTGCGACATCACTAAGGGACCCGACATCATCTTAGGTCGCGCTACCGCATGCTGGGTGCAAGTGCCAGGCGGTATCACTATACGTTGCTGCTCCCTCTACCTCAAGGACACAGAAGGCCTTTCGGAGTTCAATCGAAGCATTCTAGCTAAGAGAAGTTCTCTCCGCAATTCGTGTCCCTCCCCCTACATTGTGGGAGGGGGCTTTAACACGTCGCCCTTAGAGCCCGCCGAGTGCGACTTCGCTGCCGACCTCTCGGCCCACATTGTTTTCTCGCAATATGCGATCACCTGCACCAGCACCGTGGCTGGGAGTGGATCGCATCTCGACTATTTCGTTTGTAGCCCTGGTCGTGGGGAAGCGATTGCTGGAACCTCGGCCGTGCTGGCTGCGGGCACTCGTCCGCACCGCCCCGTCCGAGTGAGGTTCCATCAATCCCTCTCCGACATCCAGGTGCTCACGTTTGTGCGACCCCCTCCCTTTCCCTCTATCCTCCCTGTTGGCCCTGTTCCCCAACCCGGAAGCTGGGAGGAAACCCTGCGTTGTGCTGAACACGCGTTGTGGTTAGTTCAGTCTGGTTCCCCGAGGTCCTCGATCCAGCGTCATGCCAATCTTCTCTACAAGTTGTGGGCCAATGTTTCGGAGAGAGAACTTGAGGGGCTTATCAACGCCAGCTCCCATCCAAAGCACCCGAGGCAAGGTGCCCAAGATCGCTTGGCGGTCCGTCATCGCGCAGGGTCGCCGCCGCAAGCCACGTCAGCCCACTCTGTGCGCGCTCCGCTGGCTTGAGGGCAGTTTGAGGCTCTTGCTCGTTTACACCAGTGCTGACCGCTGACCGCTGGAGCCAGGCCAGGGGCATCTCCCAGCTTTTACACGCCCCTCCCAAGGATTTCCTCGGCCCCCCCATGCTTCAGGAGCTGGCTCAGCGTGCCAAGGATCACGTACACCCGATTGTTGATTGTCCCACCTTCACTGGCAAGGACCGCCAGTGGCAGGAAGCGGGCCAGGACATTCTCGAAGCCTTGAGCGAGGCTCTCGGCACCTACTCGGCCACTGCCCGTGCTGAAGCTGCTGCCAGTTGTAAGGAGTAGTTATGCGATGGACTCGAGGGAGAGGGTAAGCGCGCCCACACGTGGACTCGACCGTTTCCTCCAACGGTGAAGTTTTGGCCGACCCAAACAGCCTTCTGCAAACTGAGAGTTCTCGTTTTTCGGGATCACGGCGGGCTCAGGATGCTCCCATCGTATGGCACAAGGGGTATGAGCAGTAGTTGGACCCCCTCCCCTGGATCACCCCCTCCAGTATTCGTCAGGCTTCCCGATCGTACAAATCATCGTCGGCGGTGGGCGTCGATGGATTTCATATGAGACATTTCAACGTTCTTAGCGGCCCCTCCCTGCACGTTCTTATGACTCTGTGGTCTGTTATGGAGAATACTGGTCTCATTCCCAAGCAGATCAGAGTTTTGAGTGTTGTGCTGCTTGGAACACCGACGGGGGGTTGGAGACTCATTGGAATGTCTGCGGCGCATTGCAGGATCGGGGGGCGTTTGAGAAGACCCAGTCTTCAGGATTGGGAGACCAGAGCTCGCTGCATCAGCCTTCGCAAGTGCTGGTGGCGTCGTTTGGCGCCAGGCGCTCCGCTCCGAGTCCGCTGCCTCCAATCCGCAGGTCACGTGCAGCCTTCTCTGGGGCTTAGCCAAGTTCTTCGGGACCAAATGCCTTGCCAAGTTCGGGGATCGCTGCGAGCTCCTGGGCTTCCCAAAGCAGATCGCCACGGCCTGCCTGGATCTGTACCGAGGACCGCGAATTTTGACCCTCGAAGCCATGGTCCAAGGCCCTTTCTATGCTTCAAGAGGGGTACGTGCAGGATGCTCGACCGCCACCAGTTTTGCGCGTGCTTGCACCATTCCTCCCTTGACCCCCCCCCCCCCTCCCCCCCCCCCCCCCCCGGGTTCAGAAGGGTTTGGATGTGTACTTGGGTGACTATGGTTATTCGGTTCAGGCTTGTCCGTGTTCCATTGTCAGTCTGGTGGTTGAAGCCGCCACTGAGCTGCGCCATGCCACCACAGAAGATATGTATTATACTACTTCGCTCGGCAAAACTGCCCTCGTTTGTTCCTCTTCATCTCGCGGGTTTCGCATCAAGAAGCTATTGGGACCCCTGGCGGGCACGCCAAAGGACTCTGTCGCCAATGCAGGAGTGGACGAGACTGCTGGGATGGGAAGGGGAGGAGGAAGAAGAGGGAACACGTATCCTCACAGGCGAAGAATAGTTAAACAGCGGCTTGCAAGGTTCCAGCGGTGTAAGGCCATGCTGGGACGACACACGTGTTGATTGTTTACACCCCCCCCCGCTGGTCTGAACTACGACGCCGACACCCACAGAATTTCAGACTATGAGCTCGCCCCCCCTCGTCGTGCCCCTGCCTCCACCCTCAACCCCTCCTCTGGCCAGAGATCCCTCACCTCTTTCCTCATCCTCTATGGTGACCCGACTTGGAGGGCTGCGGTCGCTCCCATTACTCGGTTATCTAAAGACGTTTGGGGCTCTCAGGTGAGGTTGTCTGGCCATGTTTTGTCGTTTGAGGTCTTGCGCCGAGCTTGGAACATTTTTTTTTTCCTACTTTTTTGCGACACCCCCCTCCCCACGTGGCGTCAAGTGAGGGGCCTCGTCCAAGCTATGAGACTTCCTCTTCATAGGATCGGCTGGCACATGCCTGCCTGGCACACCTTAGTCAACGACTTTGTTGACCACATCCAGCTCACCTCGTGTTCACCTGCGCTCGTGGCTGACCTTCTGTTCGAGGGGGCGACCAGGACGCACCAGAGGGCGGTGGGAGGCAAATTGGGGATGGGGAGGATGTGCTTCGATGCCGTGGCCTCAGAGATGCGACGCTCTGCCGAATCTCCGCTCGGTCGGGGATGTGTCAGATTGCTCGCGTGTGACGGCACTTAGCCTAAGAAGCGTGCCATCGAGCGTGGCAATCAGCTTCCAGACAATATTTGCCAACTTTGCCAAGCTGCTCCCGACAAATTAATGCACCGACTCTGGCAGTGTACGAGTGTCGACGAGCTCCGCCCGAGGGCGTGTGACGCGGACATTATTTTGGAGTCCCCGTCGTGTGCTAGCAGCTGGTAGTGATATTGAAAAAGTGGTGTTTTCCATGGGTGTGTTCCCCCACCCAGGGGACGTGTTGCCGAGACCCTGCGAGCAGAGTCGTATCGTCCATTTTTTGTCTGGAGCCCCAGGTCCGAGCCCCGGTGCCGCTGATGTTTGTGGAGATGTTTTCTGGGACGATTCGTCCTTTAAGCATGTCATCAAGGAGCTGTCTAGGGCGGGCTGGGGTTTTGTCTGTGGACCCTGAAGGGGAGGTCATCGCCTCTGTCTCGGGTGCCGTCGGAAGGCCGTTCCCCCAGACCTCCCAAGCGGGCGAGTACAGCGCCTACGCCGCTACTGCCCAATGCCTGACTGGGCCCACCACGGGCTATGCGGATTGCATAGGGGTCGTCAGGGCCCATGTTTCTCCCAAGGCTGTGCGTTTTTCTCATAGGAAGAAGTATTCAGGCAGTGCGTTTTCTCATCCAGTGCTCACTGGAACGAGGTGCGCAAGATCAAAGCGCACGTGGCAGACTCTGTAGACCTCTCTGCCACATATCGGTGTTTAATGCTAGGCAGCGATGCAGCTGACAGAGCTGCGAAGTATGGAGTGTCATGACACCCGCAGGCCAGTGCGGATGAGATGACGCAGATAGACCGAGTCGTCTCAGCTGCTCGTGCCGTTGGCCGAGTAGCCGCAGCAGTGCTCCCGAACTGGCCGAAGCTCGATCTCAGTGATGTCGCGCGAGCCATTCCCATGCCTCCTGCGTCCTCCTCAAAGTCCTCCTTCGACCACCAATGGGAATGGCATCGCAGCGTGTGGCGTTGCATGTGCTGTCTTCGTTTTCGTCGCTCCTCGGAGCGACCGCCTAGCAGTGGTTGCCGTGGCGAGCCTCCACCTGCTGTGCAAGAAATGTCGAATTTGGGTCACCGCATGCTTGCCTTGCAGTGCAGTGACCAATCTCCGCTCTTCGTCTGCGTCAGATGTAAAGCCTACACCTGTCTCGGAAGAGTAATTAGATTGAGCCGCCAGTGCGATCCGAAATGCACTGGCCGTAACGACCTCGATCGATGGCGGTTCATGACGCGTGGTTTTAACCCTAAGCTCAAAGGGATTAGTGTGGAGCCCATGCCCGAGGTGGATGAGTAATCACTCTCCTCCTCCATTTTCCCTCAGGTTACCTGTTGGGCAGCGTCAAATGGAAAAAATCCTCCTCCTCCTCGTCCTCGTCCTTGTCCTCGTCTTCCTCCTCCTCCTCCTCCTCCTCCTTCTCCTCCTCCTCGTCCTCCTCCCCCTCCTCCTCCCCTCCCCTCCTCCTCGTCCTCCTCCTCCTCCTCCTCCTCTTACTCCTTTTCCTCCTCCTCCTCCTCCTCCTCCCCAGAATCCTCCTCCTCCTCCTCCTCCTCCTCCTCCTCCTCCTCCTCCTTCTCCTCCCCCTCCTCCTTCTTGTCCTCCTCCTCCTCCTCCTCCTCCTCGTCCTCGTCCTCGTCCTCGTCCTCGTCCTCGTCCTCGTCCTCGTCCTCCGCACTTTCCTCCTCCTCCTCCTCCTCGTCCTGGTCCTGGTCCTGGTCCTGGTCCTGGTCCTGGTCCTGGTCCTTGTCCTCGTCCTCCTCCTCCCTCCTCCTCCTCCTCGTTCTCCTCGTCCTCCTCGTCCTCCTCGTCCTCCTCCTCCTCCTCCTCCTCCTTCCTCCTCCTCCTTCCTCCTCCTCCTCCTCCTCCTTCTGGCGCCCTCCCCTCGCCGTGGTCAGCGCACGCGGGCGACGCTGCCGGCCGACTCTCCCCCCCCCCCCCCCCAGCGGCGGGCCACGCAGCTGGGGTGCCGCTCCAGGCGGGCCATGCAGCCGGGGCGCCACTGCAGGTCGGACGTGGCCTCTCGGCGGGTCGCGGGCGGGTCGTGTCGTGACGGCCTCGGCGCTGGCCCCGGACACCGCGCGGATCGGCTCGGCCTGGAGCCATCGGCGGCTTTTCGGTCGCCAGGTCGTCCCGTACGGCCAGCGTGCTGCCATGAGGAGCGCACCATGAGGAACGGAAGGAGCTTGTTCTGGCTACGGTGGGCCTGGGCCACAACCAGGCTCCGCGACATGAAGCTAGGGAGCCCAGACATCCCGGCTGCTCCAGTTTTTTTGATGCGTGGGCCCCGGAAATCTGGACCACTTCCCTGGGACAGGTTCTTCGTCCTGAGTCGTTTCTGACGCTCCCGAGGCCTGGCGAGGGCCCCCAGAGGCCGAAAACGGCCAAAAACACGCCGCTCCAACCTTTTGGAGCGTCGGATCTCTGTGAGCCTCCAGAAAATCAGAGCCCCTCCCCTTTCTTTCAGCGCCCTGGCTGTCTTGGCCGAGTCTGGGCCGCTGCCAGCGTGTAACCTGGACCGCCCGCGGCGGGTTCGCCGCCGCGGGCGGCACGACACGAGCCGGCCTGGCCGGGTGGGTGGGGGGGAGCGCCCTGGCCGTCCGGGAGGGCCGGCGACGACAACGGCGAGAACGGCGAGATCGGAGAGGCCATAGGTGGCCACATGTGGACCCTACCCCCACTTTCCACGACTTCTGCAGGGGGGGTGGGTTCACTCCGTGTGGGAGCTCCCGAACGCAGTGACCCCCCCTCCCTAGAAATCGTGGGGCACTGGGGCTAGGGTTCATATGGGGCCGCCGAAACCAGGAGTACAGGCACGGGGCAGCCAGAGGGCGCGGGAGCAACGCAGACAACGGGGGCAGCACAGAGCACGGGGCTTCCGCGGAGGAAACACTGCAGCAGAGCACAAGGGAACAACTGAGAACACGGGAGAAACAGACGACGCGGAAACAGCAGAAATTACATGGGCAGCGAGAACACGGGATCAGCAGAAGAAGCAAGTCAGCAAACCGCATGGGAACAAACGGAGAACACGGGAGGACGCGAGAGCAACTAACAGCAGAGGACACTGGAACAACAAATAACACGTGAACGGCGACAACAAGACAGCAGCAGCGGCATACCACACAAGAACATGAGCCCCTTCGCAAAGGGGCCAGGGTCCAATGGAGGTACCCCAAAGAAAAGTCACTAACATGTGGAGAGCTCAAACACGAGTAACAAAAAAGGGTACCCATCCAAAACTAGAGTTGTTTTTAACCTTCGCGCCAGCTGCACCCGAACCCAAGAAATCCAGACATCGAGGGCAAACGAAATTCTCATGAACCAGCCGCCGTTCAGCATAACCGGCTGGTTCACTCCACGGGACGAAATCACTAATCGACGTCCAATTACTCCGACGGTAGGACCGTGCATGATAATCGATTTGACTTAACCATCATTTCCTCCTCGTCGCCTTGGCGGAGGCGTCCTCCCGCCCTCTGATGCACCTCCTCCTCCTTCTCCTCGTCCTCATCGCCCTCCGTCTCCTCCTCCTCCTCCTCCTCCTCCTCCTTCTCCTCCTCCCCCTCCTCCTCCTCCTCCGTCTCCATTTCCTCCTCCTCCTCCTCCTCCTCCTCCTCCTCCTCCTCCACGCCATCCTGCTCACTGTCCCTCTCTTATCATCCTCCTGCCCGCTCCCCCCATGCACCTCCTCTGGCTCTTGGCCAGGCCCAGTCGATTTTCCTCGGCGCCGATGCGGCCGCGGGCGCCATGGGCGCGTTCTCCGATGGCCGCATCGCGAAGCCGCTGGGGCAGCCCAGCGGGCGAGGCCGTTGGGGCAACCCCGCAGGTCCCGAGAAAATCGCGGCCGCGCTCAGGCGGGAGGCAGCTTGAAGTCCAGCTCAGCCGCGAGCTGCTCCGCCTCATCCCTGGAATTCACCGCTCTCTTGTCGAACTCCTCGAACACTCTCCGCAAGGACGCCGTCGGCCCGCGCTCCAGGAAGTCTCGGCACTAACAAGTTTGCCGACGACCCGCTTAGCATACAACACTCGGATTGCCAACGTGAAGTCCGAGCCCCATACGGAGGGGTGGCCCGTGAGGGCCAGTGGCAGGCCAGCTGAAAGTCCAACTCCCAATAGATGAGCGATCTTTTCCGAGCGCGAGCTGGATTCGCCCCCGCGATCCACTCCCGGACGGGGCTCCCGCTCGACACGTCCTCCGGGTTCAAGCCTCAGGAACCCCAGAGCGACGACACTTCAGGAACTTTGATGACCCGCTCGGATTACTAACATGAGCTGCGGGCTCCATGGGGAGGAGGCTCCTGCCTGAGACATCCTTGCGATGCACTCACAGACGAGGCTCCCTCCCGAGAGTTCCTCCATATTCAGGCCCGAGGAACCCAAGAGCGACGATCGTTACAAGATTTTGGACGACCCGCTCAGATTACTAACGTGAGCTGCGGGTCCATAGGGAGGGGGCTCTCGCCTGAGACTTCTTTGCAGTTTACTCACAGACGAGGCTGCCGCTCGATACTTCCTCTCTGCTCAAACCTCAGGAGCCCACAAGTGAAGAAAGTTACAAGTTTTGGGACGACCCGCTCGGATTACTAACATTAGTTGCGGGCCCTATAAGGGGCTCCCGCCTGAGACCTCCTTGCAAATCGCTCACATGTGAGACTCCCGCTCGAGACTTCCTCCATATTCAAACCCTGAGGAGCCTACAAATGATGACAGTGATCAGTTTTTTGGACGGCCCGATGACGACGGCTACAAGCGTTTGGACGACCCGCGCGGATTACTAACATGAGCTGCGGGCCCCATCGAGAGAGGGCTCCCGCCTGAGACTTTGCAAGTCGCCCACAGAGCGAGGCTGCCGCTCGATACTTCCTCCACATTCAGGCCCCAGGAGCCCCAAAAAGGATGACCGTTACAGGTTTTTTTATACGACCCGCGCAGATTGCTAACGTGAGCTGCTGGCCCAGGGGGGGGCTTCCGCCTGAGACTTCCTCGCAATGCACTCACAGACGAGGCCCCCGCTCAGGACTTCCTCCATATTCGGGCCTGGGGAACCAAATAATTACAACAGGTACAAGTTGTTGGATGACTCCCGCATGAAACTTTCTTGTAATTCACTCACAGCCAATGCTCCCGTTTGAGACTTCCTCCATATTGGAACCCCAGGAGCCCCAACCAGACGACAAATGTAGGCTTTTGGATGACCCGCTAGGAATGCAAACGTGTGCTGCGGGCCCTACAGGGAGGGGGGTCCCACCTGAGAGTTCCTTGCAATTGACTCGCAGACGAAGGTCCCGCGCGAGACTTCGTCCATACTCATGCCTCAGGAGATCAAAAGTGACGATAGTTCTAAGTCTGCGAATGGCCCGCTCGGATTGCTAACATGAACTGCGGGCCCCATCGGGGAGGGGGCTCCCGCCTGAGACCTCCTTGCAAATAACTCACGTATGAGGCTTCCGCTTGAGACTTCCTCCACATTGAGGTCCCAGGAACCCAACAGTGATGACAATGACACGTTTTCGATGATCTGCTCGTATTCGTACATGAACTGCGGGCTCCACAGGGAGGGGGCTCCCGCCTGAGACTTCTTTGCAGTGCACTCGCAGACGAGGCTCCCGCTCGAGACTTCCTCCATGTTCAGGCCTGATGAGCCCCGCAGCTACGACGGTTACAAGCTTTTGGATGACCCACCTCGGATTCGAACATGAGCTGCGGGCCCCGTAGAGAGGGGCTCCCGCCTGAGACTTCCTCGCAATTCACTCGCAGACGAGGCTCCCGCTCGAGGCTTCCTCTGTATTCAGGCCTGAGGGGCTCGAAGTGACGACTGATTGTTGTGGTGCAGATGATGATGATGATGATGATGATGAAGATGATGATGATGATGATGATGATGATGATGATGATGATGATGATGATGATGATGATGCTGATGCTGATGATGATGATGATGAGGATGATGATGCTGATGCTGATGCTGATGCTGATGCTGATGATGATGATGATGATGATGATGATGATGATGATGATGATGATGATGATGATGATGATGGTGGTGGTGGTGGTGATAATGATGATGATGATGATGATGATAAAAATGCTGCTGATGATGATGATACTGCTGCTGCTGCTGCTGCTGATGATGATGATGATGATGATGATGATGATGATGCTGTAGCGGGATAACGGATAATGATGATGGTGATGCTGATGAGTATGCTTATGATGATGTTGATGTTGATGCTGATGATGCTGATGATGACAATGATGATGCTGATGATAATGCTGGTGCTGCTGATGATGATGATGATGATGATGATGATGGTGGTGGTGGTGATGATGATGATGATTATTCTGATGTGATCATGGTGTAGTAGGTGACTTCCTGTTCCTGCGCGAGGTGTCCAGAGACAATAAACACCCGACTCAGGCTTCGTGGAAGAACAAACGAAAGTATCCTGCGAAATGCGCGTCGATCAGCGAAGCTGACCAGGGACTGCACCCGTACGCTCGCATGCCAGCGTCGCATGAGCCCGTGCAGATTCCCCCCGTCGACTCGTCTGAGTGGGCCGATTCGCCAGAGTGGGCGTCTCCTCGATGCCCGATGTCCACTGTGGCGGGGCAGGCCGGCACAAGCCGCTGGACGGTGCGCATCGGCGAGAGATCGCCGGATGGGGCCGCGGGTCGCGTGGAGGCGGAGGAGGAGGAGGGCGAGGACGAGAACGAGGAGGAGGAGGACGAGGACGAGGAGGAGGACGAGGACGAGGAGGAGGACGAGGACAAGGGGGAGGACGAGGACGAGGAGGAGGAGGAGGAGGAGGAGGACGGCAGCGGGTCCAATCCCCTCAGACTGCGGATGCGCTTCTGGGGGGTGGGGTGGAGGACCAGGGGGGCCGGAAGAGACGCGGAAGGACGGGGCGGGAGGGGCACTGGAGTGGGCGACGAGAAGAAGCGGCTCCTGCGCCAGATGACACAACCGCCTTACGCGATGGCGATGGCTCACGCAGGCCGCCCGCGCGGCACGCCACACCGGAAACAAGGGTGCGTACGCGCGACATTGAGCGTGTAACTGACACGCAAACGTCGGCGCAATCGAACCAGCTTTCTTGTGCGTCGCTCAAGCGGGATTTTCAGAAGTCCTTGCTAGCAACGTCCTGGCTGGCTTGCCTCACCGCGAAGTTGCTAAGGCGATATGGGGTCATACATGGGTGCTACGGTGGATTCTGCCTGACTGCAACCCTCCTCAATTACCCGGCCGCCCACCCTCCAAAGAGAGATCGCACTGCTGGTGGGGGGCAGGATTTGTCCCCTCCAACTCTGGGCGTCGGCAACAGCAGCTGGATAATTCTTCTTCCATCGAGCGCGAGCCGGAGCTCTGTCTCCGATTTCTAATCTCGTCTGGCATGCCCTAGCCTACAAGAAGGAGGCGGGGCCCGGCCGGCCGTCGCGGCCGAAAGCTTGGGAGCGGAACGAGAGCACAGCGCGCTGGCGGTCGCCCACCCCGCCGGCGATCGCTTGGAGCGTGCGGTGAGGGCATCAGATGCTAACTCTTCCTTCACCTCCTATACGTCCCCGTCCTCCTCCACCTCCTCCTCGTCGTCCTCGTCGTCCTCCTTCTCCTCCTCCTCCTCCTCCTCCTCCTCCTCGTCCTCCTCCTCCTTGTGCCAAGCCTCCTTCGCATCCCCCGTCCATGCCCCTCGCCACCTGCCTGGCGTCGCAGTCCGTCCCAACTGCCTCCGCTGCATGGGGCCCTGATGGGGAGCGTGGTTCGCGGAGGGTGAGGAATCCAAGAGGTCTGGAAGCTTGTGGAACGCCAGTTGGGGCTTGGCCCTGGACACCACCACCGCACCCCATCAGACAAGGAATCTCCCAGGGTCTGAAGCCTCCTTGGCATATTCTTGAACGAACGCCCCACCGTAGCCCAGTTCCGGCGACACGGCGGCTTGCACAAACCAGTCCCCGCGCGTCGTGGGGGAAAAAATGCAGCGAACACCCCATCTGCAGTCAACGCCCATGAACTGTTCGAACATGCCGTGGCTAACGTTCGCCACCATGCCATTGCCCGCGAGCATCACAAGCTCACGGGGATGCCTTTGGCACGCCCGAAGTAGGTACGGAGAGAATTGGCACGATGCCCAACGGCAGATGTTGTGCAACATCTACAGAGGCCGCTGTTTGGCAGGCGACTTTTTGTCTTCAGTGGACAACGTCCGCGGCGACACCGACAACGAATCCAGTCCAAAATGGACAAGAACTGCTGTGTGTCCTCGTGAAAACTCATTCATTCCGTACTCATTCCGGTCGCACCGATTCCTGCACCCCTTGCCCAGTGCCTGGCCTCGCCCGTTGGGCGCCAACTGTTTTGCCAGGTCCGCTGCTTCTCCTGGCGTGTGTTGCTAGTTTTCGCCGCGCTTAACGGCTCGTCAGGTTTGGGACAAGATCGGTTCAGAACTTGCACCTGCAAGGAGGAAGGACCGATCTACTCTGTAAGCGTTTTTGTTGAAAGTCCTGTCTGACGTTAAAAAAAACACACACCCTTCAGCCCGCAGCAAAGTTGCTGCGATATGTACGCAGGAAGCTCGATGCATCCCCCCCGTAGGCAAGGACAAACTTGAGAGAGCGAACAAACGTTTCATTTGCATGGCCACGGAAACTAAAATCTGATGCCCCCCTCCTTGTGGAGCCGGATTTTTTCGCAACGTCATCGAAATACGTGGTGGCATGAATGCATGCGCTATCGTTCGTTTTCTCTTTGATCCTGGGGCGATGATGTAATGTATGATATATGTCCGCCTCCGGGTCTGAATCGTAATCGAGCGCTTGCAACCAATGACGTCTGATTTGAAAATGTTCAAACATCTGGGAAACGAATTGCGGTAGTCAGATGCGATGGAGTAGCTGATTAAGAGTCGAGATCATTACACTTTACAGGTGCTGTTGGTTGTTGCCACAATTATATCTCGACAGTGTGTGACGGTGTTGGGGTTTATGCGAAGGTTTGGTGTGGGTCTTCGTTGCGATCTGACTTCCGCCTCACTTCGTGTAGGATCACAGAAATCGATCGCCCCTGACGCAACCTTGAACACCCATCGGAACTCATCAGGCTCGACCGTCTGACATTCGTCACACCAATCACGCGCGTCCTGCTCGGTGGCAAAGATGATGGCCAATGTGTCATCCACGTAACCGGAATATCTCCCCCAGCCTATTTCTGCTCATACTTCTGAATAGCCCGAGCGGGGAACCACTGTCCGATGAATATTCGCTGCGTCAGTTGAAATTCTCTCCCCGACCGATAATGAATTGTTCTTGTCGATGTGCGTGCCAAGCCTAACTTACTTGCTCGAAAGTGCGGCTAACAAGATCGCAGCACTCAAGTTCTTCACCTTCTGGTTCTGGCCAAATGCCGCATCGATAGCACTGTTCAAACTTTCGCTGAGCGAATTGATAAGACTTGACGGGTAAAACTCGACTGTGTCTCGGGCCAGAAAGAACATGGTTCGTCGCAGCGGCGGTGCGGCTGGTTATGGATATACAAGAAATTGTGGTCGTAGCGGCGCTGCGGCTGGCTGGCTAACTCCAGAAAAAAGGGGTATGCGATGACAGTGGCTACCACCTAAGATCGTGTTTGAATCGTTCAGAACCGTATCCAACTGCGCAACCACCTTTCTGAGAATCTGTGAGACCCATATGGTAGTGCTTCGTTGCGGGGAACGCACATCGACCTCCAGTCTTCCTGGTTTCATGCACGACTGGAGCATTTTGATCAGGTAGCGAATGCGGACCAGCACTTCAAAATTGCGCCATGGCCAAAGTTCCGAGAACAATGCAACAACTCTCCAAGAACGGTTGCAGCATGAACTCCATCGTTTTCTTGTCGATCGTGTTGACCAGCGCTGCGCTCGATAATCTGGCTTCCAAATAACAGTAAAAGTGACGCGTTTCTTCCGCGATATCCAAAACGGACACCAACTGGTAGTCGTCGCGATCCTTTATTCTGAATATGGTGAAAGATCTTGCCATCGACTAGATGCGGACCAGATCCTCTACCCCCCAGGAGGTTTGCACACTCGTTGATGTTCGTGCTGCCGGCTTATCCATCTGATAGCGCGCCAGCACCAATAACTGCCATCCTGCTTCTATGCCCTGCTCGCCTGCGCTGATGCCTTTTCTCTTAAACATTTTGCCCAAGAGTCTAAAACTGCTTGAGTCCTGGGATCCAGCGACGACATTCAAGTTGACTCCCTTCATCTGCCGTGACAAGAAAGAAGACGGATCACCCCGAAGATCTTGGCTTCCGGCATGCTGATTCCTTCAAAAGCGAAGCCCCACATGTCAAGCGATAGGTTTGAGGACGGCGTCGGGAACCATGCAGTTAAACTCTGCTTTGTAAAAGAAATTCTCCCAATTCCAAGAAAAGTTATACGCAGGTTGGAAGAACACACCTCTCTGGATTCTCATGTCGAAGACGATGTTGGACATCGTAAAAGACTTGACATGCTGGAGAAAACTCTGAAATAGGTGTTCGGCATTGAGATAGTTTGCCTCTGCCCTTGCTGCCAAAATGGCATCAATGTAGCTGCCTCCGCTGTCTGGCAGACATTGTTGTCCTAGCGGCGTTGCCTCCCCGACCCGGCTTCAACGACCGGGTCTCGATGTCGTCCTCGACGCTGTCCTCGAACTCTTCCTGGGACTTGCGTTCTAGGTTTTCGCTGGGAGATGTCTACGGCTTTCTTGAACTTGCTGAAGACGAACGGCTTTGCGATCGCGTATTATTGCTGTTTGTCGCGGGCCTGGTAGAGCTTCGACCTCGACCTTTTCCCTTGGTGCTCCCCCTGGCACGGAACTCTTCTGTGAACTTACTCCTGGATGACGTTTTGGTTTTCTTGTTCTTCTTTGAACTGCTGCAACTTCTGGCTGCAATTTCTTGTTCTGCTTTGAACTTGCTTCTTTTCTTCCTCTCCTGGTGCTTCTGGAAGACTTGCGCTACCGACCTTGGCGCTTGGTAGGGCGAATTCGTTTTTCGGCAAAAAATCGTTCAGCTCAGGTACAATATGCTCAAAGCGAGTGAGTTTTGTCCTATGCGTACTCTGGCCTAATATTTCCCCATCTGTTCCCGTCTGCACACCGTAAACGAGATGAGTCTCCCCGCTACTTCCCGCATCCACACAGCAAAAGCAACTTGCGGATGCTGGTGCACGGCCATATCGAACTCCTACATATTGTGTTTTCTCCTTCTCGTCTTTTCCATGTTGTAACTTTGACGCGTCGGTTTGATGATTCGACGCCGCCACTTTGATAATTATCAAGACCTTTGCCAATTCAAACGAACAAACTTCCGAATCACTTCAATCTGCTCGGAGATGAAGGCGCTTTTGTTCGTGGCAATCTTGTCGTGGATCTCCTCCACCACCGTACTCATGAAAGCTGTGAAGTCCAACTCCTGACCCTTGAGAGCAACCTCTTCCTTGTTCGAAACCATCTTCCTTCGCCTTTGAAACCGACGATGCTTCATTGTTCATCTGCTCACACCAGTTCTCTGGAAAAACACTCATCCAATCTTTTCTTGAAACTGGTTGAAAGATTTCTGCGTCAAAGCCTTGGGACACTTGTTCTGGAACAGCCGTTTCGCATCATTCATCGGTTTCTCAACAGATTTGTACAAATCTATACCTGATCCCTTGACAGGGTTATTCTTTTTGTCGAGTTCGCTCACGATCCAAGCGGCACTGCCTTGAATCACGTGTTCGGCAATTTCCGATCCACCATCCATAATGCAAACATGTGTTTTGCCCTTCGGATTTGTTCGCATGTCCGGCAATATACGACCAACCAAAGAAGCAATCTCTGCCAAGAACGTGTCATGTGGATTTGGTTGTACTTGACCTTGTTGCGGTAGCTGTGCTGGCAGAGCTTGTTGAAGTGGTTGTGCCGCAGGCTTGCCTTGTACATGTACTTGTCCCGGTGCCAGTGCTGGTTGACCTTGTTGTGCTTGTTGCGCTTGTTGCCGCAGTCTAGCGGCCGCTGCAAAGTCCTAGCCCCTCGGACTCTGCAGGACAGGCCTCTCTGTGCAGGGCGCTGACGCTCGCCCTTGTGCCGAAGAGGTCCGCGATCCTGAACCAAAGGCTGCTCCGTCAAGCGACGCGGCCTGTGGCGCCGTATCCCATGACATGGCTGCTAGGTCGGGAAAGATATATTTGTTTCAGGTTCGCTGCTTCCCTTGGCGCGTGCTGCTAGCATTCGCCGCGCTCAGCGGCTCATCAGGCTTGGGCCAAGATTGGCTCAGGAGTCGCACACCTGCAAGACCGATCCGCTATGTTAAAGCTTTTTGAAGTCAGATATGGCTTCAACCAAGAAGCGTTCGCCGATGTTTCTTTAAGTCGTATCAAACTTCGACAAAAGAACGTCTCCGACTGTCGACTGCTGTCTGCACGGTTTACCCCGGGGCCGTAGGCGACCCGAGGAGGAGGAGGAGGAGGAGGAGGAGGGAGAGATAGAGGAGGAGGAGGAGGAGAAGGAGGAGGAGGAGGAGGAGGAGAAGGAGGAGCAGCAGGAGAAAGAAGAGAACAGGGGAGAGGAAGGGCGATGAGCATGCGGCGGGGGAGGGACCAGGGCGGCGGAGGAGGAAAGGGGGGAGGGGGACGGCGGGGGAGGAGGTGAACCGGAGACGGGGAAGACCCCCCCTTCGCATTGGTTTTGGCCAGCCCAAGGGGCCGGGCCTGCAGCCCGGGCGCGTTGTCCGCGAAGGGCTGCGTGGCCAGCGTCGAGGAGTCCAGGCGCGCCGCCTGCGACCTGCGTTTGCGGTCGGGGGGGTGGGGGGGCGGAGGGGAGGAGGAGAGAGGGAGGAGGGGGGGCGAGGGAGGAGAGAGGGAAGGAGAGAGCGAAGGAGAGGGAAGAAGGAGGGGGAGGAGAGAGGAGGGAGGGAGAGAGGGAGGGAGAGAGGGCGGGAAGGAGGGGAGAGGAGAGGGAGGAGGGGGGGGCAAGGCAGGAGCGAGGAAGGGGTACATACTAGACGAATGGGCTGTGTGCCGAAAGGTATGAGCACAGTGAGTGGCACAATCTGTCGCTGGATCGGTCCAGTCTGATCCTGTCTCGTCGGCTATGCAGGCTGGCGCGTACGAGCGATGCTGCCACACACACGTGGCGGAGGCAGGCTGCAAGCGAAGGCGAAAGAACTGCGCCTCGTGATTGTGCTATCCCGTGCAGTGTCAGAGAGGATTTTTGCGGCAGGTGCGCGCCCTGCCTGAGGAAGAGCAGCTCGGCGAGCTGACTCGGGACTACAAGGTCGTCAGTTGTGCCGTGCAAGCGCAGCTGGCACTACAGCGCCGCCGCCGAGCAGCCGGGCTGGACTGACGCTGCGGGGAGCAGCCTGCCAAGGGGGGCGGCGCTAGGCTGACTGCTGGCCCGGGGCAGGCCAGGCCGCAAGCTGAAAAGGGCGCGCGCCGCGCGCAGCATCCCTGCCTGACTGCCTCCCGCTCCCCCTCTTCTCCTCGCCCTCCCCTCTCTTTTCCCGATCGTTGCCTCCGGCGGTCGCACGAGCGCCGCCTAACGGGGGGTGCCGGTGGCGCAAAGTCCCCGGCCATGCGTCCGTCGCCTCCGCCTCCTGGCTATCTCCCTGCTACTCCTCTCCCTCCCCCTCCTCCTCCTCTTCCTCCTCCTCCTCCTCCGCCTGCTCCTCCTTCCTCTTCCTCCTCCTCCTCCTCCTCCTTCTCCTCCTCCTCCTCCTCCTCTATTCCTCCCCCCCCTCCTCCTCCTCCTCCTCCTCCTCCTCCTCCTCACTCCTCCTCCTCCTTCCTCCTCCTCCTCCTCCTCCTCCTCCTCCTCCTCCTCCCTCCTCCTCCTCCTCCTCCTCCTCCCACCTCCTCCTCCTCCTCCTCCTCCTCCTCCTCCACCTCCTCCTCCACCTCCTCCTCCTCCTCCTCCTCCTCCTCCTCCTCCTCCTCTATCCTCCTCCTCCCCCCGCCCCTCCTCCTCCTCCTCCTCCCCTCCTCCCCTCCTCCTCCTCCTCCTCCTCCTCCTCCTTCCTCCTCCTCCTCCTCCTCCTCCTCCTCCTCCTCCTCCTCCTCCTCCTCCTCCTCCTCCTCCTCCTCCTCCTCCTCCTCCTCCTCTCCTCCTCCTCCTCCTCCCCTCCTCCCCCTCCTCCTCCTCCTCCTCCTCCTCCGCCTCTCCCTCTCCTCCTCCTCCTCCTCCTCTCCTCCTCCTCCACCTCCTCCTCCTCCTCCTCCTCCTCCTCCTCCTCCTCCTCCTCCTCCTCCTCCTCCTCCTCCTCCTCCTCCTCCTCCTCCCCACCTCCTCCTCCTCCTCCTCCTCCTCCTCCTCCTCTCCCTCCTCCTCTCCTCCTCCTCCTCCTCCTCCTTCCACCTCCTCCTCCACCTCCTCCTCCGTCCTCCTCCTCCTCCCTCTTTCCTCCCCCCCGTCCCCTCCTCCTCCTCCTCCTCCTCCTCCTCTCCTCCTCCTCCTCTCCTCCTCCTCCCTCCTCCTCCTCCTCCATCCTCCTCCTCCTCCTCCTCCTCCTCCTCCTCCGCCTCCTCCTCCGCCTCCTCCACCTCCTCCTCCTCCTCCACCTCCTCCTCCTCCTCCTCCTCCTCCTCCTCCTCCTCTTTGCTCCCGCTAGAGCGCCCGTGCCGTTGAAGGCGGACGGAGAGGTGCCCGCGTGCTGCCCTGCTCCGAATGCAGGCTGGGGCCCCGCAGGTTTGCTGCCGTGGCGTGGCGAGACCGGGACCTAACCCCAAAGCCCGGGGTTCCCCCATTGCGGCGAGGGTGGGGACCCACTGTGGTGCCCCCGGGCCAGAGGAGGAGGGGGAGGAGGAGAAGGGGGAGGAGGAGGAGGAGGAGGAGACGAGCGTAGAGGGAGTCCCAGGGTCGATCCACCCGCCTAGGAGCCCCTCGGCACCTGGCGCTTCTCGACGCCCGTGGCGGAGGAAGACGAGGCGAGCGGACACGCCTCGAGCGCAGGCGAGCGGGGCGCGCCTGCTGTTGTAGCTGGTGCACACGAGGTCGACGTGGCCGTCGACGTGCGTAGATTCGTTTCAATCCGAGAGCCTATTTCAATCTGCACAGGGGGCGCAGCGGTCTTTATATTCGGAGGACAAGGGGCAGCAGCAGGAGGGATCGAAGCAAAGGAAGAGGGAAGGAAGGACAGCGACGGGCAGGCGTGCACACTGTTTTCGGCGCACACGCTCACGCCGTCCTGTCCGCTGACCCCTGTTACGGGTGGGAGGTCACTCCTCAGGTCGGGACGACCAGCGTTGGAACTCTCACGCGTATCCCAAGAGGCGCAGACCCCAAACAGGCCAGCACGGGGAAACGCGGCGGCGGCACGAGCAGGAGGCAGCGGAGCACGCGGGGTGCGAGCACTGTTTGGACGCTCCCCGCAGAAGGGCCCTCCAGGCCGAAACGCTGGGCTCACAGGAGCACTAGCAAGGCTACCGAGGCTCGGGAGGCTGGGACCCACACCACCAGCAGCCACACATGGCTTCAGAGGAGGGACACCACCAGGAGCAGCAACAGGGCTACCGAGGTCCAGCGATCGCTCAGAGCGGTCAGCCAAGAACAGCTCCACGGGTCCCGCGACAAGTCCAGAGGCACAGGCATCGTCGGGGTTTCGAGCGGGTACCTCAGTACGAGTGGATAGAGGCGAGCAGCCTGCAGCATAGTGGTAAGGTAAGTTCACAGACGGGGCCGCTCCAGGGCCAGAGAAGACCGCCGAACACGAAGTTGAGGCAGTGCCCGAAGCAGACAATGCCGAGCTCGAAGTGTCTGCAGGGAGGTCGCGCCCAGAACCAGCTTGAGACGCCAGCTCACAATTCACTCCTGAGCCCTTATTTCCATCAGAGGCGGTCGACCCCCGTGCTTGAGACACCAGCTCACTCCTTACTCCTGAGCCCTTATTTCCCTCGGATGCGGTCAAACTGCGTGCAAGAGACGTGATCTCACAACTTACTCCTGAGCCCTTATTTACATCAGAGGCGGTCGACCTCCGAACTCGAGACGAAGGCTCGCAACTTACTCCAGAGCCGTTATTTCCATCAGAGGCGGTCGACCTCCGCGATCTAACGCCAGTGGCCGCAGGGCTCGAGGAGCACCCTGCAGCAGAAACCTGGAGAAGGAAAGAGGCAGGGTCGTCGTCTCCATCTCCGTCGGCGTCATCACCATCTTCAGATTCCATTGCTGAGACTAGTAAAGAAAGGTAGCGGACCGATCCGTTGGCAGTGACGGTGGGCAGGACCTCGTCTCCATCGCTGTCCACAAGGAAGTCGCGTACACGTTGTGGCGCAGCCGGTCCCATGTATTGCCTCATCTCTCTGCGTATCTCACGAAGTGCCTGGTAATGTCGATCAGCCGCCTCCTCCCATCGCTCGTGTCGAGTCAAGGCGTGGCGAGGCTCATTCAGCCACCGAAGGTATGCCACAATGTTGAGGCGCCCCTCAAGAGAAGTGTCCCAGGCAGTCGTGCAAATATGACGAGCGAGTTCGTCGAGTGTGCCACCCCAACCAGAAGAATCCACCCATTCCATCGCATCTAATTTGGCGCGCACGTACGGGATGCACCACAGCAACCAGTCAGCACGGCCACTCTCGGGGTCATCCAGGCGCAAGACCCAGCGCGTAGCCCTCGATGCAATACCTTCGGCAAAGACAGCTGGTGGTGCATGCTCCGCAGAGGTAGAATGCGGAAGGCCAGCAAGATTCAGAACAGGAGTACCAGGTGACGGCGTCGACATCGGAGGGGTGGCAGCGCTAGGGCACATCAGCTGTTCAGGAAGAGCAGGGTCCTCTCGAACAGGGAGCCCACCAGCACGAAGGCGTTCGATACGCTTGATGGTCGCTCGATATTCACGCTCGAGCCGTGCCACATCCACCTCACATGTGGTTGGGACAGCCAGCGCCGCTGCACGGACCGCGGAGAGCGCCACGGTGGCGGTCAGCGGCCACGAGAACATGGATGCCGCAGGCTGCGGCGAGGTTGCCGCGGAAACGGGCGCCCGCACGTTCACGACCTGCCCTGAGGGCAGGGCCTCGCACTGAGCCAAAGCGCCAGCAGACAAGGGCACAGGGAACTCTGGCTGGAGAGCAGGTTGGCCGTCTTCATCTGAGCCCGTGGGAGAACCCGAAGGAGCACCACCGCGCACCGAATAACTATGCCACACATCGTCGTCAGACGGAGTGGGTGGGACCAGGCCAGGGATAGGGGCCGCGGCGTCGGAGCTCAAACTGGAGGTGGACGAGGAAGTGAGCACATCCCACTGAGGCTGCCTGCGGCGGATCGCCTGGACATCGGGAGGAGGTTCCCACCGTTTCAACTTGTCTGAAGGTCTGGCCAGACGAGAGGTGCGGACGGCGGCCTCAACATAACCGCGTAGCTGACGAGGAGTCGACACAAGCGCACCCTGCCGAGCATGGTTGAAGACCTGGTAATAGACATAGAGAGCCTCGAAGTGGTCAGGGTGGGGATGGGTAAGGCCAAGACGCTGAGCCAGAGGACGAGGCAGGGCACGTTGTAGTCCCTTGCTGACTGCCTGGTACAATTTAGGGCAGCGGAGATAATGCTGCTGCCGATCTGGGCCAGGGCATCCGAAACGGCAACGAAGTTTACCCCGTGGGTGGATAATCCTGTAGGACGTCAGCCATCCATGCCCCCAAGTCCGTAAGGCCGCCATAGCCCAGCTTTGCGGGACCAACGCCAGAAGCTCCTGAATAGCGGGCCAGTGAATCTGGTTGAGGAAGGGGTGGTAAGCCGTGAAGAGCGGGGTTAAGTGGCGAATCAGCATAGCGTGCAGAGGTTTGTGCATACACATATTCTGACCCAGTGAGCGAGCAGCCGCACGTTGTAGCTTGGGTCTTCGTGTCGTAACCTGAGTTTCCTCACGAATAGCCGAGCGAGCAGCGACAAGTAGGGGCTCCTGAGACCTCACGTGGACCAGCTCAAGGTGTTCGACGAACGCAGGGGATTTCCAGAAAGCTGGATAAACACGAGAGCGATCCATAGCAGCCAAAGGGATAGCATCAAACTTCCCCTCCACGACCTCTCTGTGCCAAAGCGAAGCCGTTTGCCGCAGCAGCCGCAGGTATTTCTCATAGCCCTGGAAGGTGTGAATAGCAGCACGAAGGTGAGCAGCAGTAGCATGGGCAGCCCACGATGGGATCTGAGGACCACCCCAGGCCGGGAGCTCCAGGACCGATTCGTTCGAAAAGAGGCCGAGGGGAGCTCGAAGAACTTGGGCGATAGCGCCACGCTCAATGGGCAGGAACCATTCGGGCATAGGAAGGAATTGTGCAACATAGGCCAAACAAGGGTAAACCCGCGTGCGGTATAAGATACAGTTAGTACAGACCGACGCAACCCCACGTCCCAACATCCGAGAGCGAGATCGTGCCTTCATGAGCGGGCCCCTCCAGTTCATGTCGACCGTCGCATCAGGGCCCAAAATCATCCCAAGATAAAGTAACCACCCCTCAACAGCAAAGCCTGACCAGGCACCCGCGATCGAGGCCAGCTGGGCCTGGGTCATAGTTTTCAGGGTTTCGGTCATGCCGCCTACGAGAGGGACCAGGGTGCACTTGCTGATCTTAATCTTGAGGCCCGCAATCTTTTCCATGACACCAAGGACCCGCACCAGGATACGCAGAGAGGCCAGCTCATACAGGACAGCACCTAGATCATCGGCACAAGCACGGCATATAGGAGGAGGAGGAGGAGGAGGAGGAGGAGGAGGAGGAAGAAGAGGAGGAGGCGGAGGAGGAGGGGGAGATTAGATTAGACACAATTTGGGCCCGCAACTCTCTTGTTCGGACTAAGCGTGGCGGGATGCGGCAGCAAGGAAGACCGCGAGAGCCGAGCTCGGCGTGTACGCGCAAGCGTGCCATATGTAGTGGAGGTTACGATCTGACTCCCCCCCAAAAAATAAAACTCTGAGAGTGCACCCATCGGACGACAATCTAATGTCACGTAGTCGAGCGGGCCCAGCAGGCCCTGACGGACCGAGAAACTGAGTCCCAGGGACGTGCGCACCGACGAGTGGGATGCGAACGTGACCCCTGGCAGGGAGGGGCAGCAAGGCCAAAAAGGCCGTTCAAGTAACACCCGAGGGGCCGAGGACGGGCGAGGGGAGCCAGGAGGGCAGGAGGAGAGGCGAGCGAGAGGCGGCCCTGGCACCGCGGGCATGGTCGCGGCGCTGGCCGCACGCTTGGGCGGCGGCGGGAGGCATTATGATTTGGATGCCCACTTGCCGCGTGCTCGATTTCTGTCTAGCACATCACGGCCCCAGCCATGATATCCCCACCCGCCTTCGTCACCACCCCCCTCCTCGAGCGGCAAAGAAAGGGGAGGGGGGACTTGCATGGGGGGGTGGAACATCGATCTCGAATCGGCGATACATCGCCGACAGATCGGCGATCACCCTCCGATAGCGAATCGGCACGTTCTTGGGCAGGGTGGGGCTATAGGGCCCCTCTCGGGGATGAGTGAGCGATGATGCATTCCCCCCTATGCCTATTCCCCCCCCCTCCCTGGCATCGCCCCTTGGCTTTCGGGCCCTCACCCCGGTCTCGGGCGGCCGTTCGGAAAGATCCAACGCCCTCGGAGAGGCGCAGCTGCTGGAAGGCACGCCCAGGCTGGCAGGCCGCTGGGAGCCGACGAAAACGCCCGAAAACCTCGAACCTCGAACCCATGCCTATTGCCCCCCCCCCCGTGATGGCTCGCATCCTTGACCATTATGTCGATTCGGCCCCGGAGCCCGACCGTGGCCCACAGAAGGCCGATGGGCGCATTGGCGCCGCCGTCTTCAAGCTCTCGTCGAGCTCTAACTGATGGAATGGGCCTCGACCGTTCAGGCGGCGAGGAAAACAGCGAGATGGTAAGGGAAGAGTCTGCTACCCCCCCCTATCCATCCTCCTCCCCATCATCATCATCATCGCACATCCCGAGGCACCAGAGGCAATCCACGAGTCACAATAAGAATAAACATTGCTGCAGCAAGTCTACCTCTGAAGGTGCAGAGGGCAAAAGGAGATAATTACACAACCCTATTTGGCTGGTCTTCCTCAAGGTGCCTCTTGAGGGCTAATTGTTTTGCTTCTTCGGCTTTATCTGTAACTGCTGAGCCAAAACCCTCAACGGAGAGACCGAAGGAAGCAGCAACGTGTTCCTTTTCCCACCACTCCCACCACACCGCCACATTAGGGACTGAAAAATCAGCCGTGGGCTTACGCCAGCATAGCACAGCAGCTTTGGGAGCAGGCATCGCTGCAATCGCCTGCGGGGTTGGGGCCCTCCAAGCCCCCACAGTCCAACCACTGTATTGGCGAGGCCCGCAAGGAAATTGTAATTTACGGGCACGGTTGCGCTGTTCGCGCAGAGTCTCGGAGGGTGGCGACACGTTGCATGGTCTGGCAAGGCTCAGAACGGCCTCCCAGGCATACCCGCCACAAGCAGCACAAACAAGAACCGTGGGGCTCTTAGGCGGAGCGGGCGGCAGCCCAGAGGTAACAAAAACCTCAGCTTGCCTAAGCACATGTCCTTGCAATGCTGCAAGGATGCTTAGCTCTTCTGACACTCCAGGGGCGACAATGGGCCTGCCTTTGCAACGCTTAGTCGAATTCCCTGGAGGACTACTAGAGAGGGGAGACCCACCCGCCTCCCCAGAGGTCGCCCGAGGAGGGAGGGGGAGGGCGTCGTAGTCTTCGCGCTCGGCTATCAAAACCTCTTGGATAGCAGCCCAGCGCGCAAATTCTTTGACAATATCTGCCAGGGCAGCTAGGGCAAGCGTACAATCAGAAGTGGCAGGATGCTGGCTAACTCCACGCCCCGCGTACACATCAGCAGCGCGATTACCATTCCACTCATACTCAGAGATGCGCCCCTCGGCAACAGCTGAGAAGGGAATGTGGGCTTTGACCTTCACTGCACTAATGGATGGAAGCTTCCTGTGGATTTCTGGATTTCTTCCCACAGATGGCATCGAGAATGCCGAACAGAGGTGGACCAGATCTTATCATTGACAGCATCTATGGTGCCCTGGCAGTCAATGTGGAAAACCGTTTCTCCTACAACCAATCCACGAGCTCCCTGCAAGACAGCAACATCTTCCCCATCGCGCGCGGTCTGAAAGGGTCGTAGATCCCAAGACACCGCGCCGCAGACTGCTGCTGACAGAGAGCCGTCATCGTTGAGCTGGGTTAAAGCCCAGCCCGCTCTGCGGGAGAGGGGGCAGGTGGGGCGATGGCCAGAACCGTCAGTGAAAACATGGCCTGACAGGTGTCCTGAGTCAGGCCGCTTTATGCAAACAATATTGCACTGGCTATCCCACAGTGGCCGATGCACAATCTCTATGGGCATAGGGAAAATACCACAAGCCGCCTTCTCGAGATCCTGACCCGACAGCTGCAACACAGGCGCGCAGCGGAGCAGTCGTGGGCTACAGTACTTATCCCGGTCGGCGGCCCAATGTGGGCAAAGGAAACGTCTGTGCCAGAGGGTACCAGGTTTGCACTTGCAAGCCTGGCAAAGGTCAGTGCCAGATTTCTTGTGGCGCGCTTGTTTGGCTTGGCACCAGTGTTGCTGAGATATCAAAGAGCGCAAACTGGACTGGTGCCTAGCCGTCCAGGTCTCCGACAGACGGCCCTCCAAGAGCCCAGCCAAAGGCTTCCAGAAAATCGGGCGAGTCCAGCCTGGCGACTCTTCCATATTGCTAAGCGCAGCCACATCAGAAACATTACGAGCAGCTCGGTGGGCCATCCAAACAACCTGCTTGGGAGCAAGCTTGGTGAGACAGATTTCTTCCCCAGTGTCAATGATGACACGGTCGGCCGAGGGGGCGCTCCACCCAAGCTGTTGGACAGTCAGCAGATACACATGTGCAGGGCTAGCCGCCGAGGCCCACAAGTTGGAGGCCCGTTCCAAATCTCGAGCTGCCGAAACCAATACAGCCTGCAAAATTCCTAAGGCTGGCCTACCTATCCATACCGCACGCGCCCAGAAGCCTATGACCTGGGAGTGGTAGAGGCAGAAGGGGTCCATGACGCGGCCGAGCTTAGTAGTGGCCAGCTTGAGGCCAACCGAGGCGCCCTTTTTATCGACATGCAGGCTGGTAACCGCAGCTCTACGAAGTAGGTGTAGTTGTCTCCCACTAAGTCCAGACACTCCAGAGCCCCATAAGGCCGTGGCCTGCGGCCCCGCACGCTGAGTGGATCCGATTTTAGCCCCTGCCTGCTTCAACTTCAACATTTTGAAGGACCTCCGAAGACCTTTTTTAAAACCGAGTCCCAGCCGTGTGAAGCACTCGTCTTTTAGCATCATTGGAGTCCGTGCCAAGGGATCGCGTATGCTTTTTCCTCGCGAAGCCGAATTCCTTCCACTCCTGATTCAGAGCGTCCGCCAACTCGGGGTTGGAGGCAATGAAGTGAGTCTTGCTGGCCGCCAACACCAGCTCCAAACGCCTGTACCCAGAGGCAAGAAGGCGTCCAGCGCCTCCTAGTTGTGCAGCGACAAAGCGAGACGATCCTAGGCACTGCGCATGTACATCATCGACTACATTCCTGACTAACACAGCTGGGAACTTATCTGCTATAGAGACCATGAGCCTGTAAAGTAGGACCTTGACTAGGGAGGTCGCCAGGGAGCATCCAGCCAGAACCGTTCCGTTAACTTTAAACACCGGCGAGATTGCATCCATGAGCGTGAGGCACCTGGGCCCCGAATACAAGCTACAAGCAACGTATATGAACTTGAGGTTGATATCTACTGCTACAGCTTCTTCGAACAGCCGGTAGTGCGAGATACGTTCGTAGAATTTCGAAAGGTCCGTGAAGAGCGTGCCTGAGTCGAAGCCGATTGTCTTAGCATAGTGTGACATGATATTATGTTCCCAACCTGCTGTGTCACACTCCTTAGTAGAGCAGCCCCAACACGCCGATATCTGGTGAGATTGTTCCCAAGACCTGGCCAGGCTCTGTCGGAGGCGGGCCCAAGTACGTCCGAGGGAGATGATCAGAGCCAGCGATCTGAGGTCAGCGGACTCGGGCTTACCCGTGAACACGATCATGGTCGGCCATTTATCCGAAAGGTAAGGCTTCCCTTCCCAGAGGATCAAGATATCCAAAAGTCGATTCCGAAAACCGTCACTCAAAAGGAGCCATGACCTCGGATTGATGCCCTCCTCCCCCTCCTCCTCCTCCGCCCCCCCCCTCCTCCTCCTCCTCTTCCTGCTCCTCCGCGCCCTCCTCCTCCTCCTCCTCCTCCTCCTCCTCCTCCTCCGCCCCTTATCGTTGCCCCCGACTCTCTTGGTCGACGCGGGTCCTCTTCCTGCCTGCGGTGGGTGGGGGGCCTCGACACCGCGGGCATGGTCGCTGCACGGGCCGCCCGCTTGGGCGGCGGCGCCGCGGGCGGAGGCATCGAGCCTGCGCGCACCGCCGCGCGTTGCGTTCGGGCGCGCGGCGACGGGGGGGCGAATAGTGATAAGAAGAAGAACACGGATAGGAATGGTAAGCACAATATGAAGAAACATATCAACAAACATGACACGAACAACAATAATACTACTCTGTGTAATGCGAAGAATATAGCCAAGAAAGCAATAATAATTGTATAAAGCAATCACAGCATGAATAGAGAGTATAAGTGATAATAACAAGGGTAATACAAACAATAAGGCGAATCACGCAGAAGAAAACCAAAACCAACAGACGATAGCGAAGGAGGATATGAAGACAAAAACGCCAAAGTGCAACACGGCAGCGCTCCCCGAATAGTCCCATATCTCCCCCTTGCTGGGGGGGTCGAGGAAGGAGGTTCGGGAGTCCTCTCCTCTTCCGCTCTGTCCTGCGCCTCTTCTTCAGTGCCACCAGCTTCGTCGTCGTCGTCGTCGACGCTGAGTGTCGACGCGGAGAAATCCATTAGCGCGCGGGTGCTTTCGGTCTGCCAGCCCAGATCTTATTCCCAGCGCACCTGCTCGTGCTGACCCTGCGGGTCTCGTCCAACAACGGCTCCTCCTCCTCCTCTTCCTCCTCATCCCCCCCCTCCTCCTCCTCCTCCTCCTCCTCCTCCTCCTCCTCCTCCTCCTCCTCCTCCTCCTCGTCCTCCTCTTCCTCCTCCTCAGCCCTCCGTATCCACCTCAGCCCTCCTCCTCCTCCTCCTCCTCCTCCTCGTCCACCTGCTCCTCCCTCCTGCTGCTCTTCCCTCTCCACCACTCCTACCCCCTCTTCTTCCTCCTCCTACGCCTCCTCCTCCTCCTCCTCCTCCGCCTACTCCTCCTCATCCTTCTCCTCTTCTACCCCCCCTCCTGAGCCATTTTGGATCAAGCTCCTACACAGCGAGCGTATCACCTGTTGGAAGCCCGAGATCATGGAGACGAGAGGGTGTGGAGCCGCGCGCCCACTGCGCCGCAGCGCAGCTGACCGCAAGGCGGGGAAGCCGTGGGCCAGGCAGTCTGCGGACCGGGCCACGATGCAGACATCAACGTTTACCATCGTCCGCTGAGGACCGTGCTGGGCCGACCTGCCGTCGGCGCTTGCAGTTTGGAGCCGACGCGCGCGCTTCCCGTGGTCCGCGTGCCGCCGCCGGGGCGGGGCTTCCGCAACTCGTGCGACCTCCTCCCAACTGTCGAACCACAAGGAGATGCTGTAGACCATCGTCAAGCCCTCCGACGCGCTCAGGCGCATGCAGGCTGACTTCGACGCGGCCCTCAGCGGCCTCGCCATCACCTCTGGGTGCGCAGCGATGGCCGATCGCATCGTTGCGCTGGAACCCGCCTTGGGGGGGAATCTTGCTCGGCGCGCGCCATCGAAGGCGCAAGCGTTGCGGCGGACTGTGCCTCATCCTCCTCCTCCTCCTCCTCCTCGTCGCCCTCCTCCTCCTCCTCCTCCTCCTCCTCCTCCTCCTCCTCCTCCTCGTCGTCGTCGTCGTCGTCCTCCTCCCCCCTCCCTGGGTGGAGAGCTGCCCGCACGCTGCGTGTAGCGACACCGCCGGTCGCGCAGTGCCAGCGGCTGCAGAAGCACGGGGCCAGGCCAGGGGCCGACGCCGAATCGGCGAGCACCCCCTCGAGCGCGGACGCTCAGGAGAGTTCGCTTCCAGGGCCTGGGGCCCGTGCTCGGAGCCGCTGGAGTCCCGCGGCGTCTGAGCGCATGGCGAGGTCTTGCGATGCTGGTGTGCCACGGTCGCTTCCTCATCGAAGCCCCTGGGCCGGCAGAGAGGCACTGCTCGTCAAGCCCTCTCTGATGCCCTGGCGGCCGACGAGGAGCCGCTGCCGCCTGCTGCGACCGTCGCGGACGCCGCTGCCGAGGAGGAGCCTGGAGATGTGGAGGTTTGTGAGACTGAGGTTGCTGCATCACCCAGTGGCTCTTCCCGGAAGGCGGCGGCAAACGGAGCTGGAGATATGTTTTTCCTGTCCGCTGAAGCGCACTTTTTCGAGGCGGAAGCCCGGATCCAGAGCTGGACGCCCGCTGGGCCCTGCAAGCACCCATTCCTGCAACGAGTAATCGTGCACGGCGTATTTGTGATGCCGCTTGCAGACGCCGATGGCCGAACGGGATGCAATCCCCACAAGATCGCACATCGATTGTGCCAAGTTCGGCGTCGCACAAGATGGCTGTGAAATCACGATGTCAATGTCATTCAATGCGTGTGCATATAATAGTCTCCTCGTCTTCCTCAACGTGTTAGTCGCGGAATTCGTGGCGCTCTGAAGCGGGGGGGGCTCGCTTGTGGTTCATGTCGTGCGACTTGTCGGATTACTGGGTGCTCCAAACTCCTCCTCCTCCTCCTCCTCCTCCTCCTCCTCCTCCTCCTCCTCCGTCTCCTCCTCCCCCGTCCGTCTCCTCCTACCTCTCCGTCTCCTTACCTCCTGGCTGCCCTGTGCCCGAGCGTCGGGCATTGCACTTTTTGCCCGCGGGCGCGGCGAGCGCGCGGGCCCGTCGAGCAGCTCAGGGACGCGCGGCAACGAATCGGGCCCATCGAGGGGCAAGAAAAAGCGGGGCGGAGCGGCCGCGGGAGAGGAGGAGCATGGAGGAGGAGGGGCATCGTTGAACCGATCCCTATCCCCGCCGGCGTAGCCTGGGCCCCACTGGCCGAGTTACCCCCCTAAATGGGGATATAGGCCGTCTCCTTCGGGCTTCGAGGGGTACCGTCAAACTGATACTAAGGATTCTCACGATAAGGAGGAAAGACCCTTGGGCACCCATGCCGAGCCTTTTCGAGGTGGGTCTGTCAATCGAGACTGGCTCGGGACAGGCCCAAGAGGCAAGGATGCGAGGGTTACCTTGGGAAGGCCGCCCATCCTTGCCTTCGGTCACGGCTGCATGCATATCCCCACCCCGTTTGGGC
>CAUYUJ010018897.1:123709-159563 GCA_963575745.1 Prorocentrum cordatum | reverse complement strand
GGGAGGCGGGGACAAGACCAAACGACGAATCTGAGCACGTTTGTGGCATCCGAATGTGCTCCGGGAGCGGCACGCGCGCCCCTGGCAGGACGGAGCAGGTAAGTGGTCTGCTCCGAGGCGAGAGCAGCCATTTGTGAGGAAGTCTCGGGCGGGAGCGCTATGCCTGAGTGAACGTAGAGGCTATCTCCAGCGAGAGGAGGAACAGGAGGGTGTGGATGAGAACCCGTAGGAAGGAGAGGGGCGAGGAACACCAGGATGAAGAACTGCATCATCGGCATGAGGACGAGGAGGATGAGAAAAAAAGGCGGACGAAGAAGAAAGCCGATGAGGAATAACGGGAGGAGAGGAGAAGGAGTGACATAGGAGGAGATGGAGTGGGAGGGGGAAGGGCGAGAGAGAGGATGACAAGGATGAGGAGGAGGAGGAGGACGACGACAACAACGACGACGACGACGACAAACGATGACGTCGACGATCGTGCAAGCCGATCAGGAGCAAGATGACAACGATGACGCACGAGTACGTAGTAGTTGGAGCCACCCGAACTCTAAAACCCGGTTTGCGGATACTAGACTCTGGCTATATTTGAAGCTCCAGAACATGATGACGCAAGAACATGTTCAGCGATACGCCAGACCAAGCCTACGGACACGTCTGGTGGTGCGACAGGGAGGAGTCATTTATAGGTAAGAGGGATGGAGGAGGAGGCGAAGAAGGAGGGCCCTCCCGTTTTACCCCAAAACTCCCCCTCCAATCCCAGAGCAGGTTGAGAAGAGCTGGGCGGAAGCCGCCGCGCCAGTAGACGCCTGCAAAATCTTAAAATTTTGAAAAAGCGCTCGGCCAGGGCGAGCACAAGCAAGAAGGCGAATGATAACGAGAGAGAGGGGGGGAGAGAGAGAGAGGAGGAGGAGTAACAATGAGAACTAGGGATGCGTGGTGGTGATGGTGAAGACGATGACGATGGCGATGATGGTTCTGTTAACGATGATGATGATGGTGCTGGTTATGCTGATGCTGATGCTGATGCTGATGATGCCGCTTATGATGATGGTGATGATGATGCTGATGACGATGGTGCTGATGGTGATGAGGACGATGCTCATGGTGATGATGATGCTGATGCTGATGATGATGATGATGATGATGATGCTGATGCTGCTGATGATGATGATGCTGATGCTGTTGATGATGATGATGCGGCTGCTGATGCTGCTGATGATGATACGGATGATGGTGAGGATTACGATGATGATGATGATGACGATGATGATGATGATGCTGCTGAAAATGTTGATGGCGTTGCCGATTATGCTGATGATGCTGATGCTGCTGCCAACGACGACGATGATTACGATGCTGATGATGATGGTGTTATTGATGGTGGTGATGATGCTAATGATGAGGACGACGATGCCGATGGTGATTATGCTGATGCTGATGATGCTGGTGCTGACGATGACGATGATATTGATGATATTGATGGCGGCGATGATGATGATGACGATGCTGACGATGATGATGATGCTAATGATGATGATGATGATGATGATGATGATGATGATGATGATGATGATGATGATGATGATGATGATGATGATGATGATGCGATGTGCTGATGATGATGATGAGTTTGTTTTTGTTGAGATGATGCCGCTGATGATCTGCGGATGATGATGATAATGTGATTGTTGATGAATGATGATGATGATGATGTGATGATGTTGATGATGATGCATGATGATGTTGATGATGATGATGATGCTAATGTTTGATGCTGTGTGCCGTTGTGCTGATGTTGATGGATGATGATGGATGATGATGATGATGATGATGATGTGATGTTGCTGATGATGGAGAATGAGGATTGAGGAGGGCTAATGATGATTTATTGCTGGTGGTGGTTGCGTGATGATGTCGGAGGGTTAAGAGTAAGAGTAGGATGGAGGAGGAGGAGGCAGGAGCAGGTGGTGGAGGAGGTGGGGAGGAGGTAGGAGGAGGAGTTGGGGGAAGTGAATATTGAATGAGGACGGAGGAGGAGGGAGGTAGGTGGAGGAGGAGGAGGAGGAGGGAGGAGGGAGTAGGAGGAGGGGGGGGGCGAATGGCCACGTCAGGATGACCTCATGGCGAGAGAGAGAGAGGGTTGAGAGAGAGAGGAGAAAGAGAGGATGAGAGAAGAGAGAGGATGACGAGCGAGAGAGAGAGAGAGAGAGAGAGGAGATGGGGAGGATGGAGGGAGGAGGAGGAGTGAGGAGAGGAGGAGGAGGAGGTGGAGGAGGAGAGAGAGGTGGAGGAGGAGGAGGAGGTGGAGGAGGAGGAGGGGAGGAAGAGGAGGAGGAGGAAGACGAGCGGAGGAGGAGGGAGGCGGTGGAAAGTGCTGTTAGGAACGGGAGGAGGGGAGGGGGGTGAGAAGGAGGGGTGGGGGGGGAACGAGGCAGAGAAGGCAACGCATTGCGAGGAATATGAGCAGCAGCATGAAGGGCAGGAGAGCGGGAGGACAAGCAGCAGCAGCAGCAGGAGCAGAAGGAGAGGGAAGAGGACGAGGGGTGGGGAGAGGCACCTGGCCACAGAGCGCGAGGACGTCTGCTGGAAGCTACAAGGAGACTGGCTCAGCCCAAGGCGTCAGCGGGCATGTTTACCTTGGTTGAGGCCCATGGATCGGAGCCGCCCAACTTACAGGCACACTCGGTGGATGGAGGAGTGGAGGGATGAGGAGGGGGAGGGCGAGAGAGGGAGGGAGGGAAGGAGATGGGGCTGGGGGGAGAGGTGGAGGGAGAGGTGGAGGGGGTAGAAGAGGGAGGAAGGGAGGGGTTGCGGAGAGAAGGCAGGGGAGGTGGAGGGATCAGCAGGGGGGGAGCCGATATTTCCCCTGCCAATCGCAGCCGATCGCGACGCAGGATCGAGGACACCCAAATTCCTGGTGAGCCGAGGCGGACAGGACCCGATGCCTGCCTTGACAATCTCAGCCGATCGCGATGCGGAGTCGAGGACGCCCAAATTCCTGGTGAGCCGAGGCGGACAGGACCCGATGCCTGCCTTGACAATCTCAGCCGATCGCGATGCGGAATCGAGGACGCCCAGATTCCTGGTGAGCCGAGGCGGACAAGACCCGACCGACCTGCGAGCAGGGGGGAGCACGCTGCTGGGCTGAGCTGGAGGCCCTGGGACTGCCGCGCCTGCGCCCCTCCAAGACGAGCACGGGCGCAACTGCCGCGCACGCGGCTGCGACGGCGAGGAGGAAGGCGGGCGAGAGACTGGCCGGCAGATGGTGGGCAGCGAGGAACGTGCCCTTGACCCTGGAAGCAACGGAGCCCTCCGTCGGAGCTGCCTGGCCGGAGCTCCCGGTGACGACAAAGCGGCCGCCGCACTCCGCGCAGTTCGCCTCGTTCTTGCTGCAATCCGCCGACCTCCTTGCGGAGAGGCTTCCAAGTTATGAGCCGTCACGCTGCGTTGGCTTCAGTGTTGTCGCGGTCATGTCTTCAGGGCGAAAGTTCTAGTTGTATCCTGCACCCCCCCAACAAGTCGTCCACTGGCCTCCCACTGGGTCTGCCGCCTCTTCCTGTAAACTACACGGCTCCGCGGCCCCAAGGCCACGACCCCTGGTAAGCTACAAAGGACACACGCTACCAGGGCCACGATCCCTCGCAAATCCACCAAAGGGGTCCGAGCTTCCAGGGCCACGACCCCTGCCAAATTACGAAGGATGCGCTCCCGGGGCCGCTGCCAGGGCAGTGAAATATGGTCCTGGCAGAGCCAGGAAGCGCTGCTGCGTGAGCCGCTTGCTGTTTGTGATGCATCTTGCTGCCGTTTGCGGCTACCTGCTACTGCTTGGTGCTGAGGGCTGCTTCTTGCTGGGCAGCTTCCACGTCTGTGGTGCTGCTGCTTGTTGCCTTTTTTGGCGAGGCCTTGCCTTGCGCCGTTTGGCGAACTGCTGGAACATCTCTTGGGTCCCCCGTGTGCGTTTTCGGCATGGAGGAGGAGGAGGAGGAGGAAGAGGAGGAGAAGGAGGAGGAGGAGGGGAGGAGGAGGAAGGAGGGAGCGGAGGAGGAGGGGAGGAGGAGGAGGAGGGGAGGAGGAGGAGGAGGAGGAGAGGAGAGGAGGAGGAGGAAGGAGGAGGAGGAGGAGGAGGAGGAGGAGGAGGAGGGAGCGGAAGGAGGGGGGGGGAGGGGGGAGGAGGAGGAGAAGGAGGAGGAGGAGGTGGAGGAGGCGGAGGAGGAGGAGGAGGAGGAGAAGATGAGGAAGAAGGAATAGGGGAGGAGGAGGAGGAGGAAGTGGAGGAGCCTCCTGAACAGTCTCGACGCCCTCTGTGGCCGTCCTGGGGGCTCTCTTAGGGGCCCTCTGGCGGCCCCTCCTGGAGGATGTTTTGGGGCCTCGGCGGAGGAGGAGGAGGAGGAGGAGGAGGAGGAGGAAGAGGAGGAAGAGGAGGAGGAGGAGGAGGAGGAGGAGGAGGAGGAGGAGACTCGGGGCGCCTTGGAGCCCTGTGGGGGCTCCCTCAGGCCATCTCGGAGGACTCTTCCAGAAGCTCTCTTGAGCTGTCCTTGGGGGCTTAGCCCTCTTGGACCGATTCGGATGGCTGGGGCCTGCGTGGCTTGGCGAGCCTTCTGAAGCCCTCTGGAAGCCACGTTCAGCCGAGCACAGCAGACAAATTGAACGCCCTGCGCGTTTTTCGCTGCCTGTGGCCTCTCTTGAAACGTGTTGGAGCTTCGCTTGGAGCCTCCTGGTGTATCCTGGAAGCCCACCGAACCGTCCTTGAACCGTCTTGGCGTCCTTTTGGTAGTTCATGGTCACGAGGTTGATGCTAGAAACCCGTTTCGGGAACAACATGAAACGTTGCTGCGAGAGCCGATTGCTTCGTTGATGATCCCAGCTGCCGCGCGTGCTTACTTGCTGCTGCCTAGTGTTGCTTGCTGCTGCTTTCTGCCGCTTGCTCCTACGTGTTGCTGGCCGCTGTTGTTTGCCGACAGCTGCTACGCGCTGCCGCTTGGGCGTGTCTTCGCGCCTGCTGGGGCCCCTCTTGGGGCGTATCTTTGTTCCCAGTATCGCGGGGCCTGTTGGGCAGCCTCGGTGCCAACCAGTCTGATTTCAAGGCCATCTGAAGCAAGCTGGGGGCCTGTTGGGAGCATATCGGGGGCCTCTCTTGAGGGTATGTTGGGGGCCTGTGGGAGGCCCGTGCGGCTCAATTGAGCCGCCTCGGGGCGTCTTGAAGGCCTTTGGGCTCTCCTGGCGCCGTCTTGGGGCATTTGGGGGATCCGATGGAAACCCTCTTGAACAGGATGTGGTACCTTTTGGGGCCCCATCGGACGGTTCTCGGGGACCACTTGGGTAGTCATGAAGCTGAAGCTGTGTTGGGCCGCGAAGGCGAACAAGCCAAAGGAGTGACACACCTTACAGATTTGGGCAATTTTGACTACCTGGGCCTCTGGACTTTTCTTAGATCCAAGCGTGAACCGCTTCACGTTTCCCATCGTACTCCAGACCGCGACTGATCGAGAATCCAACCGCCCCCATTCTCATCTCCAAACGAGAATGACTGTTCGTATCGCGTCATTGTGTGAATCCGAGCTGCCAGGGCCACCGTCTTCCTTGCTCCTTGGCAAGATGCGATGGGTTGGCGCTGTTTAAACCACGACCTCTCGTAAACTATGACGGCCACCCAGTGCCAAGATCACGAACCCTCGGAACTTACAGTAGGTCCACGCTCCCAGGGCAAACATCCGATGTACAGTCGCCGGGCATGACCACGCGTGGCTTCTGAACGCTGCCCACGAGCCCACAAGATGGCCGCATAGTACTCTAGGTTTCGCAGCGTGGGCCCAAACCAGTGGACCCTTGCACTCTCGAACGTTGTGCAATATATGAGATGCATCCCGTGTGTTAGAAGATCGGCGGTGCCAACCTATGCGGTGCAAAGAATGTTGGAAACCTTGACAACTCGACTGCTCGGGTAAACATTCCACCCACCCACCAGACTAGCAAGTTCGCCATAAAACATAATTGGCACAATGACGCGAGGACCCTAACTATGCAGATCCATGGTTCAGGCGGGCGGGTAATGATGGTGACGCCAACATTGGCGACTACGAAGGCGGTAATGATGATGACGATTGCGGTGGCGGTGGCGAAGCTAACGAGGGCGACAACGACGATGAAGACGACGACAATGGGTGTGATGATGACGGCGACGTTGGTGATAGTGATGAAAATGATGGTGGCGCTGGGCGATGATCGTTGAAGTGCACGCGCGCAGACCTCTCACATATTGGTTTGATTGAAGAGCTGTTGTTTTTCAGTGTGCTTTTAAGTATCCCGATCTTGACTGACATGCCTCGACCACCACTTGTTCCGCAGTGACTTCGACATGCGCGCGCGGGGACGCGCGCGTGTGGCCCACATGGTATGATTCGACAGAGCTGGTGGATGCACGCGCGCGGGGAGCGATAATCCTCTGGTCTTCCACGGTATCATCGAGTGTGCGCTCGCAGAAACCTTCAACACATTAACTTGTTGATGTGCTTTTTTACGACGAGTTGAGCACACATCGTTTCTTTGACATGTGCGTGCGCGACTAGCCCGCATGGTAAAATGTGATACGGAGTCTCTGGACACGCACTTCTAAAGTCATGAGTCAAGTCTAACACAAGCTGCGCTTCGCTTTGAAGTCTTGGCATCGTGCATGGTGGGGACGACGCGTGGACCGAAAGGCGGCCCTTGACGTACAGGGCCAGGGAAGTGGAGGGCCACCGCAGAGTCTAACATTCCCCGGTTAGGCTCTGTGCAAACTGCCTCTTACTCGTCTTTGAAGAGCCCGTGGGTGCCCCGCCTGGCCGGCTGGCCTTCCTCGAGGTGCCCGGACTTGCCTGGCCTCTTCCCCGGGGGGACCCGCTGGCCTGGCCTTGCCATCGGGCTGCCCAGTTGCCCGGCCTTCCTCGGGTGGCCCAGCCTTCCTCAAGGTGCCCGGTTGCCCATTGCCCGGTTGCCCAATGGCCCGGTTGCCTGGGTTGCCCCGGTTGCCCAGTTGCCTGAGTTGCCTGAGTTGCCTGGTTGACCTGTTGCCAAGCCATGCAACGCGAAGCAACACAACGCAAAGCAGCTCAGTGCCAAGCAGAGCAAAGCAAATCAATGCCGAGCCAAGCAATTCAACGCCAAGCAATGCCAAGCAATGCTAAGTAGTGCCAAGCAACGCCAAGTAGTGCCAAGCAATGCCCAGCAATGCCCAGCAATGCACAGCAATGACAAGCAATGCCAGGCAATGCCAGGCAATGCCAATCAATGCCAGGCAATGCCAGGCAATGCCAAGCAATGCCAAGCAATGTCAAGCAATGCAATACAACACAAGGCAGCGCCACGCATGCCACGCGAGGCAATGCCAAGCAATGCCACGCAAGGCCAAGCGATGCAACACAACGTTCAGCAGTGCCCGTCAATGCAAGCCAGTGCCTTCCCTGCTTAGATACTTCCGTCGGAAGTCTTCCCCCCTCATTGGGGTCGCACCGGGTTGCTGCACAGCTTGTATGCTGGACAGACTGCGGGTTGCCAGCTGGGGGATGCGACGACACTTACAGGCACGCTTGCTGGTCAGGACACGCGACAGGACGCGAGACACCTCCGACGGCGACGTGGCCCCCCGAAGCCACTGGACACGAGGGTACCCCGCCGAGACCCCGACCGCGGTCGCCCGCGGCCGCCCCGCAGCCCCGCGAAGGGGAGCGCGCGTCGGACAGGACGCCAAGGGTGTCCGGCCGGCAGCGCTGCCCGCGGCGCAGGCATGGCGCGCCGCCCGCGCCCAACTGTGGCCATGCAGGGGGCCGAGCGCGCCCTCCGGGGGCGATCGCGCGACTTGTGGCCATGGCAGGGGGGCGAGCGGCAGTGGTCGAATGCCTTCGGATAATCCCGCTTCCCGTCGCAGTCCGTGGGCCCCGAGTAACAGCACACGCCGGCAGCCGCGGTCCCGTTTCCCGACTGATTGGGCTCGTGGGCAGCCTGAGAAACCAACACCATGGGCTCCAGGGACTTCTCCATGGACTCTTTCCCGGACGCCGTCTGGCTGGAGCTCTCGGGGACGACATACTTACCACCACACTTGGCACAATTGGCCTCGTCCTTGCTGCAATAATCACGCTTCCCGTCGCAGTCCGTGGGCCCCGAGTAACAGCACACGCCGGCAGCCGCGGTCCCGTTTCCCGACTGATTGGGCTCTGCCTTCGGGCTTCCCGTCGCAGTCCGTGAGTAACACCAAGCACCTCGTGGGCAGCCTGAGGGGCTCCAGGGACTTCTCCATGGACTCTTTCCCGGACGCCGTCTGGCTGGAGCTCTCGGGGACGACATACTTACCACCACACTTGGCACAATTGGCCTCGTCCTTGCTGCAATAATCACGCTTCCCGTCGCAGTCCGTGGGCCCCGAGTAACAGCACACGCCGGCAGCCGCGGTCCCGTTTCCCGACTGATTGGACTCGTGGGCAGCCTGAGAAACCAACACCATGGGCTCCAGGGACTTCTCCATGGACTCTTTCCCGGACGCCGCCACTGCTTCGAGCTGGAATGCGCACTCTCCCTGAAAACAGTCCTGCTGGAGCTCCCCTGGGAATGCAAGAGGCCTCCGCACACGCCACAATTCGCCTCGTCTTTGCTGCAGAAGTCACGGCTTGAGTCGCAGTCCGTGGGGCCTGAGTAGCAGCACAGGGCTGGGCCTGCAAGTGGAGGCTGAGCTTGCGCACCTAGGGCGGATAGCTCCACCGCGTTGCCCTCCAACAGAGCTGTCTGGCTGGAGCTCTCGGGGACGACATAGTTGCCACCACACTTGGCACAATTGGCCTCGTCCTTGCTGCAATAATCACGCTTCCCGTCGCAGTCCGTGGGCCCAGAGTAACAGCACACGCTGGCAGCCGCGGTCCCGTTTCCCGACTGATTGGGCTCGTGGGCAGCCTGAGAAACCAACACCGTGGGCTCCAGGGACTTCTCCATGGACTCTTTCCCAGACGCCGTCTGGCTGGAGCTCTCGGGGACGACATACTTACCACCACACTTGGCACAATTGGCCTCGTCCTTGCTGCAATAATCACGCTTCCCGTCGCAGTCCGTGGGCCCAGAGTAACAGCACACGCCGGCAGCCGCGGTCCCGTTTCCGACTGATTGACTCTTGGGCAGCCTGGAACAACACCATTGGGCTCCAGGACTTCTCCATGGACTTTTTCTTCCCGGACGCCGCCACTTGCTTCGAGCTGTGAAGGCGCACTCTCCCTGAAAACTGACCTGCTGGAGCTCCCTGGAATAGCAAGAGGCTCCGCACACTCACACTTCGCCTCGTCTTTGCGCAAAAGTCACGAGGCTTGAGTCGCAGTCCGTGGGGCTGAGTATCAGCACAGGGCTGGGGCCTGCAAGTGGAGGCCTGCGCTTGCGCACCTAGGCGGATAGCCCACCAGCGTGCCCGCCATCAGAGCTGTCTGGCTGAGCGAGGGGACGAGCATAGTTGCCAGCGCTGCAGCACAATTGGCCTCGTCCTTGCTGCAATAATCACGCTTCCCGTCGCAGTCCGTGGGCCCAGAGTAACAGCACACGCCGGCAGCCGCGGTCCCGTTTCCCGACTGATTGGGCTCGTGGGCAGCCTGAGAAACCAACACCGTGGGCTCCAGGGACTTCTCCATGGACTCTTTCCCAGACGCCGTCTGGCTGGAGCTCTCGGGGACGACATACTTACCACCACACTTGGCACAATTGGCCTCGTCCTTGCTGCAATAATCACGCTTCCCGTCGCAGTCCGTGGGCCCGAGTAACAGCACACGCCGGCAGCCGGGTCCCGTTTCCCGACTGATTGGACTCTTGGGCAGCCTGGAAACCAACACGTGGGCTCCAGGGACTTCTCCATGGACTCTTTCCCAGACGCCGTCTGGCTGGAGCTCTCGGGGACGACATACTTACCACCACACTTGGCACAATTGGCCTCGTCCTTGCTGCAATAATCACGCTTCCCGTCGCAGTCCGTGGGCCCCGAGTAACAGCACACGCCGGCAGCCGCGGTCCCGTTTCCCGACTGATTGGACTCTTGGGCAGCCTGAGAAACCAACACCATGGGCTCCAGGGACTTCTCCATGGACTCTTTCCCGGACGCCGCCACTTGCTTCGAGCTGGAATGCGCACTCTCCCTGAAAACAGTCCTGCTGGAGCTCCCCTGGGAATGCAAGAGGCCTCCGCACACGCCACAATTCGCCTCGTCTTTGCTGCAGAAGTCACGGCTTGAGTCGCAGTCCGTGGGGCCTGAGTAGCAGCACAGGGCTGGGCCTGCAAGTGGAGGCTGAGCTTGCGCACCTAGGGCGGATAGCTCCACCGCGTTGCCCTCCAACAGAGCTGTCTGGCTGGAGCTCTCGGGGACGACATAGTTGCCACCACACTTGGCACAATTGGCCTCGTCCTTGCTGCAATAATCACGCTTCCCGTCGCAGTCCGTGGGCCCAGAGTAACAGCACACGCCGGCAGCCGCGGTCCCGTTTCCCGACTGATTGGGCTCGTGGGCAGCCTGAGAAACCAACACCGTGGGCTCCAGGGACTTCTCCATGGACTCTTTCCCAGACGCCGTCTGGCTGGAGCTCTCGGGGACGACATACTTACCACCACACTTGGCACAATTGGCCTCGTCCTTGCTGCAATAATCACGCTTCCCGTCGCAGTCCGTGGGCCCAGAGTAACAGCACACGCCGGCAGCCGCGGTCCCGTTTCCCGACTGATTGGACTCTTGGGCAGCCTGAGAAACCAACACCATGGGCTCCAGGGACTTCTCCATGGACTCTTTCCCGGACGCCGCCACTTGCTTCGAGCTGGAATGCGCACTCTCCCTGAAAACAGTCCTGCTGGAGCTCCCCTGGGAATGCAAGAGGCCTCCGCACACGCCACAATTCGCCTCGTCTTTGCTGCAGAAGTCACGGCTTGAGTCGCAGTCCGTGGGGCCTGAGTAGCAGCACAGGGCTGGGCCTGCAAGTGGAGGCTGAGCTTGCGCACCTAGGGCGGATAGCTCCACCGCGTTGCCCTCCAACAGAGCTGTCTGGCTGGAGCTCTCGGGGACGACATACTTACCACCACACTTGGCACAATTGGCCTCGTCCTTGCTGCAATAATCACGCTTCCCGTCGCAGTCCGTGGGCCCCGAGTAACAGCACACGCCGGCAGCCGCGGTCCCGTTTCCCGACTGATTGGGCTCGTGGGCAGCCTGAGAAACCAACACCGTGGGCTCCAGGGACTTCTCCATGGACTCTTTCCCAGACGCCGCCTGGCTGGAGCTCTCGGGGACGACATACTTACCACCACACTTGGCACAATTGGCCTCGTCCTTGCTGCAATAATCACGCTTCCCGTCGCAGTCCGTGGGCCCAGAGTAACAGCACACGCCGGCAGCCGCGGTCCCGTTTCCCGACTGATTGGACTCTTGGGCAGCCTGAGAAACCAACACCATGGGCTCCAGGGACTTCTCCATGGACTCTTTCCCGGACGCCGCCACTTGCTTCGAGCTGGAATGCGCACTCTCCCTGAAAACAGTCCTGCTGGAGCTCCCCTGGGAATGCAAGAGGCCTCCGCACACGCCACAATTCGCATCGTCTTTGCTGCAGAAGTCACGGCTTGAGTCGCAGTCCGTGGGGCCAGAGTAGCAGCACAGGGCTGGGCCTGCGCCAAATGCGCGTATCCAAGACGTGCATAGGATCACCGCGCTCATAACACACCATGGGGGCGACGCCATTGGAGCTTCACGTCGGACGCCCTGCTGACCGAAATACTAAGGCCAGAAAAAAGTAAACAAACAACTTGAGACAAAACACAAGTGTAGACACTCTGGCGACGGCCCTTATGACACGAGTGGCGTCCGCTAGTTAAGCCACGAATGGTAGACATGCCACAGATGCGTGATCAACTACAACAACTGCTGTCCTCCTTGCTCGCTGTCTCTAACTCACGATGCACGCACATTCATTGCATACAAGATCGACTGGTCGCCAGCCGCTAACGTGTGGTCTACCAGTCTGCCAAATCATCTTGCCCCTATCGGCGTGGACGTATCATGATGGTACGCCCACGACGGATGAGAAAGATGCTCTGGTACAGCAGACGATCAAAAGTTTCGGACGCCGCATCTTGGCGCCAACCAACTTATCGAAACACCGGTCGAAATGGTATTGACAAGCCCTCCCAGAACTATATTGAAACGGGTCTAGCGCTCGTATCGCTATCGGCATTTCATGGAGGATGAGGGGGCGAGACCGAATTGAAGTGGAAACACCAAACCAGGAAATCGGTTTCGGTGCCGGGTCGGGTCGTACGTGCGGGCGACGCGAAGCTGCGCGAGGACGAAAGCAACTCCTGCCCTGGCTAGGCCCAAGTTAGGCCAAAAGGAGTCGCGTGGGCCCGCGCGTGCGTGGAGTTGCGCCCGCGGTTGTCCCGCGGCATGCCCGTGGTTGTCCGGCGGTTGTCCCCTGATCGTCCCGTGGGTTGTCCCGTGGTTGTCCTGTGATTGCCCCGCAGGCGTCCCGTGGTTGTCCCGTGGAATGTCCCCTGGTTGTTCTGTGGATTGTCCCGTGGTCGTGCCATGGGTTCTCCCGTTTGTCCCGTGAATTGTCCAGTGGGTTGTCCCGTGGGCTGACCCGTGATTGTCCCGTGGTTGTCCTGTGGGTTGTCCCGTGGGCTGTTTCGTGGGTGGTAACAGGCAGGACAGGTACAGAGTCCGTTGATCAGGTAAGTAGTTAGATTGCTAATGCGACGCGGAGCCAAGCGCAAACTGAACACTGCACCCTCCCCCCACACCTCCTTCTATGGTCTACGAGGTGCAGAAGGCTTCACTGCCCACCTCCTGCCTCTCCTCAGGCTGCCGCCGCTCTTCCTATCTATCCCTGTTCCTCTTCATTTCGGGGGCGGCCAAGAGGGGAGCGTCCAAGAGGGGGGGCGCAACTCATGGCTGGCGGCATGTGCACGGCCCAGGGGGGGGGGCTGGGGACGCATTGGAATAAGAAGAGGCACCATGCAATCTGGGGAGGTATCATGGCCCCCGCCACGATATCACCCCCCCTAGTCATCACCCCCCTCATGGCCGCCTCCGATCATTATCTCCCTCCTCCTCCTCCTCCTCGTCCTCCTCCTCCTCCTCCTCCTCCTCCTCCTCCTATCCGCCGGGGCGTGGCCTCGGTTAACGACGCGATCTGGTCGAGGCTGTCGGACTTTGTGTGCTTTCTCCAGTAAGCCGACACGCGAGAGCGGGGCCGCAAGTGGAGGATCTGGGCAAAGGAAGCTGTACTAAAGGGGGGGGAAAGGCGGCTCACGCCTATGCAAAGAAGAGACACGCTTCCCCCTCGAACCTCCAGGATTCCACGGGACTCCCTGTGAATGGCGACGATGCCACTGCACAGCTCCTGGACGAGTGGCTCCCGATGTGGGCCCCTGCTGGTCGCGACGCTGTCGACCCGTCTCAGTGGGACGTAGGCGAGAGTGAGCTTCCTCCGATCACCTTGGAGGCCTTGCAGGAATGCTGTCGGTCTTACTCGGAAGGGGCGGGCTTACATTGGGACCAGTTCCACCCCAAGCTGATCTAAGAGCTGCCGCTAGAGTACCAGGTCAGGGTCCTCTCCATCATCCAGGCCTTCGAGGATCGCCCGTCCTGGATGACAGATCTCGTCACGAACATCGTGCTCACTTCGAAACCCGAAGGGGGAGTTCGGCCGATCGGGTTACTATGCTTGTTTATGAGACTCTGGAGTGAACTCAGACAACCCCTCTGTAGGGATTGGGAGCGGGCTTACGATATGGAGTTATTTTGGGGAGGTGGTCCGACGACCACGTGCGAGAAGGCCGGGTGGATCCATCGCCTCATGGGCGCTTTCTGCCGCGCGATGGGCACGGGTAGCGCCACGGTGCTGCTTGATATAAAGAAGTTCTACGAGCATGTACGTCACGCCAATCTTTTTGCTGCGGGCCGCCAGTTCGGATTCAGCTTGAGGCTTCTGAGGGGCTTGTTGACGATTTACTCGGGTTTCAGAACGTTGCTTTTTGATGGGGCCATTTCTGATTTCCTGCAAGCCACGGGGGCCATCATAGCAGGGTGTTCGGCGGCTACGACATTAGCGAAATCATTACTTCTGGGCCCTCTCAGTGCGGTTGTCCACGGCAGGCCCCAGCTGCAGGTTCGGAACGTCGCCGGCGACGTGACCCTCCAGTGCTCCGGCCCCAGCGAGCTGGTGGTTGACCAGCTCCCCTCGGCGGTGGAGCACCTACATCGTTTCTTCGGCGAGCTCGGGCTCCCCGTGCACTTGAAGAGGTGCAATTTACTTGGCCAGCAGCGCGTCTCTGGCCGACGAGCTCGAGAGAAGATGGCCTCCACCAGCTTCAGGGCAGGCTGAGTCGACCAGGAACCTTGGGACCGATGCGAATCTTGGGGCCCTTCGGCGAGCAGGGACCACAAGAGCGCGATGGAGCAAGTCGGCCCGGTCATCGAGGCGCCTCACCAACCTGCGCGAGGCCGGGGCGGATGTGAAGTGGATCCGGCGTGGGGGCCCGACGGCTTCCGCTCTGTGGGGCGTATGCGTGATGGGGGTTCCCCCGACGGAGCTCCACAAGCTGCGCGTCCAGGCGTGCAGGAGTCTGGGCAGGTGTCCCAAAGGGTCCTCGGTGGGCCTCAGGATGTATGCCCTCAGGGATGGTGCCCGAGTGGATCCGTGGGTGATATCGACGGGCCTCGTGGCGTTCCAGTGGGGCACGGGTTGCCGGGAGGGGAACCCGAAGCACCAAGTCCTCACCAAGACCTTGGATATGGCCCAGGCTAGGTGCTCTAAGACCGAGAGACCGTGGGTCGCCGCTGCTTCACCTGCGGACGTTTATCCGTTGACGCTTCGAGGTATCGGTTGGAGCGCGACTTCCGCCCAGTTGCTGATGAGCGACCTTGGCGAGCGCTCAACCTCGTCAGGCTGAGCACGATTAGGAAGTTAGTGGAGGAAGGAGTGAGGCGGGAATCGGATAGGCAGGCGCTCAAGGCCCAGTCTAGCCCTTGGGCCCGCCCCGTTTTTTGGCCTGGCCTGGACCCGCTTCTCCATGGAACGTGGGCGAGCTGGACTCCTCACCAGCAGCGGGCCTTGAGGGCCCTGATTTCGGGTGTCTGGTGGTCTCAGGTCCGATTGCACAAACACGGCCTCGCTAGTAGTCCGAATTGCGCACTGTGTGGCCACCCTGATGGTTCGGTGTGGCACAGGTGCTATGAGTGTGATGCGCACGCGGCCCTTCGCAGGGACCATGTGCCTCCCAAGTTACTCCAGAGGGTTCGGAAGGCCAAGGCCTGGAGTTTTGAAGCGGGGGAACTTTTGCTCGGGGGCTTTTCCCAGATCCTGGCCCCGTTTTCCAGGTCAAACGGCCCGAGGGCCAGCAAACATGTTTTTGGTTTCAGAAGCCTGCGTCTGGCTACTTGTCGGGTCTTCTGTTTCTCGACGGGTCTGCCTTGTTTCCAGCGTCTCGGCTCCTATGCCGAGCTGGGTGGTCCGTGGTGATGTGTGATCGCTTCGGGGATGTGCTGGCAGCAGCGTATGGGCCCGTTGCTCGTGATACAGCTCCCTTTCAGACGTCGAGGGAGGCTGAAGATTTTGCCATCAGCATGTTATGCCAAGTAGCGATGCCCCCGTTCAGCTTGTACATTGATTGCAAGGGTACAATTTCGACGCTGCTGGCGGGGCCTGGGGCTGGTTCCGGGGCGAGTAGCCCCAGGGCCCACATGTGGGCCCCGCTCTGGGCGGCCTTCGGGCCTGACGATTTCACGGCCCACAAGACCAAGGCCCATAGCAGCTTCCAGGACGTGCAAAACGATCGCACGACTCTCTGGGAGAAGCGCGGCAACGATGCCGCCGACGAGTCTGCGAAGCGGGGTGCCGCCCTCCACGGGGTGGAGGAGAGCGAGTACCACCTTTGGCGTGGCCTGGTCGAAGCCTCTCGGGAAGCGGCTCGGTGGAGCGGGCGGCTGCCCGCGTGGGCGGGGGAGGGGGAGGTCGGCCAGAAGCATGCCGATCTCATGGAGCTGTACACGGCAAGCCGAGAGGGCCCCGACGGCGATGCTCCAGCTGCCGCGCCCTCTGGCGAGCCTGTCCCTTCCCCGGGTGCCAGAAGCAGAGGCTCTCCCTCCGCAGCTGCCCTCGGAAGGTTTTGAATCCTGTCGCGATGTCGGTTGTTGCTTCAACGGCCATCCCAGGTTGCCCGCGCGTGTGGCCAGGTCTGGCCGCGAAGACGACAGGTCGTTAATTTTTTGCTGTGCCTGCGGCGCTTTTTTCTCGGACGGTCAGAAGCCCGCGCGAGCCCTGGTGAGGCGGTGCCTTGGTGAGAGCGCGACCGCGGGTTTGCTTGAGCAGCTGCGTCTGATCAAACAGCGTCGTTGGCCATCCTATAAGGCAAGCCTGAAGGACCTGCGGCTTGATCCCCCAGAGGGTGTCCCGCTTTTTCCGTGCGATTGCGAATGGCTGCTCTTTTTGGCCCCAGCGCGTCGGCTCCCGGTGCCTCGGCTCAGGACTCTGGCGTCGGCGGGGAGCTTCGGGGGGTGAGTGCCTTGGGGGGGATGGCGTCCCGAGCCGAGGTGCTGAGGGCTTTCGGTTTGGAGGAGGTGGATCTCCCCGCCCTCCGTGCGGAGGGGGCGCTACTCCTCAAGAGGGACGCCGAGGAGGGGCCAGATGAGCCCCTCGACTCTCTCGAGGATGCCTCAACGGAGGCGTCCGACGGCGGCGGCTAACCCGCCACACGCACCTGGCTTCAGGCCGCTTGCTCATCTCATCATCATCTCCTCCTCCTCCTCCTCCTCCTCCTCCTTCTCCTCCTCCTCCTCCTCCTCCTCCCCCTCCTCCCCCTCTCCTCCCCCTCCTCTCTAGGTACTCCCATCATCTGCTCCTCTCCCTTGGCTGCTCCAGGGCTCAGCCTCCACTGATGCACGCCGCTGCCTCTGCGCTGATCGGCAGCCCAGCCGCTCGGGGCCGTCACCGGCCCAGCCACGGGGCTGAGCTGAAGCGCCTCCTCCCGCTCCTGAGGCTCCGATCCTCCTCCTCCTCCTCCTCGATCCTCCTCCTCCTCCTCTCCTCCTCGTCCTCCTCGTCCTCCTTCTCCTCCTCCTCCTCCTCCTCCTCCTCCCTCCTCCTCCTCCTCCTCCTCCTCCTCCCCCTCCACCTCCTCCACCTCCTCCTCCTCCTCCTCCTCCTCCTCCTCGTCCTCCCCCTCCACCTCCTCCTCCTCTTCATCCTCCGCCTCCTCTTCGACCCTCCTCGATCCTGGCCCGTCTATCGCAGAGGCAGCCAGGGAATGCTCTCTGCCCTTGGGGCATGCGGCTCGCGATGCGGAGGGAGCTGGCGACGGGCGCCCCACACTGCCCCGCGGGCCTGCTTGAAAATGTCGCCCTCCTCCGCCTTCCTCTTCTTGTAGGCCCTGTGCTCCAGGATGACCCTCCTGTGTCGAAGGCGCTGGGGGGGTAGGAGGGCGGCGGCAGCCCCCAGGCATAGGGGAGGAGGGAGGAGCAGAGCAGCGACGGGGGCGAGAGCAGAGAGGCAGAGCAGGAATAAAACGGCGGCCAGGAGGAGCAGAGAGGAGGAGTAGGGGGGAGGAGGGTGGGGCCAGCTTGGGGTCCATGGCGCAAAACGTGACTTCGTGCTCTCCCTCCTGGGTCCCCCCTGGGGCCGTCATGGGGGCCTCTTCGGACCCTCATGGGGGCTCCCCCAAAAAAGAATAGGGGGAACGGGGATAAGGGGGAGGGCAAGCTAGGTGCGCTCGCGTCATATCTGACGTCCTACCCGTACCTCCTATCCTTTGCTACGGCGTTGATATCCTCTCTATTCGCACAGCCGGATGTCGAGCAGGGCAATGATCGCAATAGGGTACGCGACGCATGGTAGGGCACGCCATGGCATGGCGTAGAAGAGCACGGCAGAACGTAGCATGCCATAGCGTGGCGTGGCATTGCACGTGAAGCATTGCATCACGAAGCGTTGCAACGCAAAGCATGGCATCGCACAGCGGCGCAGAACACAACACCGCACAGCACGTCATGGCACGGCGCCGGGTTCCTTGGAGGGTCAGTGGATGGTCTTCGAGAGGTCTGGGCCGGTCTTGAGTCGTGGCTCCATGTCTAGCTCCTTGGGGTCCCCGAACAGCTCCACACAAGGCGGGGCTGATGGAGAGCACCCGCTGGCTCTGCTTCCAACATCGCCTTCTCAAAACAGGAACGGGGCTCCCGCTTGATACTTCCTGACAACGACGACGCCCCAGAGTGGGGGATCGCTTGCTTCTGAGGCCCAAACAACCAACGAGCCGACACCGAATGCGTAATCGCTTCCGACGGTTCTTTCGGGGGGAGGGGGAGGGGAGGAGTGGGGTTGGGAGGAAGGGAAGGACAGACTTCACGATCCCAGTCGATCTAAGCTTGCCTCGCGCCTCCAGAAAAAAGTGGAGGAGGCGGAGGCAGGCAGGCAGGCAGCGCACCTGCAGCGTTCAAAAGTCCGTGGTCGGGCGGGGGGATGGGGAAGACGCGGCGAGCACACGCCGATGAGGGGCCCCAGGGGCACACAGATCAATAGGCACCAGCCCCAATATCCCCACATTTCTCCATGCCCTCTGGCTTCCCGTCTTCTCCTCCGCTGCCCATCTCTGTTCTCTCGGTGCTCCTGGGGACCGATGCTGTTTTTCGGTCTGCGCCTATCCTTCCCTCCCCACACGCGCCGACGAGGGGCACGGGTTCTGTGGGGCTGCGCGAGTGGCTGTCAGCAGAGGGCCCAGCAGAGCCCAGCCGGGTGGCAAAGGGGGGAACCGAGTCCGAATGTCTGCCGCGCCAGCGGGGGAAGCGCCCCTCCTCCCCCCCCCCCTTCCCCCTCCCTCTCGTCGTCCGTGGCCCTCCTCGATCCTCTTCGATCCTCCTCCTCCTCCTCCTCCTCCTCCTCCTCCTCCTCTTCCTCCTTTTCCTCCTCCTGCTCCTCGTCCTCCTCCTACACTCCTTTCCTTATGAATAACTCCTCCCTGTCGCACCCCGAGGCCAGTCGGAGGGGCGGGCCGGGCGTTTCGCCTGAGAACCCCTTACCATTTGTGAGCCTCGAGCATTAAAATTGGCAGCCATTTCACAGATGGAGGGCGGATCGCTTCCAAAATGTGGCTCTCGCCTTAGCGCCGCACACGTTCGTTTAAAACATCTGCGAGAGCATCACGGATGGAGGACAAGTGGTTTTCAAAATGTGGCCCTCGCGCTAAGGTTTAGCGCAGCGTACATTCGTTTGAAACATGTGCAGAAGCTTTACGGATTGAGGAGAAGCGATTTCCAACATGTGGCTCTCGCAATAGCGTCGCGCACATCTTTTATTGTTATGAGTATTGGCGTTCTTCTTACTACCATTATTTCTTTTAATCAAACAATTTGCAAAAGCTCCACGGATTGATGGCGGCTCGTTTAAAAATGCTACTCTCGCCCTACCACCGCGCACATTCGTTCAATATCTGCGCAAAAAATACTCGGATTGAGGGCTGTTCCTTTTCACAATGCAGCTCTCGCCCTAACGCCGCGCACGTTCGTTCTAAACGTACCAGACATTGTGTTTTCACAGGTTCTCATGGTTAACGTTCCAGACATGGTGTTTTGGAACGAGTCAGGACTGTCAAGGCGCAACAGTTATGTTGATTCGCGGTTTTGAAGTTCAAGGAATGGTGTTCTGACGCGACTCCGGATCGCCAAGACGCAACAGTCAGGTTGACTTGTGGCGTTGAAGTCATAAGAATGGTGTTCTGGCAGTCTTGGAGATCGTCAAACTGTTGTCTCCCAGCGGAGCACTTCCCTCAGTGGGAATGAATCCTTCTAGGGGCCCATCAAGAGGGAGCTTGGAGGGAGGATATAATCCAACATCCTTGATGACTCTTGGGTTTGCACTGGTCCTCCTCCTCCTCGCCCTCCACCTCCAGCTCCTGCCCCTCCTCCGCCTCTTCCTCCTCCTCCTTCTCCTCCTCCTCCTCCCAGTCGTCGTCTCAAGCAACTTGGGCTCGAGCGGTGATGTTGCCCCAGCGGGCACCCTCCCACCTCCAGAGCTCGCCTCTGGGCTTCCGCGCAGCGCTTGAGGGACTCTGGTCTTTCACCCAGTCAGACTTGAAAGGCCATCGACGAACGCAGAGGCAGTAGCAGCAATGGCGGCTCTCTGGAGCCGATGCGGAGAGTGCAACACATGCGAGTGGAATAAGATCTTGCGCAAACGCAACCTCAAATGCGCAGGGTGCGGCGGCAGGGTGGAGCTGTTTCGCCCCACGCCCAAGGTCCACTTCAGCGATCAGGAGACGCTCGGGGAGGGCATGTGGTTCGACGCGGACAGCGGCAGTGAGGCGGAGGGGGTGCGCAAGCCCCTTCCTGCGGGCATCCTTCGCTCGTCACGGGAGCGCGCGGCCTCTCCTAGAGGCAAGCGCGGTGGCAAAGGCAAGGGCAACTCTGTCCAGGAGCTCTCGCAGCAGGCGGCGGCCACAGCGAAGGACCCGCAGCTCCAGGCCGACCTCCAGGCGCAGTTGGACAAGCTGGGCCAGGGGGACCACTCCTCCACGCCGAAGGTGAGCGTGTCGGAGGAGTTCAGGCGGGCCGACGGCGCTTGGCGAGACGCCGAGCATCGGCATCAACGAGCAGTGGCGAACGTCGTTCGCTCACGCAGCAACCTGACGGCTGCGGAGGCGAAGGAAAAGTCAGCGGCTCTCGCGCTTGCGGAGGCGGCGGACGGCAAGCTCCAGGCAGCTCAGGCAGTCGCCAAAGGCTGAGGGAATGAGGGTCGACGACGCCGCTAAGACCAAGAGTGAGGTGAGCCAGGAGAAACCCATGATCAGCGCGCAGTGGGACGAGTCCTTCTTCGACAACCTCGACGACTCAGAGGCGACGGAGACGGAGAACACAGCACTTGCGGGCCTTCGTGACCAGTTCAAGAGTGTGAAAGCTCACCTCCAGGGCAAGGAAACGGAGATTGAGGAGCGGCTGCAGACGGCCCGGGCGCACCGAGAGGAGCTCGAGGAGCGGCTCGCCAAGACGCGGCGCCGGGCCGTGCCAGACGATCCCATCGGGCGCTGCGAGAACGGCTGTCGGGCAGCGCCCCCCGTCGGCCGACGCCCCAGCGTCGGCGGCCCCTGCCGCCCCTCCAGCCGCGGGCCCCGGGGCCCAGGCCGGCGGAGCGAGGTGGTCGTCGGGCCGGGCCAGGCCGCGGAGGCGGAGCGGCTGTCGCGGGCCAAGTTCCAGGCGGAGGCGCTGGAGAGCAAGGCCCGCGGCAAGGGCGCGGCGGCCACGGCAGGCGCGGCGGAGACGGCGCCTGGCGGGGGCGGCACTGCTGGCGCGTGACTAGTTAAATACCGACTCTCGGCAGCCAGGGGAGGCCGCCGAGCAGGGGGAGAGCGAAGACACTGCGAAGTTGTTCTACGGCAGTGTCACCAGTCTCTCTGACAAGACGTGAAAGTTCATAGAATCCAAGACCAGGACATACGCGTATTGGGCCCTCGTCGGGACTCACGTGGCCGCGCAGTGGGGGGATGCGAGAATTGGATGCTAAGAGGCGTAAGTTGGGACTCCGCATGCATCAGAATCCTGCAAGACGTTCTGGCAAAATAGCTAGCTCGAGGAAACAAGCCCGTTCAAACAAAGGGGGCGAACTCTTTCTTGCCAAGCACACGTTGCAGGAGGCTCGGGCTGCGGCTCGCCATTTCAAGGATAGTAACCAGTCAGCCCTAGATGGGATCTTACCCCTGACGTTGCATTTTCAGGTTATTCGATCGTGCCCATTGTGCTATATGGTCACCCTTCAATTGCTATGACCTCCAGGAATCGCAATCGGTTTCAGCGCATAGGCGCACTAGCCAAGTCTCTCAAAATGCCATGGGTCATGATAGGTGACTTTAACATGGATCCGTCTGTCTTGCGTCGATCAGAGTTCCCACGGCGTTTGGGCGCCGCGATTCGCACTGCAGATGTTGAGGGCACTTGCGCGCCAAGAGAGGGTCCAGACACCGTGCTCGATTTTATATTGTCCTCGCAGTCAGCTTTGCCGCTCGTGAAGCATATTGAAGCAATTCGCGCGGTGCCGTGGCGTCCGCATTTGGGGCTTGTGGTCCACTTTCGGAGTTCGGGGCTGCGTCTGCGCGCCAGGGCGCTGGAGCTTCCGTGCAACCCCCCCCCAGGCCCCAAGGCCCAAGCAGGACCCCACGCCAGGCTCTAAGTCTAGCCTGGCTCGGACGCCACGGTCTCTCGCGCGGGTCGTTTCCCAGGAAAAACGGCCCGCCTTGTATGTCGCCCTTTTTGGCGACTGCTCCCAGGAGTCTCGGAACTCTCGACCCATCCCGAGCGGTGACGAAGCTCGTGATGGGGCCCTGGAAGTAGGAGAAGATGAGGAGTAGGCCGCCTGGCCCGAGGAGGAGGAGGAGGAGGAGGACCCTTGGGCTGAGGGGCTTAATTTTTGTAGGGGTAGCTCGCTAGCAACTGCTCTGGAAAATCCATCGGCCCCTGCTCCGCCGTCGTCGGTCGTCGCCGGTGCGCCCGGGGGCCCCGCGGGCGCGTCGTCGGCTTCGGAGGAGCCGTCTCACCGCAACCCTGAGCAGCATAGCACGGCATCTACATCGGATGTTTCACCAGCCAGTGATTCAGACAATAATCAGATGCAGAGTCCAGCCCTGGAGGTGCCCCGACCAGAAGGCGCCGAGTTTGATGCTCCCCCCGAGATTTGGGGAAGGGCCAGGCTCCAGGTGGGATTTACCCCATGTGCTTCTCCTGTCTCCTCGGTCTCCCCTCAGCCGCTGAGTTCCGTAGCCTTTAGGCTCAAGGTTCAAGCTAGCTCGACGGTGTTAGGCCTGTGCGCGTCATGGGCTGCCGCTGCTGAGTCGGCTATCCTGGAACGCGACGGGAAGCAGGCCTCTCCTGGGGTCTCGCGCGCAGCGGGTCCCAGGTTGTCCGTGGGAGAGCTACGGCAGACACTTCACCTTCGAGAGCTACCGCTGCGAGACCACAGGAGTCAGTGGTGGACGAGTCTTTGCGCGGTGCCGAGGGGCCTCCACAGGCATAAGGGGGCGCGAGAACGAGCCCAAGCAGGTGCAGCAGTTCGAGGAGGCTTGCTTGTGCCTGTGCGGTGCAAGGCCCGAGGAAGTTCACATCGCCCTCAAGGGCGGGCGCGGCCCGCCGTGGGCTCAGTGGCTGGAGCTGCCGCAACTTCCTCAGGAGATCCGCCTGGCGGTGCTGGCCTCCTTCGTCGACTCGGCGAGATGGTCATGGAGCGATCTCAGCGGGCTGCTCTTCGCGAGTCGCTGGCTGAGTTCGGAGATTGGATTGCGGAGCCAACTGGACCAGGGATTTTACATAGGTCACTCAAGCTGCAGCCTCTTCCCCAGCATGAGGTTATTGTTGGCAATTCTGTTTTGTTTCATCCAATTGACGTGATTTATACTAAACAGAAGGCGTTCAGGAAACTTTGGGCGCCCAAGGAACTGGGCGAGACGGCCGCGGTTGAGCTGTTTCGGGTTATTCGCGAGGAGGCGGCGCTGGAGCCGCTTCCTCCAATTTCTGGCGACGTCATCTACCGCTGCGCTGCTAAGATGAAAGCGAATGCGGGTCCGGGGGTGGACATGTTCACGCCCGTGGACTATCAGAGGCTTCCACGGCAGGCGATCGAGGAGCTCGCCCTGGTGCTCCAGGCGGTCGAGTCCACCATGGCGTGGCCCGTGCAACACATGTTGGTGCTCTGCCGTCTTCTGCCCAAGAAGACGGCAAGAGATCGGGCTATCGGCGTCATCGCCGTGCTGGGGCGGCTGTGGTCCTTGATCAGGGAGCCAGCCGTCAAGGACTGGTCGCGTGACAATACGACAGCGTGGGACGCGGCCATCGAGGGCAACTCGCGCCTGCAGGAGGCCCACCTCAGGGCCGTAGACGAGGAGCTGGCGCACACCATGGGCATCTGCTCGCGGAAATCCAGGAGCTTTGCGACTCCATTCCCTGGGATGTCCTAGCGCGGGGAGCACTGCGCATGGGCTTCCCTCCTGTCGTTCTGGGATTGGAGCCCCTCCAGTGCGTGGCGTGCAGGTGCTTGCTCCTGGACGGCGCGGCCTCGGAGCCACTCCAGCCGAGACGCAGCGTCGTCCAGGGGCTGTGGGCAGGCGCGCGTTTCGCGCGTATCATGGCGTATTTCGCGATGAGGCAGGTTACCACCGCCAGCCTTCAAATGGGCCACCGCCTCTGGGTAGACGATATATCCCAGAAGGTGGTCGGGCCCAGGCTGGCGGCGCGCAAGAGTTTGGTTGAGTGTATCGTGGACACGGGCAAGGCGCTGGCGCGGAGGAAGCTTCGCGTCTCTCCCAAGTCGGTCGTGCTCTGCTCCAAGATCGAGGACGCGGTGGCGGTGGCGCGGGCAATGCGACTCAATGGCTTCCAGATCCAGGCGGCGAGGCAGTCAACATACTCGGGGGTGGATTTCAGTTGCGGGCAGCGGGGTCGTGCTACGCGCGTCAAGCGCGATCAAAGACATAAGCAGATGAGCAGTAAGATAACAAGGTTTTCGCGCGCTTCGCGAATATATCATCAGACGGCACGGCTTGAGAAGGCCGGGGGCCAGCCAGCTGGAACGTATGGTATGTTCGGGCAGCAGGTCACAGGGTGTCGTCGACGGCTAGGGCAAACATGTGCAAGCCCTACCAAGGGCCAATGCTTGACAACGCTCTGAGACTTGAGAGCGCCAGGTCCAGATCCAGCAGTTGTATATCATCGGCGTGCTATAGATTTATGGTTATCGACGTGGCAATCGCACCCAGACCGTGGACGGAGTATACGGCATGTGTGGCCAAAGATCGTGGGCAACTTGATAGGCCAAGCTCTTAGAGTACAGGCTAGGCGAGCTCAAGGGCCTATATCAGCGGTCATTATCCAGCTTCTTCGTTTGCAGTGGCAGCCGATCGATCCGAACACACGGTCTTTCCAAAGCGACTGGGGAACCACAGAGGACTGGCAGCTTCCAGACAGTATTTACACGGGGGCCGAAGCGGTCGACACGCACAGCGGCATCTTGACCGACATCGCGGCTTCAGCGGGCAGGCAGCTGTGGAGGAAGGCGGCCGAGCACTTCTGCGGGGATGGGATGCAAGACGGGGTGGACAACGAGTCGTATCGGCCACTGCTTTTTCACTTCAGCCAGCAGAAGGATGGCCCCAGACTTGCTGAGGTTATGCTGAATGTGGCGACAGGTGCAGCGTGGCCGAAGGACCGGAAGCAACAGTGCCTCGCGAGGTATGCTGGTAGCACTATATGCGATCGTTGTCAGGCCCCTCGAGAGACAGCCCTCTACGGATGGTGGCAGTGCGAGATGAACAAGGGCTCCAGGGCATACGAGATGAGCGACGAGCTGGTGAGTCAGGCGCTGGTGCAGGTCAACACCGCCGAGGCGTTCTGGCTCCGCGGGCTGCTGCCGTCGGCGTGGGTCGCCGCTCCTCCGCCTCCCTCGGTGGAGCAGCGGAGGCACGCAAGTATTGCGGAGCTGACGGCGGGGTGCATGGGCCATGGGCCCGAGCACGAGCCAGTGTCCGTGTGCGGCGATGCCAGCGGTGGCCAGGACACGGGATCCAACAAGCTGCGACCAGTCGGGCTGGCCATCGTGAGGGTGCTGGACACGGAGAGCCCGCTGGCCCACTCGTGCGTGGCAGGGCCCTTGACGGGGTCGAGACAAGTCGCGGCGAGGGGCGAGCTGAAGGCCTTTCACATGGCGCTGTACTGCACCACGGGGGCCCTCACGTACGCCACGGACTGCGACATGGTGGCGGAAGGGTGGTATTCGAGGAAGTACATCGCCCCGTGGGGCGAGCACGCGGACATATGGTGGGAGGTGGGTAAGCTCGTGCAGGATCGTTCCGTGGTCGTGCTGTTCACCCACTCCCACCTCACGGCTCAGGATCTGTGCGACGGCAAGGAGGTGCAAGGCCTTGCCATAGGCAACGCCGTGGCAGACGAGGTGGCGGGACACGCTGCGCGTGAAGCGAGGGCGGATCCTCATGCACGAGAGGCGGGCCTTGCTGGTCAGACACAGGCTCCTTCGTGCAGCGATCGACAGTATGGCGGCCACGGAGAAGGCCGAGGGTGCGAGGAAAAGAGAATGCTCTGCTGCTGCTGCTCCTCCCCCTCCTCCTCCTCCCTCCGCTGCTGCTGTCGCCTCCCTTATCTCCCCCCATACTTTCAGTGATGATAAGCAGCGATGTTTGAGATGCTTCAGTTCTGCCACTCAAGATTGTATGAAGGCCTGGTGGCCGACTCCTTGCCCACAATTATATAATGTTGATGGTGTTATAATGTCTCCTAAGAGGGGCGATCGTATCCACATAATGGGGGCATGGGCTATCCCACTCATACCCTAAACTTAACGTGCACACGACCCTCCGACTATGGTTCTGCACGCGCTGTGGGGCTATAGCCGAGCAGCATAATCGCCTCTTGAGCCGTCCCTGTCGTGAGCAGATACCTCGACAGACTTACGGCTGGTTAAAAGCCGAAGGTCCTCAGCCAGGCCGAGAAAAAGGGCAGGAAATCGAGCACACTTTAATGGGTAATCGGTCGGACGAACTTGCTTCCGCAACGGCCTCCACTCCACGCCACTCCACTTCTCCCAGTCGTCGTCGTCGTCGTCGTCGTCGTCGTCGTCGTCGTCGTCGTCGTCCTCGTCTGACACTTTCAGCGGTGTGCCAAGGCAAGGAGCAAGAGCCATCGCGGCGCCTCGCGCCGATCTTCTTCTGCAGCTCCCGCCGGGCCCCAGTGTAGATCTGCGTGTGCACGCCCTCGCTCACGTTGTCCTCTCCCTCCGTGACTCCGGACCCGCCGTGCTCTGGGCGATTCCGTGAGGCGGGAATGTCCGCCCCACTCTTCCAGCTCCTTCCGGTGTTCGCTCAGCTTTGCCGTCGCTGTTTCCGCCATACCTTTGCGGAGAAAATTCCGCCCTACTTTCCCGCATCGCCTGGGGTGCATGACCGACACAACTTCAAGTCATAAAATCAACCGCAGTCAACCGCAGTCAGGCGGGTCCTCTCCCTCCGTGACTCCGGACCCGCCGTGTTCTGGGCGACTCCGTGAGGCTGGAATGTCCGCCCCACTCTTCTAGCTCCTTCCGGTCTCCGCTCCGCTTTTTTGCCGCCGGAGGCAGGGCCGGCTCCTCCTGCCCCTCCCGAAGCGGGTGCTCTCGCCTGCCCTGCAGGGGGGGGCTCCGACGGAGGCCTCCCGCTGCCGCTCCCACCTCCGGCGGGCGCCATGCGTGGCCGCAGCACGGCCGACACTCGGCACGAAAGGGAACCCTCTCAGGGAACCGAGCTCTATACACCGACGCCTCTGTCTGGCCTCGCACCGAACCTCGCACAGGGAAAGCGGATCCTGGTGTATCCGGGATCTTGGTGTATAGATTCTTCGTTGCTTCCCCAGGAAGACCTGGGAAAAAGTATACACCACACCACCCCGACGTCGTCCCCGACTGCGATTGAAAAAGTCCTGGGATTGAAAAACCGCCCGCCACTGGTAATGTATATGCTCCAGTTTCCGACTTCTGTTCCGGGCCTGGTGGCATCGTGATCTGGGCTCCGTTTTTGCTGCTTGCTCCCTGGAGCTGGGAAAATCGGGATCCACCAGGAGAGGGGAGTGACCCTGAGGGGGAGCATGAGTTCGATCCGCTGGCGCACCGAACTGCCGCAAACAGATGCCCCCCGCATGCCCCACGTGTCGGCAACTATCGGGAGCTGCCAGCGGCTGGGGGGGCATCTGTTTGGGGCGGTTCGGTGCAAAAGCCGACTTCCCACGCGACAGCCCCCGACCTTCTCCGCCGGCGGGGGCGGCAGCAGCCCATGTCCGCCTTAGAACATTCTCCTCCTCCGTCGAGTAGGAGATCGACTACAGAATTGATTCATCCTAAAATTGACGTCCTCGTCGAGTCATGCGTAAAATGTTCGTAGATCTACGAACAACCTACGCATTTCTCATGGATTCGGCGAACAAAGCAATTGGGGTAAATCAATTCTGTAGTCAATCCCCGACTCGACTCATACCCCCTAAGACGGAGCCAGGACGTGGATACAATCGGGTGAGGATAAATCGGGGATCTCTGAGATCTGGCAGCTCTGGAGGATATCTCGGGCACCGCGGCCTTCGCAGAGCAGTCTGGGACGCTCTGAGAGCGTTCTGGAATACTCTCATAACGGATTTATCCTCGTCGTAGCCCCCGGCCGACTCTCCTCCCATCTTTGTGAGAACCTGCCACGCTGGAGGAAGATGCGGAGCAGCAGGAGGAGAGCGGCAGCAATATCCTCGTTGAGCAAGCAGGTGCAAGGTGACAGCCATTGTTCTGCGACTGCGCATTTCCCACAGGCGATACCCTGCGCAGCCGCCGCACTGCCGCAGGAGCCGAAAGACCCCATCCCCCAATCCCCCGCGCAAGCACCATGCGCACCCAGCGCAAATCATTCGTCAAGACGAGCTAGCAGAAACACTCGCCATGCCAAATCGTCCTCGAGGCACCCGAAGAGGAAAGGGCCCGGCACGCCCATGGCAACGGGTCCTGGGTGCGAAGCCCCGACGGAGCAGGCGGAGCGACGGCGAGAGGAGGGCCAGGAGAGGGGGGGGAGGAGTCGACTGTCTCCGCTGATGTGCCCTCGGCCCCTATGGACGAAACCGCGACGGAGCAGGCAGAGCGACTGCAAGACAAGGGGGAGGATGAGCCCACTGCTGGCAGCTCGTGTGCATCTGGCCCCGCGGGAATCGCTGCGGAGAAGAAACGGGGAAGGAGGAGTGCCATCCGCCGAGAGCTGTTTCATGTGGCCAAGGTAACTTGTCCGCAGGGCTGCGTCGAGGAGGAGGGGGAGGAGGAGGAGGACCCCCCTCTTGAGGCGAGCGGAGGCGGCTTCGGGTTGCGGGCTGTGCCCCACCTTCCTCCTTCTGCGCATGCAGTTTCATCGCTGCGTCTTGTTTTCTTCTCTGCCCCATCACTGTAGACGATACGAACATCAAACCTCATCTCTGACTGACTGACTAACTCACTGACCGATGAAGGAGAAGGCGGTGACCAGAAGGAGAAGGGGAGGATGGACTAAGGAGACTGAACGACTGACTGGTGAGGAGGAACGGAGGAAGGCAGGAGGACGACGGAAGAACTGCACCTATGCCCTTCCTCACCCTCCACTCCTGAAGATTCCGCATGCTGCTCGAGTTGAACCGAACGTAAGTGTGTCTGCGCTCAGGAGAAGTGATACGCCACCGGACGGTGCTGTCGAATTCCCTCCCGTCACTGACCCTTCTGGCGCGCGCACTGGGCACATCGAGGAAGACACCACACTCCTCTCTGTTGAAACTCTGCCCGCACTGGCCGTAACAAGCGAGGAGAGGATGCCTCGCGGGCGTGATGCGTCGCAACACTCGAGCCCTTCTGAGTCGTCGCCATCTCCTGGCCTCGCCCATCTAAAGCGAGCAGCTATCGGAACTGTGCAAAGTGGGTGGCCTAGTGCAGTCCCTCGCCTTCGCAGCTCCTACTCACCATCGCCGCTGCTGTGGCTGTGCGCCTGCGCCAGACTCCTCATGCGATAGCTCGGGCGATGCCTCGAGTGAGCGCATAAGTGGTGCCAAACATGCAGAACGAAAGCTGTCAAAAACGTGATACCCGCTTCCTGGGTCCACTCCCGCCTAATATCTCCCTTGCGTCCACCGACCAGTACTTTGCTCTGCCCAGCCTTTCGAATCTACACGGTGATTGCGACGGAAACCACTGCTCCGTCTGCCACCCTCTAGAGTGGATGCGTGCCTGTAGGATACAACCGGGAGGCACTGGACACTTCGCATGCTGCGACCGCTACCACTGCTACGAGGGCACTGCGGTGCGAAAGCCCTGCTCCCAAACCTCCCCCCAGAACGTGCAAGGCAGCGTGCAAATCTTGCCCCAGACATGCATCTTCGCTCATGCTGCAACGGCCATGCCAGGTATCGACGCCAGTCCCCTTGCCGCCCCGTGTCGGTCTTGTCCCTCAGCCACGCGGTCACGCGCCAGCCCTTGGCCGGGCCCATCCCGATGGTGATGGTCCGCTTGTGGGTGCCCGGGACGTCGGGCTCTGCCAGGGCGCAGCACCGGGAAGCCTCGGCACTCGCCAAGCGGAGGGAGGCCCGCTCGGGCACCCTCCTTCTGCCCCTCGTCCTCCTCGTCCTCCTCGTCCTCCTCCTGTCGCTGTCGCCGTCGGCCTCGGAGTGCGGAGCGACCGCGGCCATCCGTACGTCCTCCTCCTGCTCCTCCTCCTGCTCCTTCTCCTTCCTGAGGTGTGCGCCAACGGAAAACAGTAGAAACAGGTGAGGGAGGCAGGGGACCAACTCCTGCTCCTCCTGCTCCTCCTGCTCCTTCCTGCTCCTCCTCCTCCTCCTCCTCCTCCTCCTCCTCCTCCTCCGGTGGACCTCCCAGGCGCCCACGAAAGTGGCGACAGTTGCGCGGTCTCCCGAGACAGCCCACGAAAGCGGCGACAGTTGCGCGGTTCGCCGCCCCCCCAGGGAGCCGCGAGGTCTCGGCAGGTCCGTGCGGACCTCCACGCCGCTGGACCTCCCAGGAGCCCGCGAAAGCGGTGACAATTGCGCGGCTCGCAGCCCCCCAGGGAGCCGCGAGGTCTCGGGAAATCTGCGTGGAACTCCACTCCGCTGGACCTCCCAGAAGCCCACGAAAGCGGCGACAGTTGCGCGGTTCGCAACCGCGCAGGGAGCCGCGAGGTCTCGCCAAATCCACGTGGACCTCCTTTCCGCTGGACCTCCCAGGAGCCCACGAAAGCTGCGACTGTTGCACGGTCCGCAGCCCCGCAGGGCCCGCGAGGTCTCGACGAGGGAGAGGACGACAAGCAGGAAAGAGAGGGGGGGCTGAGGGGAGGGGGTGAAGGGGAGGCGGGGAGGAGGGAGGAGGGAGGAAGAGGTGGGGCCCACACTGCTCATTCAAAACGAGAGCCCCACCGAAGGAGGGTTTGTAATTACTGTTGATCCCCCCACGGTGCACATGGTGTTTTTTGAATTGCAGTGCCCCCCTCGAGGCTCGCACCCGGCTTGGTATCAGGGGAAGTCTTCCTGCTCAAGCTGCTTGTTACCCCCCCGCCTACAACAACAACGGCTCCCGTCTGATACTTCCTCACATGTGATTCCAAAATCGAGCTCTCGCGCAAGAATTCCTCACAATGTGTGCAGAATCTCGCTCTGGCGTGGCGCCCTGGACACGCAGGAATCACGCTCTCGCTGCAGCCTGTCTCACGATTTACTTGGGAATCCCACTATCGCTCGAGACTTCCTCGCGATTCATGCAGGACTTACGCTTCAGCAGCCCGCCTGCTCGACCTTGCCGCCTGGGCCCGCCTGCCCGACCCGCCCATCAAGATCTGCCCCTCGACGCTCGCACCCTGTTTTTTGACAGGGGAAGTCTTCGTGCTCAAACTGTGCCCCTGCCCCCCCAGATTGCAACAACAACGGCTCCCCGCCTAGGACTTCCTCCAAATTTACTCAGGACCCCCGCTCCTGAGACTTCCCTACAGTTTACTCAGGATCGGTGTTCCCGCCTGTGACCTCCTCGCAATTTAGTCAGGACCCCCGCTCCCATCTGAGATTTCCTCACAAGTTACTCAGGAACGGCGCTCCCGCTTGAGACTTCCTCGCAATTGAATCAAGATTTCCTCGCAATTTAATCAAGACCCCCGCTCCCGCCAGAGAGCCCCTCACATTTTATTCTGGAAGTGCTCCCCCCAAAGGGGGTGTGATCGAAGACAAACAGGGCGGGTATCGAGGATGTGGGGAACTCGTTTTGAATAACACACGAGCAAGATCGAACAGTTTTATAATGATTCTTGTGGTTGAACTCTCATTTCTGAAAAATTATTGTTGGTTCCCCCCACCGGTGCATACTGTTTCTTCTAAATCAAAGTGTGCCCCTCGACGCTCGCACCCTGTTTTTTGACAGGGAAAGTCTTCCTGCTCAAACTGGCCCCCTGGCACCTGGGCTACAACAACAACGGCTCCCGCCTGAGACTTCCTTACAATTTAGGCAGTACCCCCGCTCCCGCCCGAGACTTCTTCGCATTTTATTCAGGAATCGCGCTCTCGCTTGGGACTTCCTTACATTTGATTCAAGAGTCGCTCTCCCGGAGCTCTGGAGTCGCGCTCTCGCTGAACACTTGCTTGCAACTTACTGAAGAATAGCCTTGCGTTGGAATTTCCTGCAACTTGCCCAAGCGCCGCGCTCCCGACACCCAGGCACCCAGGAGTCGTGCCCGTTGTGGCCCCATGTGCATGCCCTTCGTGGCCCCGCTGTCGCCATCTGCGTCCCCCTCAGTGTCCTACGTGGCCCAGTTGCTACCCCCAGTGGCCCCATAGTTGCCTTCTGTGGCACCGCATTATCTGCACTTCGTGGCCCCCGCTCGTTCGCACTCTTCGTGGCCCCATACGCATTCCCTTCGTGTCCCCGCTGTCGCCTTTCGTGGCCTACTTCGTGCCCTTCGTGGCCCTGCTGTCGTTCTCTCTCGCTCTCGCTTTCGCTCGTCGTCACCGTCGTCGCCGTCGTCTTCGACGTCGTCGTCGTCGTCGTCGTTGTCGTCGTCGTCGTCGTCGTCGTCGTCGTGGTCGGTCCCCTGTCCGTCCCTCTTGGGGTCGGGTCGACGGTCCGCCCCCGCCCCGCCGATTGGCGCTGCCGCTGATCAGGCCGACGGTCCGGGGCCCGGCCTGCAGGGAAGAAAGGCATACCCCCCAAAAGGGGTTCGATCGAAGACGAAGAGGGCGGGTATCGAGGGTTTTTGGGAAATACGCGTTATTGGACACTCGAGCATATAAGGGCGAACAGTCTTAAAATGAGTGTTGTTGTTGTTGCTGCTGCTGCTGTTGTTGTTGTTGTTGTTGTTGTTGTTGTTGTTGTTGTTGTTGTTGTTGTTGTTGTTGTTGTTGTTGTTGTTGTTGTTTGTGTTGTTGTTGTTGTTGTTGTTGTTGTTGTTGTTGTTGTTGTTGTTGTTGTTGTTGTTGTTGTTAAATTCTAATTGCTCACTGCTGAAGAATAATTATTGTTGATCCCCCTCACCTGTGCATGCTGTGTTTTCTCAATCAAAGTGTGCCCCTCGACGCTCGCACCCTGTTTTTTTGGCAGGGAAAGTCTTCCTGCTCAAACTGGCCCCCTGGCCCCCGCTCGTTCGCGCTCTTCCTGGCCCCATACGCATTCCCTTCGTGTCCCCGCTGTCGCCCTTCATGGCCTACTTCGTGCCCTTCGTGACCCTGCTGTCGTTCTCTCTCGCTCTCGCTTTCGCTCGTCGTCGCCGTCGTCGTCGTCGTCGCCGTCGTCTTCGACGTCGTCGTCGTCGTCGTGGTCGGTCCCCTGTCCGTCCCTCGTGGGGTCGGGTCGACGGTCCGCGGCCGCCCCGCCGATCAGCGCTGCCGCTGGCCAGGCCGACGGTCCGCGGCCGCCCCGCCGCTTGCCGGGGCCCGGCCTGCAAGGAAGAAAGGTATACCCCCCAAAAGGGGTTCGATCGAAGACGAAGAGGGCGGGTATCGAGGGTTTGGGAAATACGCGTTATTGGACACTCGAGCAGATAAGGGCGATCAGTCATAAAATTATTGTTGTTCTTGTTGTTGTTATTGTTGTTGTTGTTGTTGTTCTTGTTATTGTTCTTGTTATTGTTGTTGTTGTTGTTGTTATTGTTGTTGTTGTTGAACATTATTTATTCTAAAGAATAATTATTGTTGGGACCCCTGGTGCGCGGCCCCCTCGCCGCGCCTAGGCCGCAGCCACATTTTCATCATTTTCGTGAGGAAGTCTCAGGCAAAACGGGGTGGTCCGGATCCGGTTGTGTTGTTACGATCGGTTTTCCCTTGCAAAAAATAAGCTAAAGTGGACATTTCTTGTTCTAACATAACCAAACTTCAAGAATCCCTTGCAAAAAGTAAGGTAAAGTGGACATTCGCGCGCGCAAGACGAAATCCTTCCAAAACCTTAGTGTTCGTAGCGATTTTAACATAAAAACATCAAAAAACCAATGGTTTTTCAAAAAAAAAAAATGTCAAAATTTCATCCCGCGCGCTCTTGCGGATTTGTCGGAAACCCAACACTTTTTAAACATTTCTGTCAAATGGGCTTTTGCGAGCAACTTTTTCGAACTTCTGCAACAACGGTTGCGCACCTGCCAGGGCCATCATCCCTGTCAAATAATACCATGCGGGACACATTCGTTTTTTCTTCGCGCGCGCACGCCGTCGTCGTCGGCCGCGGGGCCCTGAATAGTAGCCACGGTCGTCCGCATGCCACGAAGTGAAGTGTCCGAACGTCATAGGGCGGGAAGCTGGGTGTGGGTGGTGGCGAAGAGTCGTTTGGAAATTTGGTAGAGCTTGAACCGGCCCCCCCACAAAGTGGGGGTATTGCCCGCCTCCTATGAAAACCCTGGCACTGGTGAGAACGGTGTGTCCCCACGTGCTAGTAATTGTTGTTGTTGTTGTTGTTGTTGTTGTTGTTGTTGTTGTTGTTGTTGTTGTTGTTGAACATTATTCCTTCTAAAGAATTATTATTGTTGGGACCCCTGGTGCGCGACCTCTGCGCCGCGCCTAGGCCGCAGCTACATTTTCATCATTTTTTCGCGAAAGCTTCAGAAAAGTGGATGAGCTCCGGATCCGGTTTTTTGTTGACGCTCGTTTTCCCTTGCAAAAAACAATAGAAAATGAAAATTCTTGTTTTTACTTGATCAAATTGCAAGAATCCCTTGCAAAAAATAAGGTAAAGTGGACATTCGTGCGCGCAAGACGAAATCCTTCCAAAACCTTAGGTTTCGTAGCGATTTTAACATAAAAACATCAAAAACCCAATGGTTTTCTCAGAAAAAATTGTCAAAATGTCCTTCCGCGCGCTCTTGCGGATTCCTAGGAAACCCACCAGATTTTAAACATTTCTGTTAAAAGGGCCTTTGCGAGGAACCTTTTCAGGTGCTTCGACCTTCTGCAACAACGGTTGCGAGCCTACGAGTCTTCTCAGGTTGCCTCACACATGTGACGAATCTCTTTCTATCTCTCTCTCCACTGGCTCTCTGTCTTGCTCTCTCTCTCTCTCTCTCTCTCTGTCTCTCTGTACTATGTATGTCATACGCAACAAATGCACCATGCGGGGCACATGCGGGGCCCAAACAAGTGATCAACCTCTGCGGGTGTGTACTCCACGCCAGTGTAGTATCCACGATCGTCCGCGCGCCACGAAGTGAAGTGTCCTGACGTCATAGGGCGGGAAGCTGGGTGTGGGTGGTTCCCGAGAGTCGTGTGGATGTTTGGTAGAGCTTGCATTGCCCCCCCACGAAGTGGGGGTATTGGCTGGCGTCGCATGAAAACCCTGGCACTGGGGAGAACACTGAGCGTTCGGGTAAAATGATTGTTGTTGTTGTTGTTGTTGTTGTTGTTGTTGTTGTTGTTGTTGTTGTTGTTGTTGTTGTTGTTGTTGTTGTTGTTGAATACTCATTTCTAGTGAATAATTATTGATGATCTCCGGAAACGGTTCTGGGCCCCCTCGCCTCGACGCCGGCTAGATTTTCCCTGAAAAGGAAGCTCCCGCTCGAGCGTTGGCCCGAATGTAAAAATATGTAAAAATGGGCCCTTGGAGGCCCGGCTACGACGACAACGGCTCCCGCTCGATACTTCCTCACAATTTACTCCGAGACATCCTGGCCAGAGAGGCCCCCGAACTTAGGAACGGCGCTCTCGCCCGATAGTTGCTCGCAATTCAATCAAGTTGGCGGGGGCCCAACCACGACGACAAGAGCTCCTTTTTGGTACTTCCTGACGATTTACTCCGGGAGCCCCTGGCGAAGAAAGCCCCCGAACTCAGGAGCGGCGCTCTCGCTCGATATGTTTTCACAATTC
>CAUYUJ010018897.1:116209-118709 GCA_963575745.1 Prorocentrum cordatum | reverse complement strand
CCTCGGCGACCACCCAACCCGACCAAGAGGTTTGGTCCGGGGCCAGATGTCACGCATCGAGGTTGCGTTATAGCGTCTCCTCCTCTACCCTCCTCCCTCCTCCCGGTTCGCCCCCCTCCCCCTCAAGTGGCGGGCGAGAGTGCGGCCCTCCTCACAAGTGGGGTCCGAGGCCTGTGCCCAGGGCGCACTCAGGCCTCCTCCTCCTCCTCCCCCTCCTCCTCGAGGTCGTCCACCTTTCGAGGTCGTCCTCGAGGACGACCTCGAAAGGTCGTGCCTGCACCGAGGTCGTCCACGGACGCACGCCTCCTCGCGCGCGGCCCGGCGCCCCGCAGTCCTGCGGCCCCGCCGCGGCCGATGCACGGCGGGCCGGCGCCGCAGACGGACGCGGACCGCGGGAACGAGAGCCAAGACCTCGTGCTGGGCGAGGGCACGCCCGACCTGACCGAGACCGTCCGTTGACGGACGCCTCCTCCAGAAAAAAGAAGAAGAAACGACATAGACATAATCTTTTGGCGCTCCGCGCGGATTTCTTGGGTCTGCGCCGGACCCCCCTCCCTGGCGCGCGGAGCGCGCCAGGGGCGGCGCCGGAGGCGCCGCCGGGGGGGCCCAGCGCGGATCCAAGAAATCCGCGCGGGCGGTCGAAAGTTTATGTTTACGTCGTTTTTTCTTTTTCAATCAGGGAGGAGGAGGAGGAGGAGGAGGAGGAGGAGGAGAAGAGGAGGAGGAGGAGCAGGAGGAGGAGGAGGAGGAGGAGGAAGAGGAGGAGGGAGGAGGGAAGGGAGGGAGGGAGGAGGAGGCGGGAGGAGGAGGAGGAGAGGAGGAGGAAGGAGGAGGAGGGGAGGAGGAGAGGAGGGAGGAGGGAGGAGGAGCCTCCCTGCTCGCCCCGCCCACCCACGGCGCCGGCTGCTGGCGCCGCTCTGGCAAGGCGCCGCTGGGGCCGTGGGCCGAGACAGGGCAGGCGGGCCGCCGCCGACCCAGGAGCGATACGCGGAGCGCCTCGGCGCCTGCCTCTGAGTATCGTTTATGAAGGGGCCCTGGGACACACAAATAAATACACACAAATAAAAAGATTCCCTATATTTTCCCATATTTTCTGGGTTTTTGTCTTCCCCACCACTTCCCATATTTTCCTATATTTTCTGGGGAGTCGACGATTAATTGTGTCTGTGTGTTTCTTCCCCTCCTGAGTTTAACCGATCCCCATCCCCAGCGGCGTGGCCTGGGCACCACTGGCCGATTCAACCCCCAAGATGGGGATAGAGGCGTTCCCTTCTGGCTTCGAGGGGGGTGTCCCCAACTGGGGGGGTAATTGGGTGGGGGTCTCGAAGGGGATGGGGGTCGGGTAAACGATACTGATGCCTAGCCAGGCCTTTTGAACGTGGCCTCTGGAGGCGCTCTTGGAGGTCCCCTTGGAGCCCTCCGGGGCCTTCTTGACGGGCTTTTTGGGCCCCTCTCGGGGCCATCTCGAGCCGTCTTGACGCGCTCTTGGACCCCCAAGAGGCTCCAGGGGCCCAAATCATCGATTTTCCATACGCTTATTTCGTGCTGACGCAAGCTCCGCACCCTTGCAAAAGCTTCCCATCCCTCACGCGAAACAGCTCGCCTGGCCACGAAAATCGTGAGGCACGGCCTGAGCGAAGGGTAAGGAGGACGAGGACGAGGAGGGAGAGTGGGCAGCGTGGTTGCCAAAAGCAGCTGCCGTGAGCACGGAAGCAGGAACAGACCGACACCTCGCGCGCGCGCAGACCCACAGCGGTACCCGCACACGATAATCCCACACGATCAGAAGGAGAAAGGAAAGGAAGGGAAAGGGAAGCAATAATTACAGAGGGGGCGACGCACGCTCTTGATTGCTCTTGACTGGCCCTTGATTGCTGCAGGTCGTGACAGGCACGCCGCCACGAGGGACCCTCAAGAGGGACCAGCCGTGGCTCCCAGGAACGGTCGGGCGGCGAACGCGCCTGCAAGGCCGAAGCCAGTGGACCAGTCGGAGCCTGCGGCGGGGAGTGTGCGGGACGGCCTCGAGTGAGGACGGCTCGCTTCGGGCACGGAGGGGGGGGGGGCTCGACGAGGAACCGGTGGGCGAGGAGACCGGGGTCTCGCAGGGGCCGAGATGTCTCTGCCGTGCTGGGCCCCCCCCCCACCGTGCGCCCGGGAGCCCGCCCAGCCCCTGCATCCGACGCCCCGGCCCCCCCCCCCCCCCCAAGAAGAGAGCAGCGCACAAGGGCGTCGCCCTCCGAGAGGGCCCGCCCAGTCCCTGCATCCGACGCCCCTGGGCCCCCTCCCCAAGAAGCAAGCAGCGCGCGAGGGCGTCGCCCTCCGAGAGGGATCCCATGCCTGCCACCCGCACCGCACCTCTCCGGCCAGGACCCAGGGAAGGACCGTCGAGGGCCACCTTCGACGCATCGAACCGCTGCCTTACCTTTTTCTTCTTCTTCAGCTCCTCCTCCTCCACCTCCTCGCCCTCCTTCCCACTCTTCCAGCCCCGCTCCTCCTCCTC
>CAUYUJ010018897.1:106209-108709 GCA_963575745.1 Prorocentrum cordatum | reverse complement strand
CCGGAAGCCGGCGCTGGGGGGGGGGCCAGAAAACCAACCAGAGGGAGGGCGCAAGCGCCAACGCGAGCGCCGCCCAGCCGGCGAAGCACGGCAGGGGCCGCGGGGTGCCCCAGGCAGGGCCCGGACAAAACCTGCAGCAGGCCAGCGCCCCAAGATGCAAAGGGCGGAGGCAGAGCAGGGGGCGGAGGCAGAGCAGGGCGCCCTAAGGGGGCGGCGCGCAGGTCGCGAGCGGGCGGCAAGACCAGCCAGCAGCGACGGGGCCGACCCGCAGGGGGTGGCCACCATGGGAGCCTGCCGCGCGCCGGCTCAGGCGCGGGCGGGCCTCGCGCACGAGCGCGAGAAGAGGGCCAGCCGCGGGCGGGGGGGGCTCGCGGGGGGGCGCCGAGCAAGTGCGCGATGGGAGGCAGACACGAGGGCAAGGAGGAAAGGCAGCGGGCAGGCCCCGAGCACGGGTTGGGGGCCCGCGGGGGGGCGCCGAATACGTGCGCGACGCGAGCAGCCGCGAGGGCAGGGGAGGGCAGCGGCTAGAGAGGCCGCTGCCAGGGCCGGGGTGTCACGCTCAGCACAAGGCGAGGTCGCAGGGTGGCTGCTGAGAGTTGCTGGCGGTGGCCGCTGGAAGCTGACCCGCGCGGGCGGGGAAGGTCGTTGCCGGGCCGCGAGGAGCCCGATGGCCGCCTCCCTTTCCCGCGCGGCGGGGCGCCCTTCCCTTTGCCTTTCGCGAATTTAGAGTTCTGCTTCTCCTCGTCAAATTCGCGATACCGCTCAGCGTCCTAGTCGACGTGTATGCCTTTATCCCAGCAGAGCCTGCGCGCGTCATAGTCATAGTTGACCTCGCTGAGGCCTTCAACGAAGCCTCGGCAGAATTCGAGGTCGCGACGCTGCGGGTCTTCGGCGGAGCGGGGCCCAGACTCCGGATCGCGAACGGCGCTCCACCCGATGGTGAGCATGGGGCCAGATTCTTTCTTGAGGCGGTTGATCACCGCTCTCCAGTCCTCCATTGCGTTGTCTCGGTGGTTCCAAGTAGGTGCTCAGGTTACCTGGTGCCTCGGCTTGATGTAGAGCCCGCCATCCCTGTCCGACTGATGCGCGGGCAGCGCGAAGGGGGGCGCGTGGCGCGGCGCCGCCTCCCGCCTCCAGGACGGGGTGGTCTCCGCTGAGCCTCGGCCGCGCCACCTTTGGGGCGCGCCCGGGCTGCGCTGTTCGCCGGCCCGGGGGTTTCGCGCGCTGGCTCATCCTCTTCGGTCGGCGATGCGCTGGAATAAAGCTGGACTGGCAGTGGGGGCTCAATTTGAACGGGGCTGGTGGAAGGAGGGCCCGCCGGCCGCCAGCTCTGCGCCCCCCCCCGGAACGCCCGCTGGCAGGACTTCCCGGGGGGGCGCCTCCACTCGCAGAGGAGCATTTGCGGGAGGGCTCGCGAGAGGCGGAGTGGGGACGGGGGCCCCCCCCTGCCCTGCACCGCCGAGCCCCAGGGGAGACGTCGGACGAGTCAGTGCGCCCGTCTTGGCCACTGGCGCGGACTGGTTCAGTTCCGCGCCCAGAGGAGATGGGGCATTGGCTGTGGGCACGCCGCTCCGCGCCTGGCCTCGGCGGCGCTGGGGGGGGGGGGGGGGGGGGGCGCAGTCTGGGTTGATCCGCGTGCGGGGAGCTGCCGCTGGGGCGCTGGGTTACCGATCCTCCCTTGGGCGCTGCATCTGAAGGGGTGGCAGCAGCTGCCCGCGGGAGGTCGCTGGGGGGGCTTCCGCGAGGGCTATAGCCTCATCTTTCCCGCGGTTATGCGGAAGTCCCGCGCGGGCGGGTGCTGAGGCGACGCGATCCCCCTTGACTCCGTGCTTGTTGCGGCATGCGCCCCACTCGGCAGGCTCCTTGCGCGAGCTGGCGGAGACCTGAGAAGTGGCAGGGGCATGGGGGGTCTGCTGGTGCAGGCGGTTGACCGTGAGGGCCGGGGTGGCGCGCTCACCGCCCCAATGGACCCCCGTCGGGATCCCAGGCGCTGGGATGGCGTCGCCATAGGTGGAAAGCAGGAGCTCCCGACAGCATGCCTCGGACCAAGCTCCGGGGTCCGAGAGGGGGCCCATGCCTCGCTGGGCTGGCGCAGCGCGGAATCGGCGTTCCTCGTCGTCCATGTCCTTCAGCGCTCGTCGACGTCTAGGGAGACTGCTCGGACGAACGTCACCACGACGTGCACTATGGTGTTGTCGGCAACCCCGGGCGCTTTGTCGGGGTGGATGTGTCTGGCCGCCTGCAGAGAAGGCCATCGCTTTCGGGCGGGGGCATGCCGGGGGGGTGACACTAGGGAGGCCATCCAATCAACTCAGGGGGGGGGGCGCGGGGTCGGCCGTCGGCTCCGCCCGCGAGCTGCCGCGCGCCCCTGTTGCCGAGGTCGACCTGGTCTGCTGGCGACGCGCCCTGGGGAAGGGGGCAGCGGGGACCCTCGGGGCGGCCGCTGGATGAGGTCCTGCCCCGCCGCGCGGAGGCTTGCTGCGAGGTGCCGCAGCCCCCG
>CAUYUJ010018897.1:96209-101209 GCA_963575745.1 Prorocentrum cordatum | reverse complement strand
GCGGCCTCAGAGAGCCCAGTATGACCTCCAAGATGGCTTTAGACAGCCGAAGATGCTTTAAGACAGCTTCCGACATGCCCCCAAAAGGCCCCACGAGGGCCACAAGACGGCTCCAGGTGCCCTCAAAGACCCCTCAGGACCTTCCCGAAAAGCCGGAATTCTTCAAAAACCTTTGGAAAATCAGCGATTTGTGCCTTCTCGCCTTTCCGTTTCCCATGCGCTTCTGAGGACTCAAGATGGCACAAGATGGCCCAAGAGGCCCCCAAGACGGCCCCAAGAGCGCCCAAGAGCGCCCCCAGAGGGCTCCAAGAGCGCCCCAAGAGACAGTTCTGAGGGCCCCAGAAGGGGGACGGAGTTAAAGAAACCCCCTCTTTTGATCGATAGCCTCCAAGATGGCCCCAAGAGGGCCTCCAGGGTTCCCACGAGAGCCCCAAGAGGGCCCCAAGAGAGCTCCAAGAGGGCCCCGAGAGGGCCCCGAGACGGCCCCAAGAGCGCCCAAGAGCGCTCCAAGAGTTAAAGAGCTCCACGAAGCGGTTTGCGGGCTCCTGAAGGGGGGAGCTGAATTGGGGACCCCCCCATCCTTTAATCGATGGCCTCCAAGATGATCCCAAGAAGCCTTCCAGGGTTACCAGGAGGGCTCCAAAAAGGCCCCCAAAGCTCCAAGAGAGCACCAGCAACAGCAGCAGCAGCAGCAACCGCAAGAATCCCACCAGCCCTTTGGGCGACAGGTGGTCAAACAAGGGTATCTTTCCTCTTCCACAACCTCTCTTCCCTTCGGGGAGGGGAACCCTCCCCCTCCCCCTCCTTGATTTTTTGGGGGGAGGGGGTCGCGACGAGTTAGGGCGTCCTTTGTCGGCCCCTGGGAGGGGCAATTTGTGACACCCTCACGAGGACTGTCGCCCCCGAGGGTGGGCGGAGATAAAGGAACCCCCTCTTTTGATCGACCGCCTCCAAGGTGGCCCCAAGAGGGCCTCCAGGGTTCCCAAGAGGCTCCCAAGAGGGCCCAAAGAGCGCCCCAAGAAGCCTCCAAGAGGCCCCAAAAAATATGACCTCCAAGATGGCTCAGATAGCCCAAGCTGGCTCAATATGGCTCCCGAGATGCTCCAAACGGCCCCAAGACCGCTCCAAGACGGCTCGAGATGGCCACGGAGCCTCCCAAACCTCCCTCGCTGTCAGCTCTCATGGGCATCGTTTCTGGATGGGCTGACGGGGATACGTTTGGTCAACGGCCTCGTGAAGCGGGCCAAAAGGCGTCCAAACTCTAGCCGGGCCCTGATGATGGGAATCTGTTGTTTGGTCGGCGGCTCCCAGGCGACGGTCTAAGAGCGAAAGCGGCGTCCGGGTGGCGGAACGAAGCGAATTTGCGAGCAGAGCCGCAAAAATGATGGGACTACTTTTTTGATTGACGGCTCCAAGGACAGATCCACGAAGCGGGACGGTCTCGGCTGGGGCACAAGGCGGGAGAATTGGCTACGACGGCGCATATGCCGACGCAACAAGTGCACGTGCCAGGGACAAATCGCCCCCCATTAAGATACGGGCGACCTAGGAGCGGGGACGCAGGCACCAGACTGAAACAGACGGAGGAGAAGTCGCACAGTGGCGCCAGCTCGAACCGTACTGACTAGCGCGTACTAGCGTGGGTCACGCTGCGCTGTGGCAGCACGGGGGGCCCTTGAGGCCGCACCGTCCATCACGACGAGGAGGCGAGAGAGCGAGGAAAGGCGGCGGGCGCGAGGGCACGCGCGGGCAGAAGAAAGGGGAATACGCGTCAAGAATAGCGAAACGTCTTCCGTCGCGATCTGTCCATGACTCGAGAGGGCCTGGGGCGGAAGCGCGCAAAACTCCCTGACCTCGCCGCGCGTCAGACTAGCTAAACAACCAACGAATGATCGAGGTACCCCGGTGGGCGACCTGGCTCTGGGGTACGGGAGAGGAGGCGGAGCAGGAGGAGGAGGCGGAGGAGGAGGAGATGGAGGAGGAAGACAGGGAGGAGGAAAGGGAGGAAAGGGAGGAGGAGGACGAGGACGAGGAGAAGGATGATGATGATGATGATGAGGAGGAGGAGGAGGAGGAGGAGGAGGAGAAGAAGGAGGAGTTGATGGGGAAAGGGGGGATGAGGAAAGGGAGGAGGAGGAACGGGAGGAGGGAAGGGAGAGGAGGAGGAGGAGAAGGACGAGGAGGAGGAGGAGGAGGAGGAGGAGGAGCAGGAGGAGGGGGAGGAGGAGGAGGAGGAGGAGGAGGAGGAGGAGGAGGAGGAGGAGGAGAGGAGGAGGAGGAGGAGGAGGAGGAGGAGGAGGAGGAGGAGCAGCAGCAGGAGGAAGAGGAGGAAGAGGAGGAGGAGGAGGAGGAGGAGGAGGAGGAGGAGGAGGAGGAGCAGGAGGAGGAGGGGAAGGAGGAGGAGGAGGAGGACGAGGAGGAGGAGAAGGAGGAGGAGGAGAAGGAGTAGGAGGAGGGGAGGAGCAGCAGCAGGAGGAGGAGGAGCAGTAGGAGGAAGCAGGAGGAGGAGGGCGATCCCCCGACCCAGCACTGTTGGTGCGGGGACTTTCTGGCGGGCCAGCCCCCGCCTCAGCACTCGGGTGCCCGACGGGGCCCTCCTTCCTAGAGATCCGACGCTCCGACACAAATTGAGGCCCTCGCTGGGCCTCGGGGCCGTGCAAAAAAAACGACTCGGGGCAAAAAGCCAGCCCTGGGGAAGTGGAGTGGTCCAGACCCCCAGGGCCCAGGCATCGAACACAAAATTGGAGCGGCTGGAGGTCTCGAGGCGAGCAGCGTCGGCGCCCGGCGCGAGCGCGCAGAGCCACAAGGTTCCTCGCCGCCGCCGCCGCCGCGGCCGCCGTGACCGTCGCCGTCGCCGTCGCCGTCGCCGTCGCCGTCGTCGTCCTCGTCGTCGTCGGCGCCACGTTGCGCGCTATCCTTCCAACGCCAACCGCAGGGGGAGGAGCAGAGGGGGAAGGGCGGCGGGTACGGTCGCCGTCCTCGGCTGCGCCACGGCCCCTCCCGCGCCCCCTGCCGCGGCACCCTCCTCCTCCCCTCCTCCTCCTCCTCCTCCTCGTCCTCGTCCTCGTCCTCCTGCTCCTCCTCCTCCTCCTCCTCCTCCTCGTCCTCCTCCTCCTCCTCCCTCCTCCTCCTCCTCCTCGTCCTCGTCCTCGTCGCCCTCGTCCTCGCCCTCGTCCTTGTCCTCCTCCTCCTCCTCCTCCTCCTCCTCCTCCTCCTCCTCCTCCTCCTCCTCTCTCCTCCCTTCGCCCTTGACCGCACGCGCGGAGGGCGCCGGACCCGCCGCTCCTCCTCCTCCCCCATCCTCGGCGCCACATCGCACGCTATCCTTCCACCGCCAACCGCAGGGGAAGGAGCAGAGGGGGACGTGGCCAGCCTCGAACGGATCCCTAATCTGTTCTTTTGTTCGGTGCGTTGGCCCCGGAGGTCTGGGCCACTTCCCCAGGGCTGGCGTTCCGCCCCGAATCGCTGTTCGACGGCCCCGAGGCCTGGCGAGGGCCCCCGCAGGCCGAAAACGGTCGAATTTTTCCGGGGCGTCGGGCCCAGGCCGGCATGGTCGGGCGGCGGGTGCGGCCGCCGTCCTCGGCGGCGCCGCGGCCCCGCCCGCGCCCCCTGCCGCGGCCGCGGCCGCCGGAGCCCCTGCCTGTGCCGGCGGAAGGGGGGCCAGCAGGAGGAGGAGGAGGAGGAGGAGGAGGAGAACCCACACAAGAAAGACGCACGATAAGGACGCAAGGGCCTTGGAAGGCCATGCCGACACTTTGGAGGCGGGGCGCGGCCAGCGAAAGCGGCCAAGGATGGGCCGAAGGGGAAGGATGCAAGGGTAGCCTTGGAAAGATCGCGTGCAACAGCGATCTCCGAAAAGCGCGCTGTCCCTGTGAGGCGATCCCCCCGCGAGGGCCCCTCCTGTGCACGCTTTCCGCCTGCCAGGGCTTCCTCCAGGCGGTCGACCTCCTAATTCATCCATGCCCCTGCCCGCGCCAGAAATCCAACCTCCGGGGGCCACGTCTTTTCCATGTCCTGCCCCCCTGGCAGCCAGAGTGGGCACAGCGTCCGGGGTATGGATCGAACGCCGATCCCCGATCTTCGGTGCACGCTGTCCCCAAGGAGGGGGACAGCGTCTGACAAGCGGGCTGGCGGCGCCACGTCGCGCGCTATCTTTCCAACGCCAGCCGCAGTCATCACCCCCTCTTGGCCGCCTCCCCGAGTCCCCCGAGTGTCCGCCCCCGTCTCTCGGGGGGACCCCAGGGCAGTGGGGTTGGAGGTACCGCGTCTCGCCTCCGCCGCCGCCCCGGTCAGGCATCTATCTTTCAGGCCTGGCCCGATGGCTCTCGTGGCGCGCACCGCGGACCACACTGCACCTGTGGGAGCACGCCGAACTCCCTGACCTCCCCTCGCTTCTGACCCAGACCCCGCTGTCATGATTTGAATAAAAGTCGGCCCCAAGAGATCTCAACCCATTCCCCGAGACTGGCTTCTCATTCGGGGTCGGCCAAGAGGGGGGCGTCCTAGGGGGGGGGGGGCCGCAAATCATGGCCAGCGGCAAGTGCGCGGCCCAGCGGTGGGCCAAGGAATGCATTGGAATAAGAAGAGGGCCGCGAAATCTGGGGAGATATCATGGCCCCTGCCGTGATATCCCCCCCCCCCTAGTCATCCCCCCCCCCCCCCTTTGCCGCCCCCGACTCATCCCGAGTCGGTTCTCGATGGCCCCGAGGCCCCGTAAGGGCCCCCAGGGGCAGAAGGCAGCGAAGCATCTTCCGTCGTGATTGTTTTTCGAGACTCGAGGGTCGGCGGCGAGCGAGGGGGAAAATGAGAAGGAGAAAGCCTTCTCAGAGGAGGAGGAGTAGGAGGAGGAGGAGGAGGAGGAGGAGGAGGCCTTCTCAAAAGGCGGCGGGACTTCTCACAAGCCCTCGCGCATTCCGGAAAGTTGTCTGTGCCTTCGGGGAGAGCTTCAGAAGTCGTTGTCTGTTTGTTGGGGGGAGCGAGGGGGGAAACGAGAAGGAGAA
>CAUYUJ010018897.1:78709-91209 GCA_963575745.1 Prorocentrum cordatum | reverse complement strand
AATTGTACCACTGGGGCCTTCGGTGGGGCTGCCTGTGGGGCCACGGGACGTGCGAGGGGTGTGCCGAAAATAAGCTTGCGGTGGGCGGGGAGGCGCATGTGGACCGTGTCACAAGGGCCTCCGGTGGGGCTTCTTATGGGGCCACGAAATAGAGGCATGAAAGATTTGAAATCGGCATGCTGTGGGTTGGGAGGCGCAGGCGGACTGTACCACTGGAGCCTTCCGTGATGCTCCCTGTGGGGCCACGAGACGTGCGAGGGGTGTTCCTGAAATTGAGCATGCGGTGGGCGGGGAGGCGCATGTGGACTCTGCCGTTGGGACCTTCGGTGGGGCTCTCTATGTGGCTAGGAAACGTGTGAGGGGTGTGCCGACATTCGCGTGCGGTGGGCGGGGAGGCGCATGAGGACTCTGGCGCTGGGGGCTTCGGTGTGGCTCCCTATAAGCGACGAAACGTGCGAAGGATGTGCCGAAATGGGCGTGTGGTTGGCGGCGGGGGACAGGGGGGGCGGGGAGCGCGAGGACTGTGGCATTGGGGACCTCGGTGGGGCTCCCGATGGGCATGCGGTGGTCGGGAGGCGCGCGTGGATTGTGGCACTGGGGCAATCGGTGGGACTCCCGATGGGGCCACGAAGCGTGCGAAGGGGAGAGGCACGTGGACTGGCACTGGGGCCTCGGGTGGGACTCCCTTTGGGGCCACGAAACGTGTGAGCGGCGTGCCGAAAATTGGCATGCGGTTGTGGACTGGCACTGGAACAATCGGTGGGGCTCCCGATGGGGCCACGAAACGTGTGAAGGGCGTGCTGAGATGGGCATGCGGTGGGAAGGGAGGCGCAGATGGGCTGTGCCATGGGGGCCTTCGGTGGGGCTCTCGGTGTGGCCACTGAGCGTTGTGCCGACATGGGCGTGCGGTGGGCGTGGGTTGTGCCACTGGGGCCTTCGGTGGGGCTCCCTGTGGTGCGACGAAACGCGTGAGAGGGTTGCCGAAATGGGCATACGGTGGGTGGGGTGGCGCGCGTGGATTGTGCCATTGGGGCCCTCGGTGGGGCTCCCGATGAGGCCACGCAGCGCGTGAGGGTGGACCGTGGCACTGGGGCGTTCGATGGGCTTCCTATGGGGCCATTAAACCTGTGAGGGGTGTACCGAAAATGGGCATGCGGTGGGCGGGGAGGCGCATGTGGGCTGTGCCAGTGCCGAAATGGGCATGCTGTGGGCGTGGGGGTGGGGGCGCATGTGGACCGTGCCACCGGGGACTTCGATGGGACTCCCGATGTGGCCACGAACGAAGGGTGCACCGAAGTGGGTGACACGCGGAGGGCCGAATATAAAGAAAGGCGCGGAGGGAGGAGGGGGGAAGGAGGACAAGGAGGAGGGGGGAAGGAGGAGGAGGAGGAGGAGGAGGAGGAGGAGGAGGAGGAGGAGGAGGAGGAGGGAAGAGAGGACGAGGAGAGGAGGAACTTGGTGAACCGTCTCTTCAAAATGGGGAATCAACACCACAAGCGTGTTGGGAACAATGCGTACACGCCGCTGCGTTCGCCCTGGGCTCATCAGAGGCTCCTTCGAAGGCCCCCCGTGGCCGCATGGGGAAGCTTTCGTGGCCGCCGTGAGGTCTACTTGAGTTTCTGTCGGTCCTTCCCAGGCCGTCTTGGGAACACTTGCAGATCCACGATCTTACCCCGTTTTGAAAGTGCCACCCTGTTGGCCCGCTATACAAGCATCAAGCATCAGCCCGGGTGTCGAGGCCCTCGAAGGAACGAGGCGTTGGGGGACGATGAGCCGCGTGCGCGGGTCGGCGCTTTTGGTTCCTGGGGGGAGAAGGGCGGGGGGGAGCTCGGGCGGGTTCGCGAGAGGGGTGATTACGACAACGAGAAGTGTCACGATAGCAACGCGCCCAGGGACAGGACAGTGGAGATCCGCCTCCGCTTTTGCGATCTGGCACCAGGTGCTCAAAGAAGACCTCTTTTCGGGTACCTTAGATAGGATCCGAAACGCTAAATAAGCACCCCAGGCTTGTTTAATACCGGGAGTGTCATTTAGCAGCCGAGGTGCCAAAATGAGGCCCACGTGCTCGTGCAAGAAGCAGAACCTGAACTAAGCACTCTGGCATAGTAGCGGTATGGCTACACTCACTCACTAACTCCGTGGCGCGCAAAGTTCCTCAGTGCCTCTGATGCTACAGCGAAGCGCGCGGAGACGCCATGCACCGTGCCGCGGCCGCTCCACTCCCGGTGCCGGGAATGAACACACGGCATGGGCACCTCCTCCTCCCCTGAACCTTGGCACCTCGGGAGCATCCTCGGGAGCCCCCCGGAGCCCCCCGAAGCCCTCGGCGGGGCGCGCCTCCGACCGCGAGCCCCCCCCTCGGCCCCCTCCGCGTGGGCCGGCGTGCCGGCGCTGGGAGAGGCCCGCCGCGCAGCCTTGCGCGCGGGCGTCTGCGCGGGGCTCGTCTCCTGGGCGGGCAGGCTCGCCGCGGGGGACACGGGGGAGGGGGAGGAGGGGGAGGGGGGGGGGAGGGGAGAAGGAACAGGACACCTAGGTAGGAGGAAAAGGAAAAGGAGGAGGAGGAGGAGGAGGAGGGAAAGGAGGAGGAGGGAAAGGAGGTGGTACGAGGAGGAGGAGGCGGAGGAGGAGGAGGAGGAGGAGGAGAAGGAGGAGGAGGAGGAGGGGTGTGAAACCTGCTGCCTCGCGTTCACTTGCCTGCATGCAGACTTTTCATCGCATCGTCTGGCTCGGCATGCGGCCATTGCGCTGCAAGCCCTGGCCTGCAGCAGACAATGCCGCCCCCCCCCCGCCGCGCACCGCGCGGGGGGGAAATCACGGCTGCTGTGGCGGTGGTCCCAGGCTCCAGTCGCGACGCTAGGCGGGCGAAAACTTACTTGGAGCACCCGTTACACTGGCCAATCGCCACCGATTCTCCATTCGGGGGCACCGCGTTTCGCCTTGGTCTCCCCCCACGACCTCCGAGCAAAAGTCCCCGCTCCCCTGATTTGGCCACAGACTGCGTCGCCGCGGCCCTGAGACTCTTGGATCGAATGGTGCGCAACGTACGTGTGTGTGTGTGTGTGTGTCTGTGTGTGTGTGTCTGTGTCTGTGTCTGTGTCTGTGTCTGTGTCTGTGTCTGTGACTGTGTCTGTGCGTGTGCGTGTGCGTGTGCGTGTGCGTGTGCGTGTGGGTGTGTGTGTGTGTGTGTGTGTGTGTGCGTGCGTGCGTGCGTGCGTGCGTGCGTGCGTGCGTGCGTGCGTGTGCGTGCGTGCGTGCGTGCGTGCCGTGCGTGCGTGCGCGTGCGTGCGTGCGTGCGTGCGTGCGTGCGTGCGTGCGTGCGTGCGTGCGTGCGTGCGTGTGTGTGTGTGTGTGTGCGTGCGTGCGTGCGTGCGTGCGTGCGTGCGTGCGTGCGTGCGTGCGTGCGTGTGTGTGTGTGTGTGTGTGCGTGCGTGCGTGCGTGCGTGCGTGCGTGCGTGCGTGCGTGCGTGCGTGCGTGCGTGCGTGCGTGCGTGCGTGCGTGCGTGCGTGTATGTTTTTGTGTGTTTTTGTGTGTGTGTGTGTTTGTGTGTGTTTGCGGTGCAGCACCGTTGGTATTGGTTTTGTCTAGCCCACCTCGCCTCCTTCCTCCTTCTCCTCCTCGCCCTTCTCCTCCTCCAACCTCCTCCCCCCATGCCGAAGGCTGCCGCAAACCCTGGGGTGAATGTTGGTCAGGACGCATGGGGTGCTAGTAAGGGCGTGCGCCGCATGGCGCACGCACGACGACGAGCACCTGTCCAACGCCCCAGGGGCTAAGTTGCTGGGGCGACACCAGCATACGACGTCCCTGATACTTCGGTCTCAACGGCGGTCGGACGCGCGCCACTGTCGCGAAGCAGTCGCCTCAAGGACGCACCCGGCGGCAAGGCCGGTAGTCCTACACACTCGTTCGTCTCCGCCCATCCCCCCCCTCCCCCTCCATCTTCCGCCACTCCCTGGCGGCAACACACGGTCACGTGCCTCCTCAGATACTGCATGCTGGCCCCCGTCGCGAGGCAGTTGCCTCAAGAACGCACCTGGCGGCAAGGCCGGTACTCCTGGCGGCAAGGTCAAGTTACGTGAATCTTTAGATTCAGCACTTTCATCAGTCGCGAGGCAGTTGCCTCAAAGACGCACCCGGCGGCAAGGCCGGTAGTCCTGCACACCCATACGTGTCGTCCCCTTCATTCCCCCTCCTCCCCCCGTCTTCCGCCACTCCCTGGCGGCAAGACCAGGCTTTGTGCATCCTCAGATTCTGCACGCTGGTCCCTGTCGCGAGGCAGTTGCCTCAAGGACGCACCCGGCAGCAATGCCGGTAGTCCTGCGCACTCTTGCGTGTCCCCCTCACCCCCCCCCCCTCCCCCTCCATCATCCGCCACTCCCTTGCGGCAAGACCGGGTTTCGTGCATCCTCAGATCCTGCACGCCAACCCCTGTCGCGAGGCAAGTGTCTCAAGGACGCACCCGGCGACAAGGCCGGTAGTCCTGCACATTTTCGCGCGTTTCCTCATCCCCATCCCCCCCCTCCCTGTTTCGCCGCCCCCTGGCGGCAAGGCCGGTATGCGTGCATCTTGAGATTCTGCACCTTGCCCCAGTCACGAGGCAGTTGCCTCAAGGGCGCACCTGGCGGCAAGGCCGGTAGTCCTGTTCGCCCCAGTCGCGAGGCAGTCGCCTCAAGGACGCACCCGGCGGCAAGGCCGGTAGTCCTGTTCGCCCCCGTCACGAGGCTGCTGCCTCAAGGACGCTCTCGGCGGCAAGGCCGGTAGTCCTGCACACTCTTACATGTACCCCCTATCCCACTCCTCCTCCTCCACCATCCGACGCTCCCTAGGCAAGGCCGGGTGCGTGCATCGTCAGATTCAGCTCGCGCGCCACTGTCGCGAGGCAGTCGCCTCAAGGACGCACCCGGCGGCAAGGCCGGTAGTCCTGCACACTCTTTCGTCTCCGCCCATCCCCCCCCACTCCCCCTCCATCTTCCGCCACCCCCTGGCGGCAAGGGCAAGTTTCGCGCATCCTCAGATGCTGCACGCTGGCCCCCGTCGCGAGGCACTTGCATCAAGGACGCGCCCTTCGGCAAGGCCGGTAATCCTGCACACTCTTTCGTGTCCCCCTCCCCCCCCCCTCTTCATTCCGCCGCTCCCTGGCGGCAAGACCGGGGCTGGTGCATCCTCAGATGCTGCACGATTGCACCCTTCACGAGGCAATTGCCTCGAGGACGGACCCGGTGACAAGGCCGGTAGTCCTGCACACTCATACGCCTCACCTCATCTCCCTTTACCCTCATCCTCCTCCTCCTTCTCCTCTTCTTCCTCCTCCCTCTCCTCCTCCTTCTCCTCCTCCTCCTCCTCCTTCTTCTTCTCCTCCTCCTCGCACGTAGCTCGGAATGAGTTCGTAGTCGCTTGGCTCGCTCGATCGTCCAGTTGCTGTAACAGGTGCGCTCTGGCAGCACGGGCCTGCTGTGCTATCAACATTGGGTCAACATTGGCCTGGCTCCAAGTTGAATGGTATAAATAGAAACTCGAAGCCAGGCGTTGCACAGCAAGCAGACGTTGCTCACCACTCATATCTTTGGCGGTCCCCAGTCTGCGATCAAGAAGAACCTCAAACGGAACCGACGGGACCCACACGGATTGCACAGCACCCCACAGCAACGGACAAGACAAATAATGCTTCTGCGTCTCGCACTCACTGGGGCAACCGACTTTGCAGGGGATGTTGACCTGCCGAACCCTCCGCTCCGTCGTCCACCCGCCCACCACCGTCTTAATAGCCGAGGCCTGCCATGAGGGCGGAAGAGCACTGATGCACTCCTTGAGCAGCTTCCAGCTGCAGGCTGCCTTGGCCTGACTAGAGAGAGGAGCTGCCGTCCACTTCTCCCCGCGCTTAAAAATGGTGCCTCCTAGATTCTCTTGGAAAAGTTCAACCTCCAGCCGCCTCGAGATCGTCCTCTGAACAAGGACCACAGGACCCCCAGCCGCCACCTGAAGCATCTGCGCCTCCCTGAGAGCATCCAAGGCGTGAGCAACGGGGCGGGCGAGGCGACGAGAAGAGGAAAATCCATTATCGGCGTCAGCAAGCCCCTGGACAAACGAAGGCTCAATCCAGTGCTCAGGCTCCCACTTGTCTTGTATCCGCAATTTCATTGGCAAAAACTCTTCAGCCGCGTGCTGCTGATTCTTCCATAAGCTGCGCCAATTCGCGATCGTCTGTCTGGAGGCGCGCAGGAGAGCGGAGAGCGACTGCACGAGCATAGACTGCGGCCGAATCTTCGACCACTGTCTCAAGGCCAGCAATTGAGAGAGGGGAAAGGTAAAGGCAGGGAGGTGGAGGATCTTATGGATAGCCCACGACTCCCATCTCAAGATGGGCTGAGGCATGCGGGAGAGCTGGGACAGGTAGCTGTACTTCGATACTGCCCTAGAGTTGTACAGAGTGACGGCTATCGAGGGGGCGGCCTTTGTCGCAGCAAGATCTTTAACAACCGCAACCCACTCTCGGAACGCACGACGCCGCACTAACTCTCTCGACGCTGCTGGGCCGATCCACACCCCAAGATATTCCGCCGCAGGGGCAATTGGCATTGCTGCCCACTTCGGAACAAGTTGCTTCAACCCCCTCTGGACCTGCTCGACAAGATGGGGGGAGAAAGGGGCGGGGACTGGGGCGACCTGGCGCTTCGGGAGTTTAAGCCATAAGCCAGCGAGAAGACGAGCCGCATAGAAGGTGCCAGAAAGGCGTGACAGCGCTGCAAGCTCCCTTACCGCCACCCCCACATCATCCGCGCACGCCCCCACCTCCGACCCCTTCTCTCATGCCCCGAATTAGTGGGTCCATCGCGAGAGCCCTCAGGCTGCCACTGGACGGGTCACCCTGCATTACTCCTGAGTCGATCAGGCAGAACGGAAGCAACAACCCCTGCAGCGCTACTCGGGCCGTAGCAAATGCATAGGTAGCATGCAGGAAGAGACGAACACCTTCAGGAAGACCCACCAGTTCCAGGACTCCCCAAAGAAACATGTGGATAAGAGAAGGAAAGGCGTTGCCGAAGTCGAGGAGGAGGAGAAGAGGCAGATTAACAGCCGCCGATGGGAGCATGCTGGCAATCCTAGCAGTGGACTCTAGTAGGGTGATGTTGTCAAGAAAGTTCATACCTGCCACAAATCCACGCTGGTCGCTATGCAGCTCCTTCGACAGGGTCGGCTTGAGACACTGGTTGCATGCTGCAGACAAAATCTTTACATCCGTGTTTTTGAGGGCAAGAGGCCTGGTGGTGGCAGGCTCGCGAACGACGAAGCTCGCATCTTCCGCCGTTCTACCCTTGGGAGCAAATACCAGCAAGAGACCATTTAATTCAAAGGGGGGAGGGGGTCCAGAGAAGAGTTCCAGGAGCAGCCCATGGAGCACAGGCGCGGTAATCTTCGCACCTTTCCACGCCGAGTACGGAAGCCCATCGGGGCCTGGAGCCGTAGGAGAGGCGTGAACGAGAGCACTGCGAAGCTGCCCCTCTGTCGGCGGCTTCAAAATTCGACCAATCAAACTGCTTGACATGCTTAGTCAGGTACGCATCTAAGCACTTAAATGGGGCTGACTTCGGCGCAAATACGGGGGGGCAATGCTCTCTGAGCGCTTCTTTCATGCAGAGAGGGGAGAAGAGGACCACTCCCGATGGGGCCCAACAAGGCCCTAGAGGGGGAGAGACTTTCCTTTTGGAGCCCAGAGCTTCCCCCGCCGCCGTTCAGCCTTCATATGCGCGCGCAATCGCTTGCGCTCAAGAAAAGGCGTCGACTTTGCTTGGACCTCTTCCTGTGCCCTGGCGAGACGGTTAGCGTGCACTTCTTGCTGCAGCTGTTCATGCTGCCTACGAAATTGCATTGGGTCAATTAGCGAGACCACGGTGACAGGGCCTTCCTCAAGTCTAAAGAGGCCCCTCGCAATGGTCGCTTTAGCTAGGAGCTTCTTGGCAATATCTAGATCATCAAAGTGAACCGCTCTAGCAACCGAACGAAAAATCATCAGGCGTGCCTCAAGAGGTGGAGTGCCAATTCTAGTGAGACGATTTCTGGCAAGGCGAGCGGCCTCACGCATTAGCCTTTTCAGCTCCCTCCATCGCGGCATCGGCGCCAGCCGATCGATGTCCGAGTGTCCGATCAGCGTGTCCAGCGCCTCCGCGCATTCCGCCGTCTCACAAACAAAGCGGGGCGCCACCTGATCTTCAGGGGGCCAACGGCGTCTGGGATAGAAAACCACTGGTGCCGGTGCATGATCCGAAATCCCTTCATCATCCAACTTCTCAGGATCCACAGGTACTGTAGCCGTCATGTTCCATTGTAGCAATTTCCACTGCGGTGTCGATATCATCACCCGATCAATCTGCGTCAGCTTCTTTCCGTCCTCCACAAAGTGCGTTGGTCTCTCGGGGGCAAGTTCAATCTCATCCCGAGCGCGGGGGTCAGTGCCCACTCTTTTGTCGATGGGCGGGACGTGGAGATGCGTCGGCGCCACTTCGCGATTGTTCAGATCCCCCAGAACTACAATCGTCATATGATCTGGGCAAGCCATCGCAGTCTGCACCTCCGCCCTGATCCTATTCGTCAACTGATTGACCTGCGCCACACTGAGGCCATAGTTATGTATGTTGTAGCATACCAGCATAGCATCCGACCTGTCCTGATTACCTCTTGCTTTGATAGCCAGTCTGTGCACGCGACCGGGGAAAATATCTGAATATCTGATCCTTTCATTTTCAATGCCCTCCTCCAATTGCTGCTGCGTCATTTCTGGTAAATTAAATGCAACACCTCCTGCTGCGTGCTCTGGAACCGATGCCAATGCTGCCATATCCATTCTCCTCAAGTATAGTTGTGAGTTGAGCTCCTCCTTCGTACCATGCAGCTCCTGCAGCGCAACAATAGACATATCCTTGCAGAGCTCTCTCAATGTGTTACATGTTTTGGCCCTCAAGCCCATATCATGATGTAGCAACGCCCCCGTATTCCAAGTCATGAGTGCCACCTGTTGCGGCAGCCCTCTTTTGAGATCTTCTTTCCACGCCTGTAACGTCCTGTTAAATCGACCACTGTACTGAGTCCTCCACCGCGTGAAATGCAGCATCGAACGTATCCTGCAACGCTTTCTGGTCCACCCCCTGCGATGTGACTGCTGAGTAGTTCCAGAGCAGACGGCTCCTGGAGTCAAACGCGTCTCCCGTCTGAACCGTGATAGTCGGTATGCTGTCAATGAACACAATTCCTTTGGCTCTGTCGTGCTTGATCCTTTTGTGCGGTAACTGATATTTGACAAAGTTCGCCAGGCGCTTGGTCTGCACCTCCGCCCTGATCTGACGGGCAGACTTGTCCAATCCCACAAATATCTTTGCCCGTCCACCAGGCACCGCATCTGTTTCAAATTGTCTCCAGTTCTGTCCGTCACGCCTGAGTGCACGTCGAGCTGCTCTGATTTCGCGTTGCGCAGCATCACTGTTGCCGAGCATCTGCATGACGAATTTCTTGCTAGGGCTGTCGCCGACGAGCTTATACTGATTCTCCGTGATACCCGCCTCAGTGAGCCACTCAGTAAGCTCCTCAACCACTTTCTCCTTGCTGGCCATCTCCGACAAGCTAGCAATGAGCACCGTCGGGTCGGGCTGACGATCCCATACCTGCATGTCCTCGTAGTCTTTAATCGGGATAGCCCGCTCTTGACAGTGAAGTTCCTTCCGCATCTCGTCCATTTGCTTGCGCATCTCAAGCTGCGACGGTTCCAGAACCTCACTTCTCTCCTGAAGATCATGAACCTGGGCTTGAACTTGCTGATTGACTGCATCCTGTCGTGCGGCGACAGCCCGAACAAGGCCTGTGGAGTGATTCGATATCTCCGAGATGATGGACGTCTTGATCGAGCCCAACTTTGCCTCCACCGACGCAGAAATCTCCTCTTTGAGTGCTTTGAACAGGTCGTCCAGTGAGCTCTGTTGGTCAGGGGCCAACCCACCACGAGCTGCGGCGGCCGCGACAGCAACGCTGCCGCCAGTGAGGGACCCCGCGGGCTGAGCAGCCGAGTAGGTAGCCCAGGGGTCTGCGCTGCCTTGAGGCGGGTCAGCAGACCGTTGGCCAGCAGCAGGACGACGAGCAGCAGCAGCCTGAGAACACCGAACTTCCTCCTCCTCTGCGGCGCCACGGACAAGTTCCTTTGATCGTGATCTTCGTTCTGCCGAGCACGAACCACCCTCGCCACTGCCACGGCTCCGCTGCGGACCTCCCGCGGGAGCAGCGCCTCGCTGGGGCGCAGGCAGCCGACCGGCGCTGGAACCATCCGCTGCGCCAGCTGGCATGGAAAGAGCCCTCGGAGGGGCTCGCGCGGGCGGAAAAGAGGGCCGAAACGGCGTGGTGTATAAAATGAGAGATGTCTGCTGCGGCCAGAGCGGGCTCGCAACAGGAACAATATAGCGGGACCCTATCCAACTCGAGAAACGAGGACGGATGGGCCAAATCTAATCGCAACACCTCGGGTGCTTCACCCTTCGTTACGTTTAGACTTGAGCCAAAATGGCTACGGACTTCTCCTCCTCCTCCTCCTCCTCCTCCTCCTCCTCCTCCTCCTCCTCCTAACCCCTCTATATTCTTCCAGTCCCTGGCGTCCCTGCCTTTTCCCTTCCTCTCCGATTCCTCCTCTTCCGTCCCTCCCCACCCCCCTCTCTACCCCTCCTGCGCGTTTCTCCTCTTTCCCAAACCAAGCCCCCACCCAAAGCAATGCGGTCGGCTTTCGACGAGTCGCTCAGGGAGGAGGGTTTTATCACAAGTATTGGAGCGGCGCGTCGAGCGCTGCAAATCCCTCCACAATTCCACAATGTGAAAATACTCTCCCACTTCCCCTGATGGCGTCCCGAAGATGGCCGACCCCCCCCCCGCGTACTGTTTTTTATACACAGGATTCCCGGGAAATGGGTTTTCGCCTGCGTTTTTTCAGAATGCTGCTCTCGCTGAGGCGCCGGCCTCATTTCTGCTCCCGAATCGTTCCGCTGCAGGTGGGCCTCATTTTCGGATCGGTGTTTGGCCTCCGTCGTTCAGGATGGCGTTCTCGCCCCAGCGCGGGCCTCTTTCTCGCGCGCCCATCCGCCCGCCACCACCGCGCCGCACCACCACCACCACCACCACCACCACCACCACCATCCAACCACCAGCACCAGCACCAGCACCAGCACCAGCACCAGCACCAGCACCAGCACCAGCACCAGCACCAGCACCACCACGCACACACGCACGCACGCACGCACGCGCACCACCACCCACTACGCACGCGCGCGCGGAGCCACAGGTCCGCTACGACACGCGTCCGCGGATAGAGAAAATCAGCGCCATGGTATGGGTTGGGTGGGTGGGGGAGGACGTCAGATATGACGCGAGCGCACCTAGCTTGTCCCCCCCCCCCCCTCCCCCTCCTCCACGCCCTGCCCCCCCCCTGGCGCCAGACCGCCGGCTGCGCGACCCGATCCGAGAGCACAGCTGGGCAGCTGGGTATGGAGGCACAGGAGGTGGGCATGCCGAGTTTGTCTGGGCTTCGCCAGGGGCTCCCAGAAACCTGCGCCGACCAGCAGGCCATGCAGAGGCCACAGCGAGGCCTTCACCCAACTAGTGCTGAACCCTCGGAAGCACGTGCCGCATATTTTCAAGTACCCACTTGGGGCAACATTTATCTGCAGTAACTACGGGGCCTATTTGGAGTCAGGGAACCTCCGGTGCCTTAAGCGAGATTGCCTCTTGGAATTCACATCGCCTGGCGCCAAGTATTCGTGGCAGCATTTCAGCCACCGCCACCACCCCAATTCCAAGAGAGGCCCAGCCCAGCGCATGAAGAATATATGCCGATATCGGCTTTGCTTGAACCGTAGCTCTTATCCCTTCCCCCGCCCATCCCTGGTGTAAACATCAGTCACATTTGCAGTGGCACGACCACAATTATGGGCTTAGTTTTGATTTCATTAGCTGCTGCAGCGACGCCACCAGCAAGGTACCACGAAAGACCCTGCCACGATCGTCGAAGTCTTCACGCTTGATTGTTCACGATCCGTCTACCCACGTCCATCTCCTTGGCTGCGGCCCCGGCAACCCGCCCCCCCCCCCGAGCGGCGCACCGTCCCGTGACCCGCTCTCCCAACGCTTCGACCGTCATTCGCCAATTCCGTCATCTCTCTACTACACTGCAGCGTTTACCGCTCGCCCAATTTGGCGAGCAATGGCAGTGGACCGGCCCCCTCCGGCGACCACCGGCGCGGCCCCGGGGCCGGGGCGCGCTTCCACGATGGCTCAAGAGCACTCCGAACCGCCCCCGGAGGCCCCCTCTGAGGGCCTTTGACGGCCGAAGACGGCAAGCCCAAGAAGCATGTCAAGGACATGCGGTTTGGGGCCCTCTTGGGGCCTTCTGGGGGCGCTCTTGCGGCTCTTTCTAGGACTTCGGGCCCCTCCAAGACAGGGCCGGGTGCATTCTGCCACAGAAAGGCCTCTCGTGGCA
>CAUYUJ010018897.1:48709-76209 GCA_963575745.1 Prorocentrum cordatum | reverse complement strand
GGGCCGGGCTCGTTTTAAGCAAACAGTCACACACTTCGTGCTCTTCGACCTCCCAGAACTCCATTCCCGGGCCACATTCAACTGTAGGCCACTTCGTGCTCTTCGACTTCCCAGAACTCCATTCCCGGGCCACATTGTGGATGCCCGGAACCAACTGTAGTCCATTTCGTGCTCTTCCACTTCTCAGAACTCCACTCCCGGGCCACATTTTGGATGCCCGGAGCCAACTGTAAGCCACTTCGTGCTCCTTCCCAAAACACCATTCCCGGGCCACATTTTGAATGCCCGTAGCCAACTGTGGGCCACTTCGTGCTCTTCCACTTCCCAGAACTCCACTCCCGGGCCACATTTTGAATGCCCAGAGCCAACTGTACGATACTTCGTGCTCTTCCACTTCCCAGACTTCCAAGACTCATCATCATCATCATCATCATCATCATCATCATCATCATCATCATCATCATCATCATCATCATCACCATCGTCCCCGTAGCCTTCTTGGCTACAGCACTGCTTTCGAAGATTTCCTTTCAAAAGAACTGCGCAGCGCCTACTGCACACCTTAATGCCAGGACATGCTCCTGTAGCTACTGCTGTTGCAGCTACTGCCATTGCAACTACTACTCCGACTGGGGGTACTACCGTTGCCACCACTGAGGACACTTTTAGCTCTCCAGTATTGATTGTACAAATCAACATGCGACAAGATCCGTAGCCACTTGTTTGCTCGAGATCCACCTGTGCGCCCAGCCGCGGCGGTGCTCCTCAGCCTGCTTTCTCGCAATGCCAGGACGCGACAAGGCGGCGTCGCCCCCGCCACCCCCGCCACCATCTGATGTCCCGGAGGAGTCTCTGCCGCTTCCGCCCGGACCGCCTGCTGAGCCAGATTTCGACGTGGTTTTTGAGCGAGCTCACCTCGAAGAGGTCCCCCGTGCACCAGGCATGGGTGGCAAGACCGCCTGCCAATGGCAGCGCGCGCTGCGCACGCAGTGCATTGCCAACGACGTGTCGTTCAGAGACGTAACAAACGACCCGTTCTACGACTGGAAGCAACTGCTTCGGTCTGCCGCTCCGGGTCTCGCTGACCGGGTAATCGGCCAGGGCATCGCCCGGGTTCTCTTTCGCATCGTCGAGACAGAGCGCGACCCAAACTACTCCAACACGGATGGCCACGGCAGGCTTTTATTTGAGTCCGTTCGCACAGACGGCTCAGCCATGCGCCTGCATTACCACAAGAACGGCCGACCCGATGAGCCCACCTATGTCGGTCCACCACGCGCCGTTGCTCAGCCTGCGGTGCCTGGGCCTGCCGCTACTCAGCCTGATGTACCTGGTGGCAGCGCTGCTCAGCCTGCCATGCCTAGCGGCGGCGCTGCTCAGCCTGCCGTGCCTGGCGGTGACGCCCACTGCTCTTCACACTGGAGCACCTGCAAGAGGCCGCCCGCTCGCGCCAGACTGTGGGCCGCGACGAAGCGAGCGCCGCTCTCCAAACGCCGTTGCACTACCGCCATGGCGAGACTGCCCCAGGTGCTGTTGACATCACCGATGGCTCAGCGTTTGACTGGCTTCGATGGGTGGCACAGATCGAGGGCGCGCGCGACGTCATCCGGAATGGCGTCCACGGGGTCTACGTTGTCCGCTGGAATCCGCACTGGGCCCCAGAGGCCGTCTTCTGCTACGGCAACAACACGCACAGCACACTGGTGCCTCGCAACGCGCGATACAATGGCTCATGGAGCCACACGCGCATTGTGATTCACCGTCAGGCCAATTGGGTGACCGAGCCGTTGCTCTCGGCGGCCCCTGTGGCAGCTACGCCGTGGCTGTTGTTGCGGGATCAGTTGACCTGGGAATGATCTCTGGCAAACAAAATGTGGTGCTTCTCAGCCTGCATTCATGTGACACGCAATGCCGTGGCCTGCACTCGCGTAGTGTTTCTCAGCCTGCACTCGCGCGGTGCTTCTCAGCCTGCGCCTCCTCGGTACTTGCCAGCCGCCGGGTTGGCGCGATTTCCTGCAATACAAGCGGGAGAGGTGAAGTATCCGAGCCCGCGTGTCCACGGTGCTTCTCGGCGCGCGTACTTGTAATCCTAGTTCCAGCAGTAGTAGGACTGCGCGGCCGCGGTGCTTCTCAGCCTCCGAGTTTCTGCGGTGCTTCTCAGCCTGCAAGTTTTGCCGACTGTCCGCTTCACACGCCGCTGCTCAGTGCGCTCCTCTTCCGTTTGCGAGATGTCTTCCAAGATTTGGTTGCCCGAGAAAGACGGACAGAACAAATCCAAGTAGCGCGGTCATCATCCCATCATCCTCCTCAATCATCACATCATCATCATCACCAATGGCTTCGCCGAGCACCCCGGTGGAGACTCAGGTTTTACGGGTCCGTGCCCATACTACTACTACTACTACTACTACTACTACTACTACTACTACTACTACTACTACTACTACTACTACTACTACTACTACTACTACTACTACTACTACTACTACTACTACTACTACTACTACTACTACTACTACTACTACTACTACTACTACTACTACTACTACTACTACTACTACTACTACTACTACTACTACTACTACTACTACTACTACTACTACTACTACTACTACTACTACTACTACTACTACTACTACTACTACTACTACTACTACTACTACTACTACTACTACTACTACTACTACTACTACTACTACTACTACTACTACTACTACTACTACTACTACTACTACTACTACTACTACTACTACTACTACTACTACTACTACTACTACTACTACTACTACTACTACTACTACTACTACTACTACTACTACTACGACATCACACTACATCCATTCATGGGAGTGCCTGTTTTGGAGCTACACTCATTGATGCAAGTGTGTCGTTTGAGGCTCAACCCGTTGATAGCAGTGTCTCGTTTAGAATCACATCCGTCGATAGCAGTGTCTTGTTTAGACCTCAATGCATTTATACAAAGATCTCATTTTGATATACCGTTATCGAAAGCCTTGTTTCTACTGCTACTACCACTGCTCCCATCATTCCTACTCGTTCACTCCACACACTACAACTACTACTTCACTGTTTCCACTACTACCATCACGACTACTTCTACTGCTACTACTACTGTTACTATTACTGCTGCTGCTGATGCTGTTGCTGCTGCTAGTGTAGCTATTGTTACTGCAACTATTGGCAGTGCCACTGCGACTGCCGCTGATGTTGCCACTGCGACTGCCCCTGCGAATCCGAATGCGACTGCGAGAACACCAGAATCCTACAACAGCACTCTTACATGAATACCACAAGCAATGTTTCCAGTTATGCTTCTACACATCGCTGTTAGGTTGCTTTGCCAGGATCATCCTCTTTCATCATTTCTCCTCCGTCCTCCACCTCCTCCTCCTCCTCCCTCCTCCACCTCCACCTCCATCAACGAGCTTCAGCGATTGTGGGCACATCCCTCCGCACCGAAATGCATGAAACATGTCCTCTACCTCCTGCTGCTCCAGCTTCCGACCTCGCCCACTGCCGCAGAAGGGGCGGCCGGGTCTCCTCGTGGGGCGCCGCGACCACCGCCCCGGAGGCGCGCCCGGGGTCGCGGTCCTGTGTGCCCCGGCGGCGGAAGGGGCAGAGGGGAGAAGGACGGAAAAGAAGGGGGCATGGGCGAGGGGCGGGGAAAGGACGGATGGAGCAGCAGCTGTGCGAGGGATGGAGCATGGATGGAGGAGGAAAACGATGATGATGATGATGATGATGATGATGATGAGGAGGAGGAGGAGGACGACGACGACGAGGAGGAGGAGGAGGAGGAGGAGGAGCGAACGTCGCCTGAGAGGGCGCGTCCGTCAGTGAGCCGAGCTACGGCTCGCCAGCCCCGCCCAAGATCTTCGGGCAGCCTCAGGGCTCGGCGAATTGTTGTATGACATCGGGATGTCGTCGTCCTCCGTCAGGTGCTATGTCCGGGTGGCCACGGAGAGCCTGGCAAGGCTGTTGGGGATGCCGTTCCCGCCATGGAACGGCTCGGTCAGCTCAGGAAGGCCGAGCCTCGTCATGATGTTGGTGCTCAGCTGGCCGCGCGGTAAGCTCACCTGGTGCCACATCCGAACGCATATGAGGTAGTCCTGGATGCTGTCGTCGGCGTGCGGGCATCCGAAATGGCATGGGCGCTTGGTCGGGATCACGTGCATCTTGTGCGAGGGAGGAGGAGGAAGAGGAGGAGGAGGAGGATGGATGGAGGATGGATGGAAGAGACATGGATGAGGGTTGGAGGAGGAGGGGGAGGAGGAGGAGGAGGAGGAGGAGGAGGAGGAGGAGGAGGAGCAGTAGGAGGAGGAGGAGGAGGAGGAGGAGGAGGAGGAGGAGGAGCCGATGGCGTGTCGAAGCAACGGAGGACGACGAGGGCAAGGGACACGTGGTGGAGGAGGCCGAGGGGTTGGAAGGCAAAGAGGATGGGGTCGACGGGGGAGGGGCAGAGTGAAACAGAAGGGGGCGGAAGGAGAGAGGTGGAAGACAGAGCACGTTCACCCTGCCAGATTACCACGCGGCCCTCTGGAGTCCTGGACATCTTGCGCCCCCTTTTTCTCCCCCGCGGGCTTGGTTAGCCCTCACGTCTCCTCCCTCTCCGACACTCTCCCGCTCCTGATGCAGGTGCCTCCCCGCCTCCCCCCCAGTAGGTCTCCTCCCCCTCCGCCACTATCCCGCTCGTGCTGCTCCTCTGAGTCTGCCCCTTCTCCGCCACTCTCCCGCTCCTGCCGCCGGTGCTTCCCCCACCCCCCCGCCTCCTCGGCCTCTTGGGCCGTCCTGGAGCGGCGAACGCCAGAACAGACGAGAACACCGAAATCCCTCAAAAACCGAAGGCGCACCCGTGATCTTTGGGGAAACCAGAAGGTACCGATACCGCTACTCCCCGGGCCTTTCCGGGGCGCGTTCTGATCAGGATTTCGAGACGAATCCAGCGGTGGCGACGAGGGCATCCTGGGAGGCCCAAAAATGGGAAAACGAGGCAAGGGTAGAAGTATGGGTACCTTCTCTTCCTCTGAATCTTTGCTTCTCGTGGGCATCTTGGGGAGCCTCCCGAAGCCCTCGGCGGGGCGCGCCTGCCACGCCGGGCTAGCCCTCGAGGCGCAGGCCGGGGCTCTCCCAGAAGCCGTGCGGCGGCGCGCCGCGCGGTTGGCCCTGGAGCATGCAGGGACCTCACCGCGCGGTCCGTCCCCGCGCGGCTCTGGGACACTGGAGGCCTGGCGAGAATGGACGGGGACGGGGCCGAAGAAGTCGAGGCGTCGTCTCCTCCTCCTCCCCCTCCCCCTCCCCCTCCCCGTCCCCGTCCCCCTCCTCCTCCTCCTCCTCCTCCTCCTCCTCCTCCTGCTCCTCCTCCTCCTCCTCCTCCTCTCCTCCTCCTCGTCCTCCAACCTCCTCCCTCCTCCTCCTCCTCCTCCTCCCTCCTCCTCCTCCTCCTCCTCCAACCTCCTCCTCCTCCTCCTGCCTCCTGGCGCTGGCTCAGGCGTCCCTCCCAGAGATCGCGAGCCCGCGCCACGCGGTTCCCGGCCACTGCCCCGCCCCCAAAGACCTCACCGCACGGTCCGTCACCGCACGGCTCTGGGACTGGAGGCCTCCTAAATGGGATCGGAGTAGATGGAGTCGGAGGATCGCCGATGCATCGCCGATGCAACGGCGACGTCGGCGTGAAGAAAATCGGGCTCCACACCGAACCGAGCCGCATCGCCGATGCCTCGGCGATGTGGCGCGATCCCCCGACCCCATCTACTCGGACCTCACCTGGGAGGCCTTAGAGGCACCATGGAGGCCCCAGTCGCCCGAGACATCCTCGGAGAACGACCCCGAGTCCCAAAGCCACGTGGCGACCCCGAATCCCCACTCGCTCACCACACGGTGTGGTCACCGCACCGTTTGGAGGTCCCCTTCCCCGAGCAGGGCGGGAGGGAGAGGGGGTGGGGGGTAACGACAGGGGGGGACTAGCAAAGGGGGGAACGTCAACCTGGAACAGGCCTCCGATAGCGAGTCCGCACGTTCCTGGGCAGGGTGGGGCTATCAGAACTCCATCGGCGGTCAATGGGCGATTGGAGTCGATGCAGCCCCCCCCCGTGCCCATCCCCCACTCCCCCGCGTGTCGTTGCCCCCAAGGGGGGCGGGGAAGGGGGGGGGGAGGACACCGCACACCCCCGGGGACCTCGGCCAGACGCGGACCTGGCCAGGCGCAGGGCAAGGGGGGGGGGGAGGGTCGGGAGCGCCGTGGCATCGAGGCGTGGCCTCCCTCCCACGGTCGTGCGGAGGGGGACGGGGGGGGGTCGGAGGATGCCCAGTCCGTGCGGAGCATGTCCGTACGGAGTGCTCGATCTCCGCACGGGCCTCCTCCGTCTGGGCGCGGCCGCTCCCGAGAGGAGGCCGAGCCCCTACGGAGCAAGTCCGTGCGGAGTGCTCGGTCTCCGTGTGGACTTGCGCCGTCTGGACTTGGCCCCCTCCTGCGGGCGGAGGAGGGGGAGAGGGGAAGGGGGGGTAGGAGGAGGGAGGGTGGGAGGGAGGAGGGGGAAAGGGTGGGAATGAGGGGGACAGGGTAGGGGGGGAAGGAGGAGGGGGAAAGGGTAGGGAAGACCGGCACAGCATGAGAGAGCACGTAGGGCAGGCGCAGGAGCAGGAGCGAAGCAGGCCGCAGGAGGGCGCAGAAGGCAGGAGGAGAACATGTGGCAAGACGTGGAGGCCGCAACTGGAATATTAGCACGCTGCAAGGGCCGCCCGAGCGTCGCGCTGCGCCATGAGCCTGATGGCTCACCCGATTGCTCACCTAGGTGCTCGGCTATGGCTGCGGCACGATAGGGACCAAGAGTCGCTGTGGGGATGGAATCCTTCAGGTAAGGCGTCGCAGATGGAGCAACGCTCGTACGGGTTGCCTTGGCCTGGCTTCGAATCCATCAGCTTGCTGTTGCAGGCGTGCAAATTCGTGGAGATGACTTCCCGGTGGTTGACGTCGTAAGCCGCCTTGGTCGGAGTTCCTGAGACAAGGTGTGGGATGAAATCTGCAAACGGGCTGTTGATGGGGCAGCCTGGACGGAACACGGTCACCATGCTTCTGAAGGTATTGTTGTCGGCAACGCTGGCGTAGAAACCGATCTGATCGAACGACCACTTGTAAATTCCTCGTGTGATGCAGCTGCACCCTTGGCAAGGCTCTCCTTGAAACGGCCACCAACCAGGTCTGGCGATCGGCTCTGCAGTGACGCCCTTGCACCAGGTGGGGCCGTAGAACCAACTGGCCAGCGCCTGAGACAAGTCTTTGCTGGACCCTCCCCCCGATGTGGGAGACCCCAGCGAAGAGACCCCGAGCGTCCGGCTTCCGAATATGGTACGGGATGCAAACACCCATTGAGGCCGCCTTGCTGAATTCGCGGGGAGGGGAACGACCGAAGAGAAGCGTGGAAATGATGATGATATCCTCGGCGGCAAAAGGCCCTAAACAGGATGTTTGTTTAAAGGGCACTGCAGAGAGAACACGACAACAAGTAGTTACATGCATGCTATATGATACTCCGCCTGTCCATTCGCCTTATGACTTATTACCGTCACTCTCTCTTGCATGCGCCCTGCTGGCTGGATTGGCCCAGGCAAGTCTCATGTGTTTCTTCTGGGTTACGGACCCCATGCACATCCTACCGATACAAAGCGATGCCAGTCAAACGACGCTGGATCTGGTCTGGCCACGTTCATGTGCTTGTGCATGAGTTATGAACTCGACGTCCATCCGACCTGTGAGATAATATAACTCGGTGCGCAACCGTACCTGGCATATTCACGATCCCTGGTAACTAATGCCATGTTGTGTACATCTGCTGAACTATGTTGCGAACCCATACGACATGATACAATGCGGGCCACATGCGCGCGTAAGACAAAGTTGTGCAACCAACGAGGATGTATTGAGCATTTCAAGAACGAGCCATTCGAACACATACGGTGACACATATCCATTCAATTCCAAATCAGGCCAGACCCAGTCAGACGTTCGGCGCGCGCCAGTGCTCATCAACGTCATTACCAAGATGCGCGCACGAGCTCATCAACTGGCATGACCTTCTGAGATGATTCACCGTACTAGATTAATCAGACAAGAGGCGTATGTTGCGGATCTCCTGGGCAAGATGGGACTGTTCGGACGCGATGAGGTTAGGCGGAGTGGAGCTTCATGATCGGGTGGGTGGTCGGGCGCATCTGATCGCGCTACCGGACAAGCGCGCTCCACGACTCGCAAAGTAACCGCTCGCAAATGGCCTGGATCCGCCACGGGGGATTCACGACACCTCACGCAGAGAGGAAGACATCTGTTTCCGGACGTCTGCGAGTGGACCCTTTGCGAGCAGTGGAACGCGCCCAGTGAGCTACGCAGCAGCCAGACTGCACCACACTCCCTCTCCCCATCCCCCTCCCCCTCCCCCCCCCTCCCCCTCCCCCCCCCTCCCCCTCCCCCCCTCCCCTCCCCCTTCCCCTCTCCCCCCCCTCCCTCTCCCCCTCCCCCTCCCCCTCTCCCTCCCCTCCCCCTCCCCCTACCATGTGGGAGACCGTGCGCGAGACCAGAGACCACGGGCCACGGACGGAGACCCCGGGCGATAACGACGCAGCGAAGCACCCCCGCCAGCCCTGGAAGCTGCCCCCGGGAACCCTACAGCTGGGTCGGGCCCGTCCCCCACACAGGGGGCATTCTGGACGAAAGACTGAGAATACCCTCAACGTGCTCCCAGACATTCTCAAGAGCGGTCTGAAAATCGTCCCCGGGCTATCTTTCCCGACCTAGGCTCTGCCTGGAAGGGTTCTCACTTTAGAGCTTAAAGGGGCCGGGCAGTGGAAATCGCCCCGGGCGGTTCCCCCGGCATCCGCCCCGCGGTTCCCCCAGGATCCGCCCCGCGGTTCCCCCGGCTAAGCTTAGCTAAGCTAAGCTAAGCTAAGCTTCGTTTAGCTTAGCGTATCTCATCTTAGCTTAGCTTAGCTTGGCTTAGCTTAGCTTAGCTTAACCTCACCTAGCTTAGCTTAGCTTAGCATAGCTTAGTATACCTTAGCTTAGCGCAGCCTAGAGCAGCGCAGCATTAGCACAGCATAGCATAGCATAGCATAGCTCAGCATACCATATTATAGCATAGCATATCATTTCATAGCACATCATATCATACCATGGCATATCATAGCATAGCGCATCATAGCCTAGCATATCTTAGCATAGCATATCATAGCATAGGATAGCATAGCATAGCGCAGCATAGCATATCATAGCATAACCGAGCATAGCATAGCATAGCGCAGCATAGCATATCATAGCATGCAATAGCACAGCATAGCATAGCATAGCATAGCATAACATAACATAACACAGCGCAGCCGAGCGTACCCTAGCATAGCATAGCAGGTGTAGATGTACATGTAGCTGTCAGTGTAGATGTAGATGTTGCTTTCCTAAATGCTCCAACTCCTAGATAGGGTCGCACTGGGATAATTTGACTATTTGGGAATATTCCCCCTGTAAAGGGACAGGCCCGACTAAACCTTACAGACGAGCTGCTCAGGGGCACCCAGGCGGCGTAGGCATGGCTCAGTGCCCCAACGACGACGACGGCGACGACGACGACGACAGCGAGTGGGGAGCCTCCCCGCAGACTTCAACCTGGGGTCCGACGCAATCCCTCGAGCCTCTTCCGCGGCGGGAGACTGCTTCACGAGCACTATGCCGGTGTTAACGTCGCCGCTCAGCGGAGAGCGGACGCCCTTCTTGCAAGAGCCCCACTCCTCCGCAACGGCCAACACCTTCTTCGCATGCTTATCCATCAGGCCGGCCATGGCGAACAGGGGCTCCAGGCGCAGGCGTGGCTTGATCACCGTGGTGTCCCGGTCCACCATGATCAGGTACTTGTGCTTCTTTATCAGACCCATGGCCATACACGGCTTGGTCCACGCTGGGTGCCGCCCCTCCAACTCTGGGCAACTTTTCGCGGGCGGGCCGCTGTAGAACGCGTACCCATGATACCTGGCATACTTTTTCCAAGTGAGTACGCCGAGGAACAGCGGGTAATGGTCGCTGGGGTCGTCGGACACGTTGCTGTCTTTGTCGTAGTTGCTCGGGATGACAATGGCAATGTCTGCGGGCTTCTCGGCATAATGCCGCAGATCCTCCTCCGATGGCTCGTAGCGGCACGCTGGGTTGCCAGCGCCCAATCGTTCGTCGCGGTCGGACAATGGTCGTGGAATTGTGTCGCACAATATGTCAACCTCTGTGAACATCGATGTCGCAATCTTGCTGCTCGGGTCCTTGGAAGAGGAGTTCCGCCCCACGAACTGAGCGCCGCGCATAGCTATCTTCACCTCCTCCTCATCGAAGCAGGGCCCGTAGTCTAGCTCATCCCTCCGGCTCGCGTTCCTCGCAAGTTCCTGATCCTCGCAGTTCTGCACCCAAGGGTCTGGATCTTCATGCAGCCCGTCCCTCAGCAATAGAGCCGATGGACTCGATGGCACCACCAGCAGCAGAACTCCCAACAGGTGGGCCATGTATGCACGAACGGATTACAGTATGATCGGGAAGTCTTGCCCGAACCCATGGGCGGCTTCAGCGAACAGGGGTGATGGGGAGAACGGGAAGGCGACGGGGGAGCGGGCTAGAGAAGGGAGCTCGAGGGGAGTGGAAAGGATGGTTCTGGAGGGGAACGGAACGGGAAGGAGGGGGTGGGAAGGGATGACTCTGGAGGGGAGGCGAGCTCGATACACTTCTGCAGCTGCACGGCGTCGGGCTCCTGAAGCTCCCGGGAAGGAGGCGCAGTGACGTCCACGTGCAGCAGCCGCACGGTGAAAATCGGAGTTAGAGAGACGAGCAGCGCGCCACACGATCAAATACTGCACGAATCGCGCACTCTTCACGATGTGGTGGTGCCCCCAGGAAGATGAAACATATCGAGTCGAAACTTGACTTTCCTCTAGCGCTGGCCGCTCCAGAACTACTGCAGAGCAGCAGTCAAGACGCTCTGCTAGACTGCTGGGCCTCGGGCGCTGTCAGCACAACCGGAAGTACTGGAGCCACCTGTGCCCCCAAACATGTGGTGGCCTTCCATGTAGCAGCTCTCTGGCACCCCGAAGAAGGCCCCTTTACCCAAAAGAGGGATAGTTATCAAATTCGTCTCACATGGGGGTCGTCTAAACAAGTCTGCCCATCCGAAGACAAGACCATCGTAAGATACAGACGATTGTCGCTCCTAGAGCACTGGCCCGTCGCAAATATCACAGGTTCTCGTCCCAAGGCTGCGCCCGTTTGGAAAACATGGGCCAGCGAGCAAGGTAAACGCGTCCCGTACGCACAGCAAAGACGCAATATCTTTCTGTCAGATTCCAAGTTTCCTTGTCTCTCCTCTGTTGCTGTTGCTTCTCCTCCTCCTTCTCCTCCTCCGCCTCCTCCCCCTCCTCCTTCTCCTCCTCCTCCTCCTCCTCCTCCTCCTCCTCCTCCTCCTCCTCCTCCCCTCCGTCTCCGCATTGTGTCCTTTATCTTTGCTCCCCTCTGCTCCTGGTCCTACTCCTCCTCCTCCTCCTCCTCCTCCTCGAGCTCACAGTCGCAATCTTGCTCGTGTTCCTCCTCCTCTTTTTTTTTCCATGCGGGTCGCGAGCAACAGGTGACCCACGGACGAGTGGGTCACCAGAACACTGGCTGGGGAAAACAAATCAAGGCGACTGAAGAAGAACCTGCTTATGGCGACGGCCTCCTCTCAGCGTGCGGACCGCTGGCGGGGAGGTCTGGGTGCGGCTCGGACGCTTCTTTTTCAAACGCGTCCAGCCTGTCAACAACACGCGGGTGCCCATGGAGCCGGGCACACCTCCTCCTCCTCCTCCTCCTCCTCCTCCTCCTCCTCCTGCTCCTGCTCCTGCTCCTGCTCCTCCTCCTCCTCCTCCTCCTCCTCCTCCTCCTCCTCCTCCTCATCCTTCTGCTCCTCGTGTCGCTGCTGCTTCACCCTTCTGCTCCTGCACCCCATCCGCCTCCTCCTCCTCCCAATTCTGCTCCTTCTCTCGACGGGCCCCCAGGAGGCGCTCCAGCCTGCCCAGGACCGGAGCGGCCCCGAGACGCCCCGACGAGGTCCTCGTATGCCGCGAAGACCGAGGCCCCCCCCAGCGTCCCCGAGACGCCACGAGAAAGCCCCAAGAGGCCCCAGATGATCCCGAGATCCTCCGGCAGAGCCGACAGCAGAAGCGCCTGCAAGTGTGAAACATGATGGAGAGCCAGTGGGCCGACACGCGTCGCGGAAAGCAGCGCCTGAAGACTCAGCTTCAAGATGGAAGCATCCAGGCTAGAGCTGTCCCGTATCGCACAGCGTATGCATATATATAGATATATGCATACATACATACAAACATACATACATAAAAACATAAATGCATACATACATGCATGCATGCATACATGAATGCATACATACATATATACATACATACATACATACATACATACATACATACATACATACATACATACATACATACATACATACATGCATGCATGCATGCATGCATGCATGCATGCATGCATGCATGCATACATACATACATACATACATCAATCCATACATCCATACATCCATACATCCACACATCCACACATCCACACATCCATACATCCATACATCCATACATCCATACATCCATCCATACATCCATACATCCATACATCCATACATCCATACATCCATACATCCATACATCCATACATCCATACATCCATACATCCATACATCCATACATCCATACATCCATACATACATACATACATACATACATACATACATACATACATACATACATACATACATACATGTATGAGCATGCACATGTATGCACGTGTATACATATATATATACAAACATGTATAGAAGATGTATACACACAAGTCTGCATTGGCGCTTCGCGCCATGCACCTTGTTCCTTGTAGTTTCGGATGCAGGCGGCGCGCGTGCGCGTGGACATGCGGCGGGCCGCCGTGAAGTTGGGATGGGTGAGGGGGTCCTTAGCGGGAGCGACCGTACAACACCAGCAGAGGCCTGCTCAGGGCGGTTCGGGGCCCAAATGCGCGAAGATGTCTCGCACACGAATGCATCCGCTTTGCTAGGAGGCATCGTCGCAGAGGAGGGACGCCAGAGCTTAACACAAACGGCTGCGCACAACAAGCGTAGGACACGCGAGGGGGAGTCCAAGAGACCTCCGAGAGCTTCCGACAGAGCCCCCAGAGTGCCTCCGCATTGTCCGAGAGAGTCCCACGACGGGCCCTGGAGAGGCCCAAGACAGGCTGAAGACCTCCCCGAGAGGCCAAACTCCATTGAGAACCTCGGGAACTTCCATGGTTCTGGTCTTTCTCGCCTTGTCGCTTGGAATCTGCGCTCGAGGCCAAAGGGCAGCAGGAGTGGTCAAGAGAGCTCGCGGGCGGACCCAAAAGAGGCGGAAGACAGGCCGGAGAGCACCCAGAGAGGCCAAGATGTGTCAAAAACTATGAGAAAACGCATGTTTTCGGCATGGCCGCCTTGTCGCTGCCGATCAGATCTGGAAGCCTGAAGATGGCGCCGTGATAGCCCCAGAGAGCCGGCACGCGTGCCCAAGACAGACGGGTCCAAGGGCGCCGGGAGAAGCCAAAATGTCTCGCGTTTTCGCTGCCAATCGGCTCTGGAGGCCTCAAGAAGGCCCCAAAGAGCCTTGAAACGGTCCCCAGCGAGGCCCAAGGCCGACCCAAGAGGGCCTGGAAAAGCAAACATCGTTATACCGCCACCTCCTCCGCCACCTCCTCCTCTACGCTCCACCTCACTCCTCGCTACGCCTTCTCCACCTCCACCTCCTCCTCCTACTATCTGTCTCTCCCGCTCCCGCTCTCCATCCAATCGCCTACCCCCACACGCACGCCTGGGAGAAAGTAAGAAATCCGCCGACCCTGTCGGCGTGTGCGAGGGGCTTGGCTGTTCGAGTCGTCGTCTCCGTCGGTCGTCGCCTCCGTCGTCCCCTTTCCCTGCAGCTTCCTTCTCAAGCTCGTGAGCGAGAGAAAAATCTAGCAGTGTCGTAATCGAGTCGAAGGGAAGCCCCTTCCCTTTGATCCCTTCCCCAGGGGGGGGGGGGGTCCCGGGGGGGTCCCGGGGGGTCCCGGGGGGGGTGGGGGGCAGATTCGTTTTTCCTCGGGCGGCCTAGAAACCTCGAAAACACTCCAAATGAGGTCCGAATGCCCAAGATGGCCCCCGAGACGGCCCAAGAGGGCCCCGAGTCGCCCAAAGATCGGCCGAAAACGCCCAAGATAGCCCCAAGACCGTCCAGAAGCCTCCAAGACGTCCCAGGCCCCCTCCAAGAGACCCCCAGGAAGCCCCAAGAGGCCCCCACGAGGCTTCCAAGCGGCCCCTAAGAGCTTCCCAAGAGGCCCACAAACTACCCCCAAGAGGCCCCCAAGAGCGCTCGTCGTCGTCGTCGTCGTCGTCGCCATTCAGGGTCGGCGGCACCGGCCGTAAGGCCTTCGCAATAGACAGCGCACATCAGGACAAGAAAAGCCAATGATCGCATTTAAAGCCCGCCACCCTCGGACACGAGGGTTCCATCATCGCATCAGATGTCCCCTCCCCCCCATCGACAAGCCCCACAGTGAGCATCCACGACCAGCACGTCCCCACGAAGGCATTTCGAGCTTTCCGCCCTAATTGGCACCTCCGAAGCCACCAGCAAGCTCCCAAGAAGCCCCAAAGAAACCCCAAGAAACCCCCAGGATGCCCAAAAAGAGGCCCCCAAGAAACCCCAAGAAACCCCCAGGATGCCCAAAGAAACCCCAAGAAACCCCAAGGCCCTCAAACGGCCCCCAAGAGACCTCAAGAGGCTTCAAAACTGCCTCCAAGAGGCTCCCGAAACGCCTGCCGAGAGACCCCAGCAGCGCCGCATTGACAACCAGCCCTCGGGCAAACGGCAGAGATAAGGCTACATGGGCCGGCGGAATGAGCGAATCGATTAAATCAAAAAACCTTGGGTCAATCAATCTTCGTGGCCTGCTCGCCTTTTCGCCTCTGATGGGCCCTTGAAACCTCTAGATGGCTCATAGATGATTCAAGAGAGCCCCAAGACGGGCCCAAGAGATGCCCAAGACTGGCCCAAGAATGCCCGGTTCGGCCAAAATCGCTCAAACGTCTTGAGAAATTTAATGTTTTTGGTTTTCTCGCCTTTTCGCTTGCGATCGGCGCGTGAGGCGTCAAGATGGTTCCAAGATGGCCCAAATGAGGCCCAAGACGAGCCCCAGAGAGAGCCAGGACTGACCCAAGCATGCCTGGAGGGGTGAAAATCTTTGAAACACACATGGAAAAATAATGTGTTTGGCCTTCTCGCCTTTTCGCGTCTGATCGGCTCTTGAGGCTTCAAGATGGCCTCAGGATGGCCTTGGAGAGGCCAAAGACGAGCCCCAGAGAGGCCCAAGGCTCGCTTTTTTCTTCCGATCGGCTCTTGAGGCTTCAAGATAGACCCAGGATGGCTCCAAATAAGCCCCAAGACGAAGCCCAGAGGGGGCCTGGAGAGTCGAAATCCAATGACAACCCATAGGAAAATCAATGTTTTTTGCCTCCTCGCCTTTGGGGCTCATTTAAAGCCATCCTGAGTCTATTTCGAAACCTGAAGAGCCGATCGGAAGCGAAAAAGCGAGAAGGCCAAAAACAGTGATGTTCCTATTATTTGTCATTGATTTTCGACTCTGACCAGCAAGCCAAGCACGGTAGCGGGATGGGCCGAAGCCCACTCTGGATCTCTCTCTCTCTCTCTCTCCCTCTCTCTCTAGATCATTGCATATGTATATATACATATATACCTACATACACATATACATATACATACACCTATACATATACATATACCTATACACATTTACATACCTACCTACCTACCTACCCACCTACATACATACATACATACATACATACATACCTACATACATACATACATACATACATACATACATACATACATACCTATATATATATATATATATATATATACATACATACATACATACATACATACATACATACATACATACATACATACACACATACATACATCTATACATGCAACCATACATACATACATACATACATACATACATACACACATGCATGCATGCATGCATACAAACATACATACATATATCCATACATCCATACATCCATACATCCATACATACCTACCTACCTACATGCATACATGCATACATGCATACATGCATACATGCATACATGCATACATACAGACAGACAGACAGACATACATAAACACATACACACATACATGCATGCATGCATGCATGCATACATACATACATACATACATACATACACACATACGTACATGCATACATACATACATACATACATACATGCATGCATGCATGCATACATACATACATACATACATACATACATACACACACATACATGCATGCATGCATACATACATACATACATACATACACACATACATACATACATACATACATACATACATACATGTGTATATATATATATATATATATATATTCCCAGAAAAGGCGTATCAAAACAGAAAGATCGTTTCGAAGTGGAACGGAAAGCCCGCCACCAGAAATTCGATGACAGCTTCAATTCATGTTGCGCACGCGGGCGAGGCCACAATGGGGCGCGTGCGTCCTGGACTGCCCCAGGGCTGTTCCGTGGTCGTGCGATTGTCCGTCGACTCTGTTTTATAGGTGACCTGTGGGTGTCCCGTTCAGTTGTCCCACGGTTGCCCCGTGGTCAGATAGATCGTGGGAGTGCGCCGGCCCGCCCACAAGGCTGCGGCGCTACGGCGCGGGAGCTCCTCTGGCTTCTGTCCCTCCCACCCCTCGCCCCCTGGGGACATCCCCTGCGTCTTTAAACCTTCCGCCGAGGTCGTAGGATTTCTGATGTTCCCCCGGCCCTGGGCGCCCTGGGACGCGGGAAGAGATGATGGATCCGCGCTCCCGAGGCCACGACCCATCTTACAGAACCATGGACCTGCGCTAATTATCGGGGCCACGATCCCTGGCAAAAAGCGCTGGGTTCGCGCTCCCGAGGCCACGAGCCGAAACCGGAACCGATTCCCTGGCCGGGGCCACTCCGTTTCACTTCCGTCTCACCCCCCAGCCTCCGAGTAAGACGAGTTCAGCAAATTCGGAGAGCGAGAAAGCTGAAAGAGGGAGCCGGCACGGACAAGCTGGGCCACTCACGAGCAGGCGAGGCAAGGGCGGCGAACGCGGAGAAAGACTAGACCAGAGAAGAGCGAGACATCCGTGCATTTACAGGTCTCTCCCCCCGCCGACTGTGGGCACACAAGGTGAATGGGGAGAGAACGACAAGGATGAGGCGCAGGAGCGCGAGATGGAAGAAGAAAGGGGCGGCATCAGTGCACCAGGAAGTTGAAGGTTTCGATGGCAGGGAAATGGAAAAGACGAAGACTACGAAAACGAGCAATATGGAACCTCTTATTTCTGTTTGTCGAGAGTGCGCCGGTAAGGTGACGCCACTCATCTGGAAGATAGCTCCACCGACGTGCAACTGAGGCCTGGGGTATTCATCAGCACGCGCGATACACATGCATCAAAGCAACACGGGTGCTGGGTGGATGAACCGGCATTCGCATGAGGAGGAGGAGCAGGAGAAACAACTGACAGGACGGCTTGGAGGCAAGGGTGAGGAGAGGGCGACAGCGCTATCCAAAGCAGAGAGCTCTGGACGGAGTGGTGGAGTAGGTGCCCTGCGGGCAGGGAGTGTAGAACACACTCTTGAATTCAACGACGGCCAGGACCACGCTACCAGCGATGTTGGTTAACGGCGATGTTGGGAATCTGGCTTCTGCGATGCCGAACTCGCGCAGAGCAAGCTGTAGGAAAACACGAGCAACGCCCTCCTCTAATTGGGTTCGCCACGAACCACCCGAGAACCACCCCCACCTACGATACAGGCAGAGAGATTTCGTCACGCCACGTGATGCAAATTCCCCTCCCCCCACCTGATCCTCCTCGTCTTCCTCCCCTTTCTTCTCCTCCTCCTCCTCCTCAGATTCGCATCACGTGACGGATCCAAGTCGCCGACAATACCGAAACCTACATCGCCGTTGATTCCATTGACGTTAGCGTGTCTACACAGGAGGAGTCCCCGCGCTCCCGAACAACGGGTGCGCTCGGGCCCAGGCTCTCCTTGTCAGTGCTGCTCACAGGGGCGAGCGCGGGGAGCGCGGGGGTCTGCCCCCCCCCCCCCCCCCCCGGCCGCAGATCTGGACGGAACTCGGCGGCGCGCGTTCCCAGAAGCGCCGACCGCAGCACGTCAACTTGATCCACGTCGGCCGAGATTGCTCCTCCTCCCCAGCCTCCGTGTCCCCGCTTGGCGCTGTCGTCTACGAGTCCTCCTCCTCCTCAGGTCCCCGTCCCCTCTTGGCGCTGTCGTCCACGAGGCGCTGCCGAACACGACAGGGCCTGAAACCAGAAACTGGACGACCACCTGCACCCTGCAGCTCCACGAGGCCAAGGAGGCCAACGCAAAATTGCTGCCGCGATGTCCAGGGCGATCCGCCATCGCGGCGCTCGACAAGGCGCTTCTGGCCACCTGCGAGCACCAGCTGCATGACATGACATTCGAGGAGGATGCGGACGATGGGCCGCCTCTCGCAGAGGCGTCGGCGGCGTTCTCCTGCGCGGAGAGGTTGAATCAGCCAGACGGCCCAATGCAATGCGCCTATCATTTTGAAACGGCCAGTCGGCCCAGTGCAGAAAGGTCTGCGGTCTGCAAGGCAGCTGTATCATCCAGGCCAGGAGTTACCTGGCCAGGCTCCGGCGATTTGCCGGGCTAGTGCTAAAATCTGCTGGTTGGCCATGCGGTGGGGGCGTTGGTCAAGGGATGCGCCCAGGAGGCGCCAGACCCTGGAGGAGTCCTTATCTGATGAGGGCGGCGGTGATACACATGGCCACTCCTCGATTGGAGTTCCGCGGGCTTCCAGACTCTGTACTAATGATCTAAGGGTTCCTTAACCAATGCCCCCACCGTATCTCGAGGTCTGACTGACAGCCTTCAGAGGCAGCCTGCCCTGCAGATCTTGGTCTGCAGGGCAGCTGCCTGGCCTGACCGAGCCAGAGCTATCCGCAGGGCAGCTGCCCGCCCCACAAGAGTGGAGGACGAGACGGGGGAGAAGACAGAATTGTACTGGACGCGTCGGTCGCGAAATGAAGTGGTGCTCCTAATGCCATGCCTCGTCCAGCACCGCAGGGACCACAGCGACCGAATTGCAGGACTAGGGGGAGAAGGCGGAGCAGCAAGACGAGCAGTAACTATCAACATGGGACAGAGCAATCGGCTCTGACCGGGAAGAAATGGCCCCACGCCAACTGGCAAGCGTGGAGGCTCAATCCGCCGACCCACGCTTGCCACTGGTGAGAAGGGGTGTGAGGTGCTTGGCTGTCCGCCTCCCTGGGGTCCAACATTGCCTGTAATGGGAGGGCGAGCTCCTCGGCACACCTTCTGGGTCCTCACAAGGCCCTCCAAATCCACCCTCAGACGTCTCCAAGATACTCCAGGGAGCCCAGGATGGTCTCAAAGACCCTCTGGCATGGTTCCATGCGGCCCACCGACGGCTCCAAGTGGCCCTGGAGCCTGCCCCGTGATGCCCTTGAGATGCCACGGTGCGGCATGTGTTCTTGAATTCGTGCGATGTTCAATGATTTTGGCCTGCTGGCCGTTTCGCTCCCGATGGGCTCGTCAGGCCTCGCGATGGATCCAAGGTCGCCCACGCGATCCCCAGGAGGGGCGCGGAGATGCCAAGAAGGCAAAAGGACCCCAAGCGCGCCCTAAGTGACATGTTGGTGTTCTGACTCTGGAGGGGCCGAGCAAGTTTAGCCGCCTTTCCTTCTTTTCCCCCAGCCCTCCTTGGTTGGGTATATTCGTTTTGAATAGAGCACTGCTCGCGCGTCCTTCTCCTCCCGCTTCCCGCCTCCTGCCCTCTCTTAGCCGTCCCTGGGGGCTGCGATCTGCGAAACTGTCGCCACTTTCGAGTGCTGCTGGTGGGTCCATCGGAGTGAGGCACCGCGTGGACCTGAGGTGGACCTCGCCGTCCCCGGGGGGCTGCGATCTGCGAAACTGTTGCCACTTTCGAGGGCTGCTGGTGGGTCCAGCGGGGTGAGGCACTGCGCGGACCTGAGCGGGACCTCGCCGTCCATGGGCGGCCATGTCATGTTGTTGCTGCCCCGCCGACGTTTCAAGCCCCTTGCCCACAGTCTCCTTTTGGACCTTGCGTCTTCCTGAGTGGCTCAGGGGTTCACTTTGCTACTCCTCGTTTTTCCCTTGATTGGGGACCTGCGACCCTTCCGAATGCCGCTCGCAGAACTATATGGTCCAGGGCTTGCCCCCTCCCCCCCCCTCCCCCAATGCTGATGCCATTGGGACCCCCCCCCCGCGCGATGGTCCCCCCCGCCCCCCCCTGTGGGCATGGCGTGGTGCTGCACTGCGGTGCCCCCTCCCCCCCCCTGTGGATGTGGTGTGGTGCTGTGGTGGTTCTTAGGTGGGCGTGGCGTGGTGCTGCGCTGCGGTGCCCCCCTCCCCCCCGTGTGGATGTGGTGTGGTGCTGTGGTGGTTCAGAGGTCGTCGTCGTCGTCGTCGTCGTCGTCCTCGTCGTCCTCGTCGTCGTCGTCGTCGTCGTCGTCGTCGTCGTCGTCATCGTCGTCGTCGCCGTCGTCATCGTCGTCATCGTCGTCGTCGCCGCCGCCGCCGGCGTCGTCGCCGCCGCAGCCGTCGTCGTCGTCGTGGTCGTCGTCGTCGTCGTCGTCGCCGTCGTCGTAGTCGTCGCCGTCGCCGTCGCCGTCGCCGTCGCCGTCGCCGTCGCCGTCGCCGTCGTCGTCGTCGTCGTCGTCGTCGTCGTCGTCGTCGTCGTCGTCGTCGTCGTGTCTGGGACCATGCCATCTGGGGGGGGGGGGGCCCGAGGAATCCTGGGACCATACCATCTGGGGGCGGGGGGGGGCCCGTGGGCCCGGAGCCTGGGATCGTATATGCGTCCATGTCACGTCGCCGCCTTCTCGTCAAATCTTCCATGCTACTCCTGCCTCGCATTGCGCAGAGGTTGGGTACGTCGCCAGGGTAAGTATAGATGTCCTACTGCCTCGAGAGAAGCCCACGCTGCTCCCAGGAGGGCTCCGAAAGAGCCCCAGAGCCCTACAAACTGCCCCAAGAAGCCTTCAGGAGACTCCTGGGTCAGAATGCCCGCATCCACAACAAGTGTGCGACCCTGCCCGCTCGGAACAGGGTCACTGCAGGAGAAAGAGGGAGAAGAGGGGGAGTAAAAAAAGAGGGGGAGGAGGCGGAGGAACAGGCGGAGGAGGCGGAGCGTGGTCAGAAAGAGTCTCCTCATCGACCTGCCCTCCCTACCCGCCCGACCGCTCCGGTCCTGCCCATCCTGCAGCACGTAGCGGGTCTGGGCGGAACAGGGCAGCTTGCTGCCCGCGTGTAGGCAGGCCCGCTGCGAGCCCCACGGCTTGACGCAGGGACAAGGCACGCTCGAGAGTCACCTCCGCTCCACATTTGCGAATGTCGATGGCGGCAGGACGATCTTCAGGATATAGGGGATACTATAAAGTGCGAAAGACGTACCTTCTACCGGAAGATGGCATTGAAGAGATATCGATGCTAAATTGTGCAGCCTAATGCAATAGCAGACATGTTGAGAATTCCGGTCGCTTTCCCCCAGGCATCCGAATTTCAGGCGGCACTTCGCTGCATACGGGCATTCGTGACCAGTCCCCGGAGCCAGGTCCACAAAACGGCGAGGGACCAAGCCATGGGGGTCCCACCCGTGGACTCTTGGAGGACAGGCCATCGACCTGGATTTAACCGCGCTCTGAAATGCCGCTGCTCGCATATGACACGCAGCCCCGTGAGCAAATATGTATATATATATATATATATATGTATGTATGTATGTATGTGTATGTATATATATATATATATATATATAGACTGGGTCTGGTAGGCCCACCCCACTCGCTGAGACCAAACCAGTCCGACCATTGAAACATGGACGAGGACGCGCAGAGGAAAGAGGCGAGGAGGAAGGATTCGAAGCGAGTACACGACCAAAGGGGGGGGGTATAATTGGGCCTTATAGGAAATGACTGGCAGGGCCGTTTCGCGATAATGTTCCACTCGCAATTTAAATCGGGCCCCGTGCTGCGCTGTCGCATGGGCACAGTCCTGGAGCCTAGGTGAAAGCCCGCGCCATTGCTGATCCAGAGAAGCTCCAGGGTCCACGAAACATCCCAAGTAGACCTCGGACCCGAGGACCCTAAACGAACCCTGGACTCATCAGCAATGTCCAGGGCAGCTCGGACCTCGGCCTAGGTGGCCTTTCCCGTGGGCATCATATCGGGCCCTGCAGAAGGATCGTAAAACACTTGGACGGTTGCAGGAAAAAAAAAAACGCAACACGAAGGCGAGCCTGGCGAACGATGCGCCCCATGCTTTTATACCCCTCCGCGGTCTCCAGCACCGCCCCAATGTCATCTGCGCAGGCACGCGCATCACCGCGTCCAGGCAAGAGGACTGTTGGCTCGGCGTCCTTCAAGGAGGGGTTCGGCGCGGAAATACATGCCGAGCCTGAGAACGGGCAACCTTGCAATACGCCGCTCCAGACCCAGCAGAGAAATTCCAGCACCGGCTCCCTGGCGAGGTACGACGCGTTCAAGTGGGAGAGAATGACTACCATCTTCGCGCCGTGCGGGATCGGCGCCGCGTTGATGCGCTGCTCCAGCCCGTGCTGGTTGACCGAGGGGAGGGAAGGCCTGCGCGAAGTCATGCAGCTGGAGGCTCGGAGCGATCTCGTAGCCATTGGCGACTGCCCTACAGTTTGCTCTGCGCGCAGCCGCGCCCTAATCTATCACGTTGTTGGCAAGGCTTCGCCCAGCCGTGAAACCGTTCTGGATCTTGGCGCCGGACCTCTTCACCGCCAGCGTCTGGGAGAAGTTCAGCATGGCGGCCGCCGTCTTGCTGCTCGTGTTCTTAAGCGATTATGGTCGGGTGGTAGCCCCGCTGCGTGTGGGCCCATCTGCATTGCCATCAGCTCGATCAGGTTTGGGCAGGAAGACGGCCACCGAAGCGTCGAGGTCCATCCGCGTGCACTTCCCGAGGCTCAGAGTTGATGCAGCGGTGGAGTATCTCCGCCGCCTCGGCTATATCTCCAGGCAGCATAATGAAGGCCGCCAGGGCCTGGAGCAGAGTTGTGGACGCAGGTGAGGCAGTGCCTGAAGTTACCGACGGCGAGCGGCGCCAGGCCAGTATAGTTGCCATTGGCCCCGAACCTCCGCAGACGCTGTGCAGTGCTCGGACCTTTGATGGGGAGCTTCTGGAAGATCGGGCCCGAGTGCCCTTGCGACGCCGTGGCCACGCCCTTCGGCGACGTGGTAATGGTCTTCTCGTAGGCCCCCTGCATCGCGCTGGTATCTTGAAGGAGCGGTTGCGCGTTGACCCCCGAGCTTTAATATGGCGGGGGCCAGCGAGGTTTCAAGTGGGAGCCATTGCAACTGTCATTCTGCGCCGTAAATTGCACGCCCGACGAAGCCCCCGAGTGGCCGGAATGAAACAGGCCGGCTACGCCGACGCCGTTTTTTCCGTGAATCAGAGATGTGCGGTGGGCATGGGCTTTCACGTAGCGCCCCTGAGGAGATTCATACTCGTCTTGGAAACTGAACGTCGCCCCCCCCCCCCCCCCTCCCCCCCCGATCTCAATTCCCGCCAGCTGCTTTTCCCGCGCGAACGGGCCCCGGAGCTCGCATCGACGATGATGTGCCTTTTTCTGACCAGCGAGCCTCTGACGCCGGCCTTCAGCTGGTTCGCGTTCAATCAAGATCTCGAACTGTCGCTTCTGTTCGGCTGTCTCCTGCAATTGAAATTGTCCGCGCATGTAGCGAAAGCGCCCCAAATCAAACATTTGAATTCGGTGATCTCGAAGTTCAATGTGATCCCGCAGCCAGCCATGACGATAATGTGGGACGCGACCAAGCCGAAGGTCCTGGCGCCAGATGCCCCGGCAAGGGGTCGCGCAGCCATGGCTCGAGACGCGACTCGACAACTATCGCGCAGCAGTAGAAAGTCTCCAGCGGCTATCCCAGCTGCTTGTCTGCACCTCGGAGCCAAGCTGACCAGCTCATCTGGAGAGGGCGCGTCGAAGTCGATCGGCGCTTCGTAGTCCTCCGCCAGCTCGGCGCAGCATGGGCCCGCGTGGAAATGAATCGGCACGGGGCGCGGGCGGGCCCTGTCCACGCGACCAGAGCTTGTTCCCCAGGAGATGATTAGTGGCGCGTGGTCGCCAGCCTTGGTAAAATTCCAAGGGCTCTCATGCGGCGTCAGCGGTCTGGCGCGTGGCGCATGGCAGCCACGGCGGAGCGCTGATCAAACGTGGTGAGCACGCCCGGCGGGTTGATGCCAGTTGGTGGGTGGATCTCCCTTACCTCTGTCATCTGTCGCCAAGTAGCCCGCCGTCGGCTGTCGCCTCCACGGGGGCCCCCAGAGCGTTGCGCACGCTGCGCCAGGAGGAGTCGAAGCGCGCGTCGGCGAACGGGCGCCGGTCGCCGTCGAAGTCGACGCGGTCGAAAGTGAAGAAGCCGCACCCTATAAAGACGTCGATGGGGGCCCTGAAGTGGACGGCCGCCTTCGGCCGGGAAGCCGCGCTGAGGTTCGGGGGTGAATCCCGACATAAAGGCACCTCCTGCAACAAAAGAACGGCCAGCGCCGATATCCGCGTCGCGCGCTGCACTGTCATGCTCGTCGTTCCCGTTGTCATCCAGTCCGCGGGGGCCGAACAGCGCCTCCACAATCGCACCCGGCGCGCTGAAGTCCCCCGGTCAGCGCAACTGTGTATTTGAGCGGGGCAGCCTTCGCAAGCGCCAGCTGGTGCCGTAGACGTTGGAAGGTGAAATCCCTCTGCGCTCTGTTGATATCATAACTGTGGATGTTCCGATGGCATAGCACGCCCTCCGAACTGCAGTTGATCGCCGTCGTTAGTGGCACCCTTCCTGGACAGAGCTGCCCCCCTGTAAAAACTGCGATTCGCACGTCATCAGCACGTGGAAGAAGAGTAGCAACACCCCCTCGCCGTGCCGCCGACGGCGCCGAATAGTAAACGCGGCGCGTAACATTGAGCCGCTGGCAGGCTTCTTCCAGCGCGTTCTGATCACCATGCTTTTCTTGCAACGCAATAGCTCCACGCGGTGCACATATCTTCCCCCGAACCTGCATCTTGGCCGCCAGCGGTTTGGCCTCGTAGTGGCAGATCGCTGAGCAATTCCACGAGAATCAAGATAGCTTGTCACAGCCGAACAGGCGGTTACCCGTCCCACGTGATTATCTTTTTCTGGAAGCACCTTTCAGTCGCCGCGACCAGCGCTTGCTTGTCCAGGTGGAAATCCATGACCGCAGCGACGTTCCAGCGCACCTGGGTCTCCTCGGTGGGGTGGACGAGACCTTGGCCAGCACCTCCCACTGGGGGCTGAGCGCGCCCTTGTCCCGATTCGCAAACAGCCGGCCTTGGACGTTGTTTCCGTGGGCGCCGCGGAGCTTTTTGAGCGCCATCTCCTGCGCGATCTGCGCGCGGTTCTTGTCCAAGCCGACGTATATTGGTATGGGTCTGGCATCTGCGTGGAGAAACTGCGCCGCCTGCCTGGGCCGAGACGAAGGGCCGACTGCGCTTCCTTGACCCTCGCCTCCTTGGTCGCAGCCGCAGGTCCGTCGAACCGCAGCGTGAAGGAGCGAGCCAACTCTTCCCCCTCCAGATTGCACCGGGGGCCCACCTCGAAGCCTGCTGCCTCCAGCCACGTCGCGAGTGCGATCGAAGCCTGGGCGCGCGATATGTGTTCGTTAGCTGTGACTGTGAAGACCGCGCGGTCGATCTCAAGGCTCCATCCGGCACTCCGCTGGATAGGTACATTCTGGGTCGCTTTCGCCAAGTCCAACTCCTGTTCAAGATGCTTGAGCCGCTTCTCCAACTGCAGCGAGACCTGGCCGACTTTTGATATGCACTCATGATGTCTTCGTCTTGGGTCTCGAGCATCCTGAAACGCTTCGCCACCCGTTCGTCGAAACGTCGGAAGAAAGGGTTGAATGCCGCAGTGGTAGCGCCAGGTCGCCTCTGGTCAATCGTCTGGGTGAGCTGCTTGGAGATGACGTTGCGGAGCTCTGCCGTGATCTCGGCACGGGTCAGTTCCATGAGGGACTGCAGTGATGCTTGCGTCCATGGATCAGCTCCGCGGTCGGCAGCAGCGGCACCAGGGCGACCGTCTCCGTCGGCACGGGCTGCCCCACCACGCCAGCGGCCAGCAGGGTGATGATGGACTCCGCCGTCGACAGCGCCAGGCGGGGTGGGCCACGGCAGCGGGGCGCGGCCGCCATCCCATCGCCAGCTGCAGCCGCCAGGCCTGGGGGCTCCCCGCCACCAGCCACCTCCTGCGCTGGGAGCGCGGGGGCTGCATCGAGCTGGGCGAGGAGGTCAGGCTCTCGCATAGCGGCCGCTCCAGCTTCAGCGCGGGCCCGCTTCTCCGGCGACCCGCCACGGGACAGGCCGCCACGGTCGCTCGTCGACCGCTGCGGGCGCTGACCAAGTGTCCCAGCTTCAGGCTCCGCGTCGCGGGCTCCACGACTGCCTGCTGCCCGACCACTCGTGCGGTGGCGCGGTGTTGCGGGGGGAATGGATCTGGGCAAGACCTCAGACATCCCATCAGTAGAACGAGGAATAGGAGCCGGGTCGCGAGCACGCCGAGCTGGTACGGACCTCTTCTGTGTCACCCTTCTTGACCTTCTTGTCACTGATATGTTTCTTGTCATGGATCCCCACCATCGCCCCGAGTGTGAATCGAGCTCCGTGTCTGCTGACGCCGTCCTTAGGCGGACCGCCAACTCTACCAGAAGCGAATATTACATGAGAAATATGTGAGCCCGCCTGCGACCTGGCAGAGACGGGCTGTCGCAGGCGAGCGTCGAAGCGAAGAAGCTGTCCTGCCCAGCTGCCTCTGGAGATGCTTTACTCGAGTCAAAACGGCTACGGAGGAGGACGAGGAGGAGGAGGAGGATGACGAGGAGGAGGAGGAGGAGGAGGAGGAGGAGGAGCAGGAGGAGGAGGAGGAGGACGAGATGAGGAGGGGAGGAGGAGGATGATGAGGAGGAGGAGGAGGAGGAGGAGGAGGAGTAGGAGAAGGAGGAGGAGGAGGAGAAGGAGGAAAACGAAGATGAGGAGGAGGAGGAGGAGGAGGAGGAGGAGGAGGAGGTGGAGGTGGAGCTCCTACCTCAACTTGGCGATCTCCGTGTTGACCTCTCCACACGGAGGGCTGGCGGAGTGGCTCAAAAGCCTCCTGAACGGTAGCGTATATCGGGCGGCCCAGGGCGTCAGAGACCCTGAGTGGCAGGAGCTACGGCCTTCCCTCCTCCTCCTCCTCCTCCTCCGCTTTCTCC
>CAUYUJ010018897.1:32500-47500 GCA_963575745.1 Prorocentrum cordatum | reverse complement strand
CCCTTCGTGGCCTACTCCGGGCCCTTCGTGGTCCTGCTGTCGTTCTCTCTCGCTCTCGCTTTCGCTCGTCGTCGCCGTCGTCGTCGTCGTCGTCGTCTTCGACGTCGTCGTCGTCGTCGTCGTCGTCGTCGTCCTCGTCGTCGTGGTCGGTCCCCTGTCCGTCCCTCTTGGGGTCGGGTCGACGGTCCGCGGCCGCCCCGCCGATCAGCGCTGCCGCTGTCCAGGCCGACGGTCCGCGGCCGCCCCGCCGCTTGCCGGGGCCCGGCCTGCCGGGAAGAAAGGTATACCCCCAAAAAGGGGGTCGATCGAAAACGAAGAGGGCAGGTATCGAGGGTTTGGGAAACACGCGTCATTGGGCACTCGAGCACATAAGGCCGAACAGTCTTAAAATTGTTGTTGTTGTTGTTGTTGTTGTTGTTGTTGTTGTTGTTGTTGTTGTTGTTGTTGTTGTTGTTGTTGTTGTTGTTGTTGTTGTTGTTGTTGTTGTTGTTGAACCTTAATTACTAAACAATTATTATTGTTGGACCGCCTATATTCGCCCTGGCGCTCTCGCCGAGGCGCCGGCCGCATTTCCTCTGAAATTGAGGCTCACGCTCAGGCGTTTTGGGGTTCCGCCAAAACCGGCCCCCCAACAACAACAACGCTCCGGCTCGAGACTTCCTCCTTTTTTACTCGGGCTCGGTGCTCTTGCTCGCCGCCGAGAGCGGTTCCCGGGCCGGACGCCCGGGTCGGCGCCCGAGCCGGCGCCCGGGCGCCGGAAAATCGAGTTCCGAGGCGGCGCCGAAAAAAGGCCATTCCAATACACATTTTTCTTTTCGAAAATGCTGAATTTCTGCTTCCGGCGCCCGGGAGGGGAGGGAGGCCGTCCGGGCCGATTCCGGAGCTCGGGCCGGCACCCGGCCCGGCTCCCGGGCCGGACGCCCGGGTCGGCGCCCGAGCCGGCGCCCGGGCGCCAGAAAATCGAGTTCCGAGGCGGCGCCGACAAAAGGCCATTCCAATACACATTTTTCTTTCGAAAATGCTGAATTTCTGCTTCCGGCGCCCGGGAAGCCGTCCGGGCCGATTCCGGAGCTCGGGCCGGCACCCGGCCCGCCGGGCCGGACGCCCGGGTCGGCGCCCGAGCCGGCGCCCGGGCGCCGGAAAATCGAGTTCCGAGGCGGCGCCGAAAAAAGGCCATTCCAATACACATTTTTCTTTCGAAAATGCTGAATTTCTGCTCCCGGCGCCCGGGAGGCCGTCCGGGCCGATTCCGGAGCTCGGGCCGGCACCCGGCCCGGCCAGCACCCGGCCCGGCTCCCGGGCCGGACGCCCGGGCAGTTCCGATCGCGCCGAAAAGAGGCCATTCCAATACACATATTTCTTTCGAAAATGTTGAATTTCTGCTTGCCACTCCCGGGAAGCCGTCCTGGGCCGATTCTGGAGCGGCTTTGGGCCGGACGCTCAAGCCGGCGCCCGTACGTGGTGCTTCTCTGCTTCTGGCGCCTGCGCAGCTTCCCGAGCCGCTTCTGGGACCATATTTGGGCCGGTCCAGCGATAGGTTTCCTGGATGTGCTGAACCATCCAACTTTTTGAGACTTCTGCGTCTCAAGGATAGGGAGAGAAGACATTAAAGGAGGATCAAAAAGCAACGTCGCTATGAACTCTTGGCTGCCACAAGCCAGTTCTACTTACTTGGACTACTACTACCGTTACCACTACTACTAGTGCTACAGCCGCAACAACAATATCATCAACTGCTGCTACTACAACTACTCATCCTTCCTCCCCCTCCTCCCCCTCCCTTCTCCTCCTCCCCCTCCCTATCTCTCTCATCTCCCCCGCCTCTTCCTCTTCCTCTCCCTCTGAGATGCGGGGCATGCGCAAGGCGATTGCGAAGGCGATGTGCCGTCCGAGCTATGGATGTTGAAGTTCCTCGGAAGAGGTGGTGGCCAAACCTTCTTGGGCGGGATATCTGGGTGAGGGAATATCGGATCCCGCATGCAAGAACAATCCCCCATGATGGGGTGTGTTATCCAGATGGGTGCATGTGCCATGTGGAAGCATGGCGCATGAGGGTAAAATGATTGTTGTTTTTGTTGTTGTGTTGTTGTTGTCGTCGTCCCACCCGCGACCCGCCCCCGCGACCCACCGGCTACCACCCGCGACCACCCCCGCTACCCACCCCGCGCCCCACCCCGCGACCCACCCCCGCGACCCACCCGCGACCCACCCCGCGACCCACCCCGCGACCCACCCAAAATGTTCGGCGCCTTCGGCGGGTTTCTTTTGCATTCGCTCCCGTGCCTGCGACCCACCCGCGACCCAAACCGCGCCCGCGACCCATCGCGACCCATCCGCGACCCACCCGCGACCCACCCCGCGACCCACCAAAAATGTTCGGCGCCTGCGGCGGGTTTCTTTTGCAGTCGTTCCACGTGGAGAACCTGCGACCCACCCGCGACCCAAACCGCGTTCACTGTGCAAATCAAAATTGTCGGCGCCTGCGGCGGGCTGTTTTTGAATTCTTTCCAGGTGGAGGTGGAGAGCCCGCGACCCACCCGAGACCCAAACTACGTTCACAGAACAAGCCAAAATTTCGGCGCCTGCGGCGGGTTTCTTTTGCATTCCTTCCAGATGGAGAACCTGCGACCCAATCCGCGTTCATTGTACAAATCAAAACTGTCGGCGCCTGCGGCGGGCTGTTTTTGAATTCGTTCCAGGTGGAGGTGGAGAGCCCGCGACCCACCCGTGACCCAAACTACGTTCACTGAACAAGCCACAAATTCGGCGCCTGCGGCGAACTATTTTTACATTCGTTCTGGGTGGCCCACCAGCGATCCCCCCCGCGCTGACCTTGTCAGAGCACGCAAATCGGCGCCTGCGGCGGGCTTGCTCGCATTGGTTTGCGAAAGCGCCCTCGTGCCATTCCCCCGATCCGGCCCACGTTGACTCTACAACAGCACATCGGCGCCCGCGGCGGGGCTGGAGGAGGGGGAGGAAGAGAGAAACGAGGGAGGAGGAGGGGGATGAGGAGGAGGAGGAGGACGACGACGACGGAAAGGAGGAGGGGGATCGGGATGGGGATGGAAGAGGAGGAGGAAGAGGAGGAGGAGGAGGAGGAGGAGGAGGAGGAGGAGGAGGAGGAGGAGGAGGAAAAAGGAGGAAAAGGAGGAAGAAGAGGAGGAGGTGGAGGAGGAGAAGGCGGACGACGACGACGACGACGACGACGATGAGGACGAGGACGCGGACGAGGAAGAGGAAGAGGAGGAGGAGGAGGAGGAGGAGGAGGAGGAGGAGGAGGAGGACGCCATCGACAAGGAAGGTGAGGGCCACGAGGTCCGCCAGCTCGACGCCCGCGTCGCCCGCGCCCGCGCCCTCACTCTTATCCACAATTGCGGGGTGCTACGTCAACAACGTCATTATCCTCCTCCTCCTCCTCATCATCATCATCGTCATCATCATCATCATCATCATCATCATCATCATCATCACCATTACCATCATCATCATCAGCAACATCATCATCAGCATCATCATCATTACCATCATCATCATCCGCAACATCATCATCATCATCATCATAATCATCATCATCATCATCATCATCATCATCATCATCATCATCATCATCATCATCATCATCATCATCATTACCATCCCTCTTTCCCTCCATGCCTCATCTCCCCTCCCCTCCCCTCCCCTCCACAGTTTCACAATATGAACACTACTCTCCTCTCTCCCCTGGTGGCGTCCGGGGATTGATCGGTCCCCCCTCCGCGTACGGGTTTTTTTACACAAGATTCCCAAGAGTTGGGTTTTCGCTTCGGTTTTTGTCAAAAATGCTTGCCTCGCTGAAGCGCTGGCTTCAATTTCGGGCAACCGGTCTTTCCGAATCGTGCTCCCGCTGCGGCGCTGGCCTCATTTCCGCGCTTCCGCTCGTTCCGAATGGTGTTCCCGCTGCAGCGCTGGCGACATGATTTCCAGTGCCATGCCACGGCATGGTTTTCGGTTCTTCCAAATGGCCCCAAACTTTAGGAAATGCCCCCCCCCCCGGACAAAAAAAACTTCGGACGTGATTACACATTCGGTGACGATTCGTTGATTTCTGGGGCCGCAGAAGCACCCCCCCAGACTTCGGGGCGTCGCCACGCCATGCTATGTCAGGCTACGCGTCCTCATGTTCGCGCTTCCGTGCTTGAGTTGTTGTTCAAAATGCTGCTCTCGCTGAAGGAAGCGCTGGTCTCATTTTCGGGCTACCACTCGTTCCGAATCGTGCTCCCGCTGCAGCGCTGGCCTTATTTCCACGCTTCCGCTCGTTCCGAATGGTGCTCCCGCTGCAGCGCTGGCGTCATGATTTCCAGTGCCATGCCACGGCATGGTTTTCGGTCCTCCCAAATCGGCACCAAAATATAGAAAATTGCCACCCGAAGAAATCACCGGAAGTGATTATACATTCGGTGCCGCTTCGTTGATTTGTTGGGCCGCAGAAGCCAGAAGCCCCCCCCCACTTTCGGGCGTCGCCGCGCCATGCTATGTCATGTTACGCGTTTGTCTTCAACACCGTGCTATGCCATGTAATGCTGCGCCATGCTACGACATCCGATAGTGCGAACCGATAGAAGAGCTTCGCAATCGTAAGAGATGGGAGGGATAGGTAGGACGCCAGATATGACGCGAGCGCACCTAGCTTGCCTCCCCTCCCTCCTCTAACTCCCTCCCTCCTTCCTCCTCCTGCTCCTGCTCCTCCTCCTTCTTCTCCTGCTCCTCCTCCTCCTCCTGCTCTGCCTCCGCCTCTCCCTCCTCCTCCTCACCTCCCCTCCCCCCCGCCCTCCCCCCCCCCTCCCCCGCTCCCCTGCCCCTCCCCCTTACCCTCCCCTCCCTCCCCCCCCCCCCCTCCCCATCCCCCCCCCTCGCCTCCCTTCCCCTCCCTCCCTCACCTCCCTCCTCCCTGCCCTCCCCTCCCTCCTCCTCCCTCTCCTACTCCTCCTCCTCCTCCTCCTCCTCCTCCTCCTCCTCCTCCTCCTCCTCCTCCTCCTCCTCCTCCTCCTCCTCCTGGCGCGTGCCCAGGGGCGCGCGCCAGTCTAACCTCGAACAGCTGCAGGACGCAGCCTCTCATGAGCTGCTCGGACCTGCGGCAAGAGCCCACGACACCTGCCGGGGCTCAGTCCACCTCTTTGGGGGGTGAGGGCCCTGAGATGATTATACAGAGAGAACGCAACAACAGGGACTTCCAATAGCTTCGATGACGGAACAAGGAGGCCGAGAAGGGAAACCACACACGGGGGGAGGTCACACAGCACCACGGAGGCGAGGAGGTCGAGGAACACGGAGCAGGAGAGTCTGGAGCACAACAGCCTAATATACAGTGCCTTCCTCGGTCTTGAAAACGAGCCCCCGCCACCCATCCCCCAGACAAGGTTTTGATGAGAGCAGTGGCCCAGGGGCAGGGAAACATCAAAACTTCGATTTTGACAACACTCCAGTCTACCCTAAGAATGGGGCCACTTGAATCGGGATACCACTTTAAACGCCGAGCCTTGAAGGTGGAGTGGAGGCTCGGAGGAAAGAGGCGGAGGTGCAATTCACGGGCAATGGTTCTCTGGAGCTTGGCCTTAGGATCACGGGACGCACTCAAACCAGCTCCCAGGGCCTTTTTTTCAGCCACCGCCCAAGCGGGCGTCGACGGGAAGCCTCGACTAGCCTCCCTCAAGGTAGCAACAATCGGTGGCGTATCCCAGAACGAGGGCGACAGCTGGCCCGCCGTCCATTGGGCGAGAGACAATTCGAGCGCCGCCACATCATACAGTTGATGGTACAATTTTGGCCACTCGCAAAAGGTCCTCAGCGCACAACGCATCAGAGCGGCCAAATGTGTGACCAGTGCACTCGTCAGCCGCGGGCCTCCCCAGCTGCCGAGGTTGAAGCAGCCGGCGCGGCCCAGTGAGCAGTGCGGCATTGAAAGTACTCTAGCCAAACGCATGCTCGACACGCGCGAAGAACGGCGGCAGCACGAAGTGCTGTGAGATGCATGACAGCACAGTGACTACACGCTTGTTATATGTGCGTGCGGTGACAGCCTGAGGAGCACGAGACGCAGCCAAAGCACACGTGCGGTCATAATGCTTGCACAGGGGCGCTCCCCACGAGGAATCTCGCGAGCGCGGGCCCAAGAAGACTCCAAGATACTTGAGACGCGGCAGGATCTGGAATGCAGACCATTCGGGCGCCTCTTTTTCCAGCCAGGTTCTGATCTCACGAACGACCTCTGGCGTGCAAGGTGCATAGAGAGGCACGGCGCAGCGCTTTATACTTAGCGCAAGACTGGCAACCCTGGCGGCAGCTCGGAAGACGACGGCCATGAGACGGAGCACAATGATCTGAAATAGACAGGCTCCGACGTCGTCAGCACACGCTTTGACCTCACCTCTCCCAGTGGTGACGACAAGGGAGCGGAAATTGAAGAGGAAGGGGTGCGAGGCGACAGAGTAGAGGGCACCAGAGGCGGGGCATCCTTGGATGATGCCCGACGAGATGGAGAAAAGAAAGCGCTGGGCGCATGACAGTTGGCCAATGCAGTTGACACATTCGTAAATGAGACGCAGGAAGACCAGCAGCGGCGGCGGCAGCGACAGACATTCGAGCGAGCGAAAAACCCACTCTTGCGACACAGATGGGAACGCTTGCCCAAGGTCGAAACCTACGAGGATGGGCTTGCGAACTAAACTGTTTGGCTTAAGTCCCGTGATCCCTGCGGCCGTATCTAGCTCCAGCACATTCATGCCACAATTTCTCCCTGGGATAAATCCCCGCTGGTCTCTATCGATAAACTCTGGGAGTTTTCGGGAAACCCTGAAACACAGACTGCAGCGATAATCTTTACATCACAGTTTTTGAGGCCTAACGGGCGCGTCTGCAAGGCCTCACGGGAGATCCTACCCTCGCCCTCCCTTCATGTCATTGAAACCGTAGGGCATGGGCCTCCCCGACAAGCACCAACGGAGCGTCTCTTCCAGGATCTCAACACCGAACGGGTTATGTTTCCAGGCCGTGTATGAGAGAGTGTCAGGTCCTGCCGCGCTCTTGGGCGCGCGCTCCAGGTGGCGGCGAATCTGAAGGGCCCCAGGCGGCGGGAGGTCCGCCAGGTCCGCCGCGGGGGCGAAACGAAATAAATACTGCATCGCCGCGTCCGTGTCAATCGGCTTTGCCTGGAACGCGGGGCCCCACTCGCGTGCCAATCCTTCCAGCGTCTGGTCAGGGTCGGTAAACGCCTGATTGTCGGTCTCCAAACCTTGCAAACACAACTTGCGATCGATTTTGACCCGCAACTTCCCCCGCCGTTCTAAACCACGAGCCCGTCGTCGAAGTTTGGCGCGCAGTTGGGGAGGCGAGAGGTCAGATCTTTCTGATCGGGCTTGTGCACATGCAGAGGCGTTCAGCGAGGCGTTCAACTCGTTGGTCAGAACTAAGAACTCTTCGGGCTCCAACAGACGGACGGTGAGCGAGAGGGGGTCCACCTCGAGGAATCGACGAGCGAGTTCGTGGGATTGCTGTAACTTCGAGGCCAAGATCGAGTCCGGTTTCCAAGTCGCGCGTCCGACCGACTTCGTCACCATCCATCTCGTCAACACGTCAATCGGGTTTTTGTGGATAAGAGCGTCTCTGGCAGCACGCGCTGCCTCCCTCATCACCGTCTTGTGGAACTCTAGAAGCATCGGCGTGCTCAGGTGGGAGACGTCCACCTGCTTCAAAACGTTACGGATGAACTCATCATACTCAGCTCTCAGGAACACATCAGGATGGTGGCTTCACGGGGTCCCTAGGCTTCAAAGTGACCAGAATCGCAGAGTGATCTGACAGCTTAGTGCGGCGGTGAACCTCGGGGTGGCCAACGACCTTGGCCCCGCGCGACAGGTGCGTGAGAGACCACCCAGGGAGCGTGCAAAAGATCCAGTCGATCGCCGACAACGACTTCTGCGACTTACAAAAGTGCGTCGGCTCGGGAACCTCGAACTCGACGAGACTTTCAACGACGGCTGTCCAATCCTGCCCAGCGGTACGGCGCCAATCGTGAACAGGGGCGACGGTGGTCCTGAAGGTTTCTTCCGAGAGTCCCGAGGCGAACGCGCGTTCAGGAAGCGGTGGGGTTCCAGCGAAATTGAAGTCACCCTGGACGAACGTAACATACTCCAAGGGGGTCAGTTTGGACAGCCTAACGTCTTCCAGGATATCCTCCACGAGCTCCGAGCGGGCCTCAGGAGAGATTCCAAAGTTATGACTATTCCAGTGCGCAACCGTGAGGCCCTCGGGGAACACCATCTGGAGCCTCAGGACCCGGCCTTCGATGGGGTTGCTGTACGTGACCATCGGGGGGACTTTGAACGACTCGACCTTGGGGAAGAAGGTGATGACTCCACCTGCGGGGTGAGGTTCGGAGGGAAAAAATGAACTGATAGCTTCGACGGGCCGATGAAGATGGTAGAGATAATCTCGGAGCTCGTGAACAGAACCGCGCGCCTCTTGAATGCCTATGATAGCCCCAGGCTGAAGGAGACGAGAGAGGTAGCGAAACTTCTTACCACGAATAGGGGGCTTGCGGTGGAAGAGGGAGCGAGCGTTCCAGCTGCCTAAGCATAAAGGCCTTGGTTTACCCTCGCGATCTCGCCACAAAGCGGCGAGTGGGCGAGGGCCACTGTGGCGGGCGCTCGGGGCCCTCGGCGGCTTCCTGGACCACGGCCTCGATGTCCTCCAAACGGATCCCCAACTTGAGCAGAGCGGCGCGGTCCCGCTCAATCTTCGCACTCTGGCCCTGTCGCGGCGTGAGCTTGCAGAAGGGCGTCCACTGGCACGACAGCTCACCTCGCTCTCTGTTGATGAATACGCGGCGCCCAACACAGGCGGCCTCGATCGCCTTCTTCGCACGCTTGAGCGCCAACTCCTTGCGGACCTGCGCGGGGCTCTTGTCCTCGGCGACGTGCAGCTCCACCCTCTGGCCCTGCAGGTCGACAATGACGAACCTCTCCCACTTGTTCCCACCAATCTTGAGCGCGCCCAATGCCGTGCGCACTCGACGCGTCGCCACCGTGGTCGTCCCTCTGATCCGAATATTGTAACGACGTGAAGCAGGCTCTCCTTCATACGTGACGTCCTCCTCCGACACATTGGCCCTCTCGAGCCACGGAGCCAACGCGGCCTTGACGGCTGCCAAGTTGACCAACGACGGTGCACGGGCCACGATGATCGTCGGGCCCGTCTCCCTGTCGAACGAGGGGCTGACCATCTCCACAGGCGGCTTCTCTGAGACCAAGAATTGCAACTGCTTCTCCAGGTGCTCGATCCTCGTATCATGAGCGTCGATGTTGTGCGCATTGGCTGCGCATTGAGCTTCCACATTGGCAACGCGGAGCTCCACCTGGCGGGGGAGCGACGAACATGACTGGTGGACGGTTGCTGCAAGCCCAGCCACACTCAGCTGCATTTTGGCGATGGCAGCGAGGAGCTCGTTACGGGTTTGGTCCACATCGTTCTTGGTGCCAATGTCATCGTCGGCTCCACCATGCTGCGGAACGGGGGGTGCACGAGGGAGCTCGCCTGACTGAGACCGACCACCAACAGCAGGAGCATGACCACCCCGCGCAGCGCGAGGCGGAGGCGGCAGGCGACGGTGCTTCTCACCTTCTTCTCCATCTGCAGCGAGAGCGTCTTCGACATCGTCTTCAAGGCGGGGCGAGCGACTGCGGCGCTGCTCTCGATCATCCTGCCCAGCATCATCAGGAAGCGTAGGGGTCTCATCGAGCATTCGACGGGGTTCCAGACGCTCTTGTTCCGACTTGGCCTCCCATGCAGCAGACATCTTTCGCTGTCGTCAGAAACAGCACCCAAAAAGAACTCTGCAGGAGGTTGCCCAAAACTGGGCCCGCGGCGCACGAGCGCTCCCGCGGGGATCGTGAGTGCACAGGAGGAGGCCTGGAACGGCCTACTTGGGAGGTGGCCACGGAAGGGCCAAAATTAATCGTTGATTCTCGGGCGTCTATAGCCCTTCACAACGTTTAGCCTTGAACCAAAATGGCTACGGACCTCCTCCTCCTCCTCCTCCTCCTCCTCCTTCCTCCTCCTCCCTCCTCATGTCCCTCTCCTCCCCTCCCCTCCCCGTCCTCCTCTCCCCTCCTCCCTCCCCCCCTTCCCTCCCTCCTCCTCCTCCTCCTTCCTCCGCTCCCTCACTCTCCTCCCTCCTCGCTCCTCCTTCCTTTCTCCCCCTGCTTCCCTCCTTCTCCTCCTCCTGCTCCTCCGCCTTCCTGCCTCCTCCTCCTCCTTCCTCCTCCTCCTTGCTCCTGCTTTCTCCTCCGGCTTCTCCTCCTGCTTCTCCTCCTCCCTCCTCCTCTTCTCCTCCTCCTCCTCCTCCCTCCTCCTCCTCCGTCCTCATCCTCCTCCTCCTCCTCCTCTCCTCCGTCCTCATCGTCCGCCTCTCTTCCCCTTCGCCTCCCCGTCCTTCTCCCCTCCTCCCTCCCCCCCTTCCCTCCCTCCTCCTCCTCCTCCTCCTCCTCCTCCTCCTCCTCCCTCCTCCTCCTCCTCCTTCTCCCCCTGCTTGCTCCTCCTGCTGCCGTCCTCCTCCTCCTCCTCCTCCTCCTCCTCCTCCTCCTCCTCCTCCTCCTCTCTCTCCTCCTCCTGCTCTCCTCCTGCTTCTTTCTCCTCCTGCTTCTTCCTCCTCCCCTCCTCTTCCTCCTCCTCCTCCTCCTCCTCCTCCTCCTCCTCCTCATCTTCCTCCTCCTCTCCTCCTCCTCCTCCTCCCTCCTCCTCCTCCTTCCTCCTCCTCCTCCTCCTCCCACTCCTCCCCCCCTCCCTCCTCTCTCCTTCCCCTCCCCTCCTTTCCCCTCACCGCTGGCGGCGCGGCGCGCCTGCGCGGGCTCCCGGCGTCCGGCGGCGGCGCCGGCGGGCACCGCCGGCGCCGCGGCCTCGCACGGGCCGCGGGGAGGGAGGACGGCGGGATTATCCACGCCCGGGCTGCAGCGAAGCGTCTCGGCAGTGCGACAGGACGGGTGTTTCGAGCCGGAGGGGAGGCGTCAAGGGGCTCTTTAGGGCCCCTTTCGGAGGCAGCAGGGGCCCAAAAGGCGTCGCGGGTGCACGCTTAGACCACAGGATAATGCGACACTGGATCGTCATCGGGCTTATTTGACGCATCGTGACTTGGCCCTGGCGTCACACTCGGGCGGGTGGCAAAGAGGGGTGACCTACACGGGGGGTGAAGAACAAAGCCCCAAAGGAGCCCTTTGGGGACCGCCTTTTTGTCTTCACCCCCCATTGGGGTCACCTTCCATTACCATCCGGGGTCACCTTCCATTACCATCCGCCCGAATGTGACGCCAGGGCCAAATCACGATGCGTGAAAGAAGCCCGATGGCGACCCTCGTCCTGAAAGGAGGTCGCACAGGCCGCTGGCGTCCAGAGCCAGGAGGCCACCCGAGCGCAGCGCCGCCTGACGCACCAGAGCATCATGGAATCTGGCCAAACCGCCAGGTTTGCGAGCGGGCCGCCGTTGAGCAGTTCTGCGGGCGTGTCACGGCTGCGGCCAGGAGTTGCCATAGGGGAACACCCATTGCTCGGGGCGCACCCCAGCCTGCTGTTACTGAAGGTAGCCAGCAAGGGAGGCGGGGAGGGAGGCGAGGGAGGGGGAGGGAAGGAGGAAGTTCTCGCTGGAATTCGCTGGCAACCACAATGTGGCAACGAACTCAAAGGAGGAGAAAACTGGACCGGCCGCCGTGGAGGCTGGCGCCCCGCCTGAACAAGCCGTCAAAGCGGCCGCGCGTGGCCCCCGAAGGGCCCTTGCGGCCATGAAGGAGGCCTCTGCGGATCCTCGGAAGGCTCTCATAGGCCCACCGTCGAGCGGACCAGAGGGCGCGCACGAAGCGGGAAGCGTGGGCCCTCCATTGCTGTTTCACCACGCGCCTTCCCAAAAACGACACCACGAATTCGGGCCAGGACAACGAGGCGTGCGACGGACTGCGCTCCTTCCTCACGACCGCCGCTCCGCGCGCCTCCCCAACCATCTCAACCACATCAGCGAGACTCAACCAGTCCCTTGGCGCTTCAGGGCGCTGCGTCCTACAAAGGTCGACCACCCCGATAGTAGGCCCAAGGGCGAGACACGACGCGCCAAGCCAACTTCAACTGCGCTCGCTGCGCGCCAAACGGTGCTGGACTCGGAGCAGGGCCCCACAGAGCCCCGAGGCCCCGCGGCCGAGCCGCGGGCCGCGGAGCAGCACTCATGGGGCCCGCCCTTGCCCGAGCAGCTCGCTTGCTGACGAGCGCGGCCACGCAACCCGGGACGTCAAAGCACGCCCCCACGACGGCCGCCACGACCGCCACGACGGCCCCGCCCCGAGTGGCCGCATGCCCTGCGAGGGAGCCCGAGGGGGGCATACCCAGGGAAGCGGCCACAGGGGCCGCCGGCAAGCCCAGGGCTGGCGCAGACTTCCCCCTCGACGGGCTCCCAATCCCGAGTGGCCGCATGCCCCGAGAGGGAGCCCGCGGAGGGCATAATTACCCAGGGAAGCGGTCATAGAGACTGCCAACGACGCTCCTTGGGACCCCCCACCAGGCCCAGACGACGGCCCCGCGACCTACCACTCAACCCCAACGCCCCCGCGACCCGCCGCGACGACGAGTTCCTACGACGACCCCTGCGCGACGTTCCCTGCGACGGCCCCCCGCGACCGCCCCGGCGAGGGCCCCGGCGACGACCCCCGCGGTGGCGTCCCACGGCCACGCGGCCAACGCTTCCCTCACGGGCTGCCGGGCGGACGGCAAGACAGCCGAACCGTCGGCCCCCTGTCCCGCGACCCCGCGACGGCCCCCCCACGACGCCCTCTACGGCGGCCTCTGTGTGACAACCTCTGCGACGGCGACCCCCGCGACGAACCCCCGCGACGACCTCCGCGACGGCAACGGCCGAGGCGGGCGCGAAGACGGCCGCCGCTACCACGACAGCCCCCGCACCTGCCCTCTCGCGACGGCCACCGCGCCTGCGCGACAGCCTCGCGGACTCCCCTGACGAGCACGACTACCAAGACAGCGCTCCCTCGTCAGGCGAGGCCGGCCCCGAGAAGGACGAGGACAATTCGCGCAAGACCGCGCATCGGCGCATACTCGTCACAGGCCTCGGACGTCGGTCGCAGCGACAAGGAGGCACTGCGCGCCACCTTCAGCCTCCTCGGCAAGATCTGGAACTGCAGGGTCGTCTCCGACGAGCAAGGCTGCCCCGAGGGCTGCGGCTACTCCCACATCGAGGCCGAGGAGGCCGCCCAGGAAGCTACCAGCCGCACACAGGGCACACCTTGCGGCAAAGGCAGGCTCTGGGCCAAGGCCGTCTCCATCCACGACTCGGAGATCGAGCAGGCTGAGCAGTACAACTCTGCGATCCCGTCCGGCTCACCCCACGGCCCCCACGAAGGCCGCAGCGACCCCTCTGCCCCGACCGACGGCCCCCCACGCCCTCCACCCGACGGCCCTCACGACGAACGAGGTGGTGAGCCGCAACTGCTGTGAATCAATGGCCGGAGGCATGGGGACCGTGAGTCACCTGGCCCTACCTTCCCCCATTTTATCTTCCAATCGCTCACGCGCAACCCACACCTCGCCAGCGCCACCACCCTCACTCCCGCTCCCTTTTCAGTCTCCCTCCCCCCCTGGCTCCGCCATCTCCGCGGCCGTCCCCCGGGGGTCCCCCTCGCCCCCTCGCGCACCTTTCCGCCTCCCTGGCAGCGCAACTCACGGCGCCAGCAGCGAGAGAGGGGCCGCGGGACTTCGGTTGCGCGGCTTGTCCGGCAACCTCTCCCGACCGTGATCCTCGCTCCTCCTCCTCTCGCGCAAAGGCGACCCGAGTTGCAGTCGTCATCGCCTGTGCATATTCGGCCACATGTTTCACCTTCGCCGAGGTGGCACCGATGACCCAGACATAGGCCTCCGCACAGGCTGCCGCAGAACGCCGCAGAAGGCGGCTCCACGGAACCGAGAGGCGAGCGGGCTGGTGCTTAAGCCGTTAAGAATTTCAGAAAACACCAAGCCGGGAAGCAAGCCGGGAAGGAGGCCAAGAGGAGGGGGAGGAGGAGGAGGAGGAGGAGGAGGAGGAGGAGGAGGAGGAGGAGGAGGAGGAGGAGGAGGAGGAGGCGGAGGAGGAGGAGGAGGAGGAGGAGGAGAAGGAGGAGGAGGAGGAGGAGGAGCACCACTGCCTCTGTGCCGCCGCCGTGGAAGGCAGAAACCTCCCCCCCAACACGCTGGAAATCCCCCAAGAGGCCCCCACCTCCGCGGTCTGGGAACCCCACTCCTGCTCGCAGGGGAGAGAACCAGTCGCGGGGATGGGGTCACTTCGGGGGACTTCCTACGTGCAGGGGGAGAGGCCCTCCTGCCTTCCCACTTGGCGAATGTGGCCAGCCACCGTCCACGGCCAGTGGCACCCGCCACCCCTTTCTGCTCTCTTGTAGTATGCTTCCCCAGGGCTGGCTCTTGGCCAGCCCAGGGGGAAGCGGCAGCGCCCGGAGAACACCAGTGCCGACAGGAATCAGGGATTGGGAATCGGGAGGAGGAGGCGCAGAAGGAGCAGAGTGCACCCAAGATGCATCCGAGATGCTGCAACACACCGTCTCGTCCCAAGCGCCCCCCCCTCCTCCCCACGAGTCCCTGCAGACCTTCCTTGCCCCCCCAAGAGGCGCCCACTCAAAAAGGCCAAGGTCCTGTGGGCCTGCCGGTCCGGCGAGGGCCCGGGCTCGTAAGCGGAGCTGCCGTGAATCCTTCCAGCGCGCAGCCAGAAGGATATCGCCCTCCAGTGCAACGAGGCGTCCAGCGAGATCCCCGCTGTGAAGACCGGCCGGCCCCCCATCTGGCGACTCGCAGGACATGCCTGCGCTCGCTGTCAGCTTCGAGCGCGGCACAAGGCGGGCGCGCCCGATTCGGAGAGGAGCCGCCCTACGTCCGCGCCGATGCTACACACAGTGGAGGCCAGTCCAGAAGAAACCCAACCCTGAGACCCCA
>CAUYUJ010018897.1:10000-27500 GCA_963575745.1 Prorocentrum cordatum | reverse complement strand
CTGCTGCACGGCGCGAGGAGCGATGTTCACTGCAGCCGCCCCGATGGTGCCCGAGACCGGGCAACGATGAGCAATCCCCGAGTCGATGGGGCAGAACAGTGATGCAGTCGGCCCGTATCAGGAGGATGCGCGATAAGGATGCAAGGGCCTCGGAAGGCCACTTCGAAGCTTTCCGAACGGGGCGCGGCCAACGAAACCGGCCAAGGATGGACCGAGGAGGCAAGGATGCAAGGGTCCCCTTGGGAAGGTTGACCATCCTTACTATGCGGGTTGACTGTAGGTGACCGTTTTTTTCTTTCGGGTGGGGAGGGGGGGAGGGCGGGAGGGTAACGGTAACGGCGGCCGCGGCGTGCGCCCGCCAGGGTGCGTCCGCGCCAGCGGCGCTTCAATCGCCTGTGTACACAACAAATGCCCAATGCCTGCGTGCAACACGGCGCCACCTGTGTACACATCACAATGCCTCCGCACACCACAACAGCCGCGTGCACTGCAGCACCACGTCGCCCATGCACACCGCAGTGCCTGCGTATACTGGAACAACCGTGGCATCGAATTGGACTCCACAGACAAACATTGTATGCAATAGGATTTGCAAAGGGGGCCCTATGGAAAATGGAGTGCCTCTGGATTCCACATAACCCAGATTTAATCTTAGAATTTGGAAAGGAATCGCTATGGAAAGCGGAAAGCCCCTGGATTCCACTGAAAAACATTTGTTTCATAAAGGAATCCCTCTGGAAATGAGGGCGCCTCTGGATTCCACTGAAAACGAAGGTTTTGAAAGAATCCGTGGAAATTGCAGCGCCTCTGGTTTTGGGCGCCTCTGGTTTTATAGAGGTACACGTGTCAAACAATCTCTACGTAAATTGGAACGCCAACGCCCGCGTACACCACAACAGCCGCGTGCAACACAGCGTCGGTGTACACCACAGTGCCTGCATGCACCACCGCGCTTGCGTACACCAGAGCGCCTGTGTACACCGCAGCAGCTGTGTGCAACGCATCGCCGGTGTGCACCACGCTGCCTGCGTGAACCACAGCGCCTGCGCACACCGCAGCGCCCGCGGGGGGCCGCCCAGTCTTCATTTGCTCCATGGCGCTGGGTCTACAAGCAATACGTGCAGTAAGGACGGGTGGAAAGGACGCAAGACACTTGGAAGCCGAAGTTGAGATTTTGTTGCAAAAGCTGGCCACTGAAAGCGGCAAAGGACAGGCTGCAGAGGCAAGGACACAATGGTACCCTGGAGAAGGCGCGCGTCCTTATTAGGCGCGTCGACTGCATCGCAATGCAACCGAGCACCGGCCAGAAGAAAAAGAGAGAGCCACCGCATTTTGCACTTGCGGAAGAGTGGTCGAACCAGCCTGCGGTAACTGGGCCATCTACAGCTGCACTGGACGACGACGACGAAGAAGACGACGACGAGGACGACGAGGACGACGACGACTCGAAGACGACGACGACCGACGACCAGCGACGGCGACGGCGACCGACGACGGCGACGGCGACGGCGACGGCGACGGCGACGACTGCGAGTGCCGCAAAACGTCTGTGAGCACCAATGCGTGCCATTCAGACCACGCCATGCCTGTGAGCACAGCACCGTACCTGCGGGGGATCCGCTCCCGGCATGAATGGGAGGGGGCAAGGCCCCCCCTCCCCCACGGCACGATCGTTCGCGTTACCGGGGGGGGAGGGGGGTTGGCCCGGGTGACGAGAGTTACTTGGCGGCGCGCACAAGGGGGTGGAGGGAGGGGGGAAGGCTTCTTAGAAGGAGGCTGCTTCTTAGAAGGCGCCGGCCTCACATCTATAGATAAAGCCCGCGCCTTCTAAGAAGCAGGGGTGCCTCTAAGAAGCCCTCACCCCTCCCCCCACCCCCCTCTGCGCGTGGCTGAGTTACGCCGGAGAGGGAACAACAAAAACGCTCACTAGTGAAGCCGAGAGAGCAGTCGTAGGGGCGGAGCTGGCCTCCGCGGCCGAAGCGGCAGGGCGCGAGGGCCGGGAAGGGGGCTCGCATTCTTTCCCTCGCTTCTCCTGTCCCTTCCCTCGGGCCTCCCGTCTTCCACTGCCTCCCCCCCCTCCTCTCACTTCCCCTCTCCACCTTCCCCCTTCCCACCCTTCTACTGCCCTGGATCGGAGAGAACCGCGACAGCCCCTTCTGCGCAGCCTCGGCTTCGGGAGGGGCCCTGGCACCGGGGCGGGAGCCCTAGATCTCCACGTCTTCGGAAGAGAGAGAGGAGAGAGAGAGAGAGAGAGAGAGAGCCGAGGTCAGGCGCTGTCCGGAAAAGATGGAGGGGCCCAAGGACACGCAAATCAAAACACCGAAATCCCAGGATTCCGTATATTTCTCCATCTTTGTTTGATTTTCGTCTTCTCCTACTTCCCATATTTTCGCATAGTTTCCTGGGAATCGGCGATTCATTGTGTCTGTGTGTTTTTCCCCTCCTGAAGAGAAGAGGAGGCAACGACTCCCTTGCGGGAGCTCATGCTCGCGAAGGCGGCGTGCGCCATCCCAAGGGGAAACCAAAGAAAGGTCACGGAGACGATGGGAATCAAAGTACGCCTGGGCCCGGGAAGAGGGTCGGGACGGCATGGAGGGGGGAGACACGAATAGGGTCTGGGTGGCTCTATCGCTCTTGCCTGCAGACGCCATCGCCCGGGGAGCGGGGAGAGAAGAAAGTAAGGACCCATACATCCAACGTCGTGTTTTTTTCAATACGGGGTCCCCTGAAAGCTCGACCCATTCCCCAAGACAGGTTTTTCATCCTGAGCCGTTTTTTGACGGTCCCAGGGCCCGGCGAGGGTCCCTAGAGGCCGAAAACTGAGAAAAACCTCCGTCATGATTTGTTCCGCCATGGTTTGTTCAATACGTTGGATCTCTGGGGGCCCAGATAAGGATGGCGAGCGCGAGGAGCAGGAGGGCGGCGACGACGACGCGGAGAAGACGACGACCTCACTGCAAGCCGCTGGGGCGGGCACTGGAGCCTTCTGCGTCGCACCCGTGGCAGCCCCGCAGGGCGCAAATATCACCTCGCGAGCGGGGCAGGGGCGGGAACACCTCTTTCATAGCATTGGCGAACTCCTCCTCCTCCTCCTCCTCCTCCTCCTCCTCCTCCTCCTCCTCCCCCTCCCCCTCCTCCTCCTCCTCCTCCTCCTCCTCCTCCCTCCTCCTCCTCCTCCTCCTCCTCCTCCTCCTCCTCCTCTCTCCTCCGCCTCCGCCTCCGCCTCCGCCTCCGCATCCGCATCCGCCTCCTCCTACTCCTCCTTCTCCTCCTCCTCCTCCTCCTCCTCTTCCTCCTCCTCCTCCTCCTCCTCCTCCTCCTCCTCTTCCTCCCCGTTCTCCTCCCTTTCTCCTCCTTCTCCTCCTCCTCGTGTGTTGATCTTCCTGCTGTTGTCGTACCGGCTCTCGTTTTACAGCCATCGTGCTGCCATAAGGTACGCCGAATGAGCCACGAAGGGGCTTTTCTGGCCACCTCGGGCCTCGGCCGCGAATAGGCTCCACGACCTAGAACCAAGGAGCGGCCCGAAACTCATAATCCTTTGAGAGCCCCAGGTTGTTCTGTCAGCGTCTCGACGGTGCGACCCGTTGATCAAACTCGGGTGGATGGGCTCTCAGCTCACAAGAGCAGGAGGAGGAGGCGGAGGAGGAGGAGGAGGAGGAGGGGGAGGAGGAGGAGGAGGAGGCGGAGGAGGAGGAGGAGGAAGCGAAGCGAAGAAAAGCGAAGCGCACCTAAACGCCCAAAGGGAGGGCCTGTAAAGACCGGTGCGGTGGGCCAGGGCCCGTTCACAGCTCGAGCATGTATGACACGTGCGAATCTTGTAAACTTTCCCAACGAGGGTCTGCAGCAGCTTCCAGCCAATCAGTGGGCATGTCTGTGTATTGGCTTTGGTGCGCTAAGAAGTATACGAGGTCATCGCACCATGTCTTCTGTACTCGGCCATGACGTCGACGCAGTTCTGGTCTCCACAAGGCTGCCTTTCGTGACCATCTGTCCCTCGATTGCGTGGCAACCCGTCTTGCCCATTTCCATTTGCGCGCGTGGTATACTGTAGCCCAATCATAAACTCGAGCGCGGCGAGCATGTGTCTCTGCTATGTTGGTCACTCGTTTGATGAAGTCGATCCACGGCTCTAGGTCGTCGTCTTCGTCGTCAGGAACGTCGTCGTGAACTGAGTCGGCGTGGGATGTCTGGGAGTCGGTGGTGTCGGAATGCCCGTCGCTGCAATCATGATGGTCGTCTCCTTGTGACTTGATCACGGCGTCGTCCGGTCCGGCCTCGTTTTGGTCAGGGTCACGTTGTGATCGTCTTCGAGGAGACCCCACTATCAAACGTAACATACGTCGCTGTGTTCTCGTCAGAGCGGTCAGGAGGAGGAGGAGGAGGAGGAGGAGGAGGAGGAGGAGGAGGAGAGCGTGTGGGACAACAGACGGGAGAGCACGCGTGAGAGCACGCACGAGACCCTGCGGGAGACCCTGCGGGAGGCCCTACGGGAGGCCCTGCGGGGGACCCTGCGGGAGGCCATGCGGGAGGCCATGCGGGAGGCCCTGCGGGAGGCCCTGCGGGAGGCCATGCGGAAAACCATGCGGGAGTCCCTGCGGGAGGCCATGCGGAAGACCATACGGAAGATCATGCAGGAGACCATCCATGCCTGCCTGCGGGAGGCCATGCGGGAGGCCATGCGGGGGACCCTGCGGAGGGCCATGCGGGAGGCCATGCGGGAGGCCATGCGGAAGACCATACGGGAGGCCCTGCGGGAGACCATCCATGCCAAGGGCCAAGGGCTACCTATTCAGAGGTCCAGATTCGCTCACACCGTGCCCCAGAAAACATACGCACTCAGGACCCGTACAGAGAAGCTGCTCAGGGAAATGCTAGCGCCACCCATTCCCCACTGTGACATGTATGTTCTCAATATTGGTGCTATTATTGCAGTCGATGGTGACCTTGTGCGTCAGACTGAGCTTCCCGCGTGAATTCTCGTCAGATCTTGCGACAGGACGTCTCGAGGTCTCGGGGATGTCGCAGACGAAAATGTCCAGTGCTTCGATGCGTGAGACTGTCGCGTAGCTTGCCCTCTCCGCTCCCTCCTCCCCCCCTTTCCTCCCCCATCCATTCTTTCCTCAGAAAAGATCCCCCATCCACCTCCCCTGCGGTAGGTTCGTGCGGCGTCGGCACGCGCGAAGGCTTGTGATACCGCGTGGACCGTTCAACCTTGAATCGATCGCGGCCCCGATCGTTCAAGGCTGAATTCCATCAGGTCCAGTGGCATTACCTTGTCCCTCGATGGCTCCGCGTCGCAGAATTCAACCTGGAACGCCCTCGCCGGCGTCGCCGGCGTCGCCGGCGCGCCAACGCCGCATGAACCTATCGTATCCGTCCTACTCCCTCCCTTTCGCCCTCGCCCCTCGTCCGTCCGCCCTCGCCCCTCCTCCCTCTCCCCTCCGTCACCAGGCCCTCGTCCTCCTCCTCCTCCTCCTCCTCCTCCTCCTCCTCCTCCTCCTCTCGTCCTCCTCGGCTCCCCGCCCCGCCCGCCGTCTCTTTTTCCTCCCGATCGTCGCCCTCCTGCTATGCCACAGACGTTCCTCAAGGCACACAGAATCCACGCGCAATCCGAGACTTTCGATATAAAGGGGGGGGGAACTGCTTCTCGTCACCTTCCCCTCATCCTCGTCTCCTCGTCCTCCTCCCCACCGTCCTCCTCTTCAGCGCACTGTTAAACTTTTTGATAAAAACGATGGCTGGCATTCTTGGGAGCCTTGGTTGTGGGGCTCCAGATGCAGTAGCTGTTTGAAGTTTTATGGTGGAACGAAGGACGCGAGACCCGAGTCGGGTTGTTCTGGCCTCCCTGCGAGGGTGAAGGAACTCTTGACCACTTCCCCTCAACACGGCCACCAGTTGGCCTCCACCCAAGTGGCGAACCAGTCTAAGCCACTCTTCTTCTGTATGCTGTGCGGATACTTCGCCCAACACAGGATTTTTAAGTTAGTCAAGCGTTGTGAGCAGCCTCGCACGGACGAGGAAAGGAGCAGCGCTGGCACTACGGCTCTCAGAAGGTTGCGAAGAGGTCTGCACCCTAGCTGACGGTCACTTGTACGGAGCAAGAGGCTCCACTCACTCTCGAAGAGGCTAATTCGTACGAGCAGGCAGTTCGGCCTGTGCGGATTCCAGCTCATGCCAGCTACCTTGATAGGCTAGCTGCTCTGCGTGCGCGTGTTGCCGAGAAGGAAGCGGGCGCGGTGGAGCGGGGAGTGGGTGGGGGAGTGGCAAGTCGGTCTTCGGCTGAGGTGAGGTCGTCCAGGCCTGATCCTGAGCCATTCGGTGACATGTTCGAAGCAGATGATGAAGCTTCCCGTTTTATGTTTGAGAGCGTGGACACACCCCATGCGGCGGCGTCCTCTGCTCCAGCTGATCCCAGGTCCATGCTCCGACGTGTGGTGGACAACCTGCGGGAAGAGGAGGATAACGCTCCTCTGGTCGCAGGCGCGGTCAAGGATGGCCACGATTCGGGATCAGATTGAGGCGTGTTGAGAGGCGGCTGGCCAAGGCCCTCCTCCCCTCTGGGAGGTGTGAGCTGTGGCCTCCTGCTTCTCTCCGTCGCCCAGTCTTCTGGGCCGCTGTGCGGCCAACTTGAAACTGGTTCGGTGAACTGTGACCAAAAACAAAATCTCCTGCCTCCCCGCCACCGTCCGCCTCACCGCCTCGCCTCCCCGTCCTCTGCCCGGGGGGGCCGCGGCCTGGTCCCCGTCCGTGAGCCCGTAGACGCTCGCGGTGGCACCCGGGTCCAGCCGGCCTTCGTGGCTGGGCGTGGTCATCACGAACTCCGCCTCTCGGCGGCTCGCTTCCTCCCAGCCCTCCTCCTCCTCCTCCTCCTCCTCCTCCTCCTCCTCCTCCTCCTCCTCCTCCGCCTCTCGGCGGCGTCGATCCCAGACCCCCTCGCGCTGTGAAAAGATCACGGCGGGAGGTTTTTCGCTCGTGTCGGGCACCAAGGGCCCTTCCCGGGCCTCGGGGCCGTCGAAGATAGACCCAGGACGGGAAACCGGTCCCGGGGAAGGGGGTGCAGACCTCTGGGGGTCGACGTGGCGAACAAATCAACGACGTAGGGGGGCTGGGAACGCGGGACGCGGGTGCGTGCCGTCGGGCTGCTGCAGGCAGGGGCGCCGCAGAAGGAGCGAGGCCCCCTCTTGGCACCGGGAAGGGCCTGGGTGCACGAGGACGGCTCGAGGAACAGCCGCGGGATGCCCTGAGGAGCAGCGGGCCCCGTTCAAACCCAAAGCGGTCCTTATCTCAGCGCCTAGAGACGACGACGACGACGACGACGACGACGACGACGACGACGACGACGACGACGACGACGACGACGACGACGACGACGACGACGACGACGACGACGACAACGACGGGGGAAACGGAACGATTATCATGCCGTTTTTGTTCTTATCAAAGTGAGAGGGGGCAGGCCTTCTCAGAAGGCGGCGGGGCTTCTCAGAAGCCCTCCCCGGCCTTCCGAGAAGCCGCCCCCGTTTTCAGAGGCATTTCCGACTCCAGATACGCCGTAGACTGGGGCAAAAATTTACCCCACACGATGCGAAACAAGCAAGGCGGAAACTTCCGCCCCAGAAAAATCGGGCGGAGATGTCCACAAAGGTATGGCGGTAATAGCGACGACAGTGTAGGGAGGAACTCGACATCAAATGAGCTCGACAAGTAGGGCGGATATCTTCGCTCCACTCGCGAAATCGGCCAGAGTGCGGCGGATCTGGAGCAAGGCGTAGGAAACTCTGCGGAAGACCACCTTCCGCAGAGGCCCGACCCCTCTTGACGGAGCCCAGGGACACACAAAGAAATGGACACACATCCCAGGACCCCCAATATTCTCACATATGTTCTGGGTCCTCGTCTTCTCACGTTCCCCATATCTTCCTGGGGGTCGACGATCACTCGTGCCTGTGTTTTTTCCGGGCGTTGGCAGAACTGGGTTTAGTGGGACCTGGTTTAAAGATGTGTACTCGGGGGCACCCCCCCGCCCCGTTCCACTAAGCGGAACTGCCGTCGCCCGAAAAAACACCAGCTACGGCAGACCTGGCTTGGTGATTCTGGCCCATTGAGGGGCTCCAGGGCCCTACTACTAACCGCGACCCCTTCCCTGGGGTCCTGGCTGTGCCCGATTTTCTCCCCTCCGGACCTCCGCCCTCTCGGCTACTCGTAAGAGTGACCCTGGGTAAGAGTGACCTTTGGTGCGCGGCTTTTGGGGGGCCGCGGGGAGGCCAAATCTAGGCGCGCTAGCCGCTGCTACCGCTTCGCGTTCGGCCATCTGGGGGCCCATCAGTGCCCGCACTGAAGGTCACTCCGGCGAAAGGTCACTCTTACGTCTTGTCGAGCCCCCCCCCCCCGGGGCGCGCCGCGGAGCCTCCGGCCCGGCCTGCCGAAACGTGGCGTAGGCCTTCATGAACCGGCGCAGGGGCTGGTCCCAGCGCATGCGGAAGACCTGCGGCGAGTGGCTCCCGTCCTCCGGGCAGGACGGAGCTCGGGGGCGGCCAAGAGGGGGGCGTCCAAGAGTGAAGGGGCCCTGGGACACGCCAATAAATACACACAGATAACCGGATTCCCCATGTTTTCCCATTTTTTCTGGGTTTTCGTCTTCCCCCCCACTTCCCGTAGTTTTCCATATTTTCCTGGGGATCGACGATGAATTGTGGCTGCGTGTTTTCTTCCCTTCTGAAAGGGGGGGGCGCAAACCAGGGCCCGCACCTGGGGAAATACCACGGCCCACGCCATGATATCCCCCCCCCTAGTCGTCCCCCCCTTCTTTGCCGCCCCCGAGTTGAGCCAGGGCGAGGACAAACATCCGGGCGAGGATGGACTGGGACTCTCTGAGGGCCGGCGGCTCTGGAGGATGCCTCCGGCGCCGCGGCCCTCTCAGGAGCGCCCTGAGCGCTCTGCGAGCGCTGCGGAGCGCTCTGTGAGCGAGCAACGACACATGTGCATGTACGCGCCCTCTGCGGTCTTGCCTGCACGAACGTCCGCGTTTAAGCGCACTCCAGGGGAAGCTAACCGCGTACGTGTACATATGTTGCTGGCCTCTGACTCTGGAACGACTTTGCCCTCCTGCTGGCCCCGTCCGATCCTCGCTGGTGGCCAGGAGGTGCACGAGGCCGTCCGGGTTCTGCGACACCATCGCCCAGGCCGCTCGCTGGGCGAACCCGGGGGGGGGAAGCGGAGCGCCCCGAGCAACCAGAGGGGCTGTGCACCAGCAGCTGAAGAGCTCGGGTCGCGGTCTGCGCGCGGTCGCCCCAGGCTTGCACGCAGGCGTGCTTTCATCAGCGGCCCGAGGGAACTACACCGAGCAGCCGCTCGAGATGGCGGGAAAAACCTCCGATCTTCCAGGAAGGTGGCGAAAGAAGACCCTTCCCCCGAGGCTTGTGTCCACGACCGGCGATATTCGCCAGCGTGGCAGTGCGGGCCGCCGCAACTCTTGTTCGGACCATGGGGCGGGCCGACAAAGAAAAGCGGACCAAGCAAGGGGCCGAACCGGGCCGGAGAGCGAGCCGAGGGGCAAGAAAGGGAGGGGGAGAGGGAGGAGGGACGACAGGAGGAGACAGACCGGCGCAGACCGGTCCGACTGACTGGGGGACGGGGGACACGATTCCTTCGCTCTTGCTGGCTTTCCTGTTCTCTTCCTCTCCACCCCTCAAAAGAAGCCTGGCCAAACTGGGGGTTCGACCGCGCCCCCAGCTGCAGCAGCAAACTCGGCCCAGCGCGGCGACAACGGATGCGTGTCGAGGAGCACCAGCGGCATAGCCATCATTGCTCGGAGGTCCGCACGGAGTTCTTGCATCGGAGCTGACCCCCCCCTCCCTGGCGCGCGGAGCGCGCCAAGGGGCCGCCTGAGGCGCCGCCAGGGAGGCCCGACGCCGATCCAACAAATCCGCGCGGACATCCGCGAAGTTGCGCTCATGCGGCTGTTTCTTCGGGCGCGCAAGACGAAGCCAAGACGAGGGCACAGTCGGGCGAGGGTAGATCGGGAGATCCGGCGGCTCTGGAGGATGTCTCGGGTGTCGCGGCCTTCTCAGAGCGCTCTGGAACGGATCTATCCTCGTCCTGGCCCCGCCCGAACGTGCTCCTCCTCGGGGGGTCGGGGCAGGCGCGCGCCCGAGGCGCGAGAGGGTGGAGCAGCGAGGGGCAGGAGACGGAGCAGCGGCAGCAGCGGGACCAGCCAACGCCGTGGAGGAGGAGCACAGCCAGCAGGAGCCCGTGTCCCTCCAGAAGAAGACGGAGAGAAAGAAGAACAAGAAGAAGACGAACAATAACGTAGCACCCCGCAGTTGCGGATAAGAGTGAGGGGGCGGCGGGGACGTCGGCAGTCTGCGAGGCTTTGAAGGAGCCCGCCGCAGGCGCATAAATTTTCAAGCTCTACAACGAGCCCGCCGCAGGCGCCGATTTATTGTTGAGGCAATGGGTCGCGGTTGGGTTGCAGGTGGGTCGACGGTGGGTCGCGGGTGGGTCGCGGGCCGGGTCGCAGGTGGGTCGCGGGTGGGTCGCGGGTGGGTCGCGAGCGGGTCGCGAGCGGGTCGCAGGGTAGACCGCGGGGGGTGGGTCGCGGTTGGGTCGCGGTTGGGTCGCGGGGTGGGTCGCGGGTGGGTCGCGAGGTGGGTCGCGAGGTGGATCGCGGGCCGGGTCGCGGTTGGAAAGACTCTCGCTAGTGGACTGGCATCTCCCGCGAATGCAAAGCAACATACATACGGGGGGGGAGCGGGCCTCCTCCTCCTCCTCCTCCTCCTCCTCCGCCTCCTCCTTCTCCCCAGAGGTCTGGAGCTGTTCCCTGAGACCCTCAGTGTGGCGGACGCATGGTGGCGGTGGCATTGGCGCCTTCGGTGGGACTCCCTATGGGGCCAGGAAACGTGTGAAGGGTGTGCCGACATTCGTGTGGGGGACGCATGCGGGCGGTGGCACTGGGGCCTTCGATGGAGCTCCCTATGGGGCCACGAAACGTGTGAGGGGTGTGCCGAAATTTGTGTGGGGGACGCATGCGGGCGGTGGCACTGGGGCCTTCAGTGGAGCTCCCTATGGGGCCACGAAACGTGTGAGGGGTGTGCCGAAATTCGCGTGGGGGACGCATGCGGGCGGTGGCACTGGGGCCTTCGGTGGAGCTCGCTATGGGGCCACGAAGCGTGTGAGGGGTGTGTCGACATGGGTGTGGGGGACGCATGCGGGCGGTGGCATTGGGGCCTTCGGTGGGGCTTCCTATGGAGCCACGAAACGTGTGAGGGGTGTGCCGACATGGGTGTGGGGGACGCTTCCTATGGAGCCACGAAGCGTGTGAGGGGTGTGCCGAAATTTGCGTGGGGGACGCATGCGGGCGGTGGCACTGGGGCCTTCGGTGGGGCTTCCTATGGAGCCACGAAACGTGTGAGGGGTGTGCCGACATGGGTGTGGGGGACGCATGCGGGCGGTGGCACTGGGGCCTTCGGTGGGGCTTCCTATGGAGCCACGAAACGTGTGAGGGGTGTGCGGAAATTTACGTGGGGGACACATGCGGGCGGTGGCACTGGGGCCTTCGGTGGAGCTCCCTATGGGGCCACGAAACGTGTGAGGGTTGTGCCGAAATGGGTGTGGGGGGCGCATGCGGGCGGTGGCACTGGGGCCTTCGGCGGAGCTCCCTATCGGGCCACGAAACGCGTGAGGGGTGTGCCGACATGGGTGATGATGCTGGTGATGATGACGGTCGTGATGATGATGACGATGATGATGATGATGACGATGATGATGATGATGATGATGATGATGATGATGATGATGATGATGATGATGATAATGATGTTGATGATGATGATGATGCTGATATTGATGATGATGATGATGATGATGATGCTGATGATGATGATGATGATGATGATGATGATGATGATGATGATGATGATGATGATGATGATGATGATGATGATGGGGACGCTGATGGTGATGATGATGATGATGATGATGATGATGATGATGATGATGATGATGATGATGATAATGATGATGACGGGAAGAGAGAGGAATGGTGAGGAGGAAGAGGAGGAGAGCAGGAGAGGAACGCGGGGCGACGTCTCTTCAAAACGAGGACCCAACACCACAGGATGGTTGGGAACAATAGGCTCCAGCTGCGTCCGTGCGCACGACGACGATGAGCGACGAGCGACGAGCGACAACAACGACGACGACGACGAAGACGACGACGGCGGCGGCGACGACGACGACGACGACTTCGGACTGCGCACTCTTATGCGGACACCTGTGGGGATCACGATGCGCACGGCGGCAATGCCCGGAACGCACTGGGGGGGGAGCGTTACGTCATGGGGGGGGGGCCAGGGGCCATGACGCCCGTCATGCCCCAAGCAATAAAGAAACGTTCTCCAATTGCTGGTATGGGTCCCAACCCAGCAGAATGCCTACCACCAGCTAGTCACGTCTCAGCCACGCCTCTGTCACTCGCATGCGTAGCCGCAGACCCACGGCAACCACAACGACGAGAGCCCGAGACACGCGCAAGCGCAGTCGTCAATTTCGTCATCATGGTCGTCGTCGCAGCCGTCGTCGCCGTCATGGCTAGCTTGCATCGGCCACCGCTGCCAATGTCCGAATCATCGGGGTGGTCGTCGTGATCGAATTTTTCGTCGAGGTGAGGGTGGCCGCATAATTGTGCGTGTCGATACTGGTCGACGCAATCGTCGTCTTCGTCGCGGCTGTTATCGTGGCGTCCCTCGTCGTCGGTAGTCCAGCCGCCAGTCAGAGGCCTTTCTCAATTACCTATTCCCCAAACAGTGCTGATACTTAGGGTATCTCGCTTGTCTCTAGAAGGGTTCGGTTGGGTGCGGCGAGGACTTTCCACGTTGCCGCCCGTCGCCTCGTGGCCGCCTCGCGCGCTGGGTTGGTCCGGCTAAGGCTCGCCACGTTGCCGCCACATGGCCGCCTCGTGCGCTGGGTGGGTCCAGCGGGGTTTCGCCACGTTGCCGCCTCGTGGCCTCCTCGTGGCCGCCTCGTGCGCTGGGTGGGTCTGGCGAGAGTTCGCCACGTTGCCGCCCGTGGCCGTCTTGTGCGCTGGATGGGTCCGGCAAGGTTTCGCCATGTTGCCGCCCGTGGCCGCCTCGTGACCGCCTCGTGCGCTGGGTTGGTCTGGCGAGGTTTCGCCACGATGCCGCCCGTGGCCATCTCGTGCGCTGGGTGGGTCCGGCGAGGTTTCGCCACGTTGCCGCGTCGTGGTCGCCTCGAGCGCTGGGTGTGTCCAATGAGGTTCGCCGCGTTGCCGCCCGTGGCAGCCTCGTGGCCGCCTCGTGCACTGGGTGGGTCCAATGAGGTTTCGCCACGTTGCAGCCCGTGGCTTCCTCGTGGCTGCCTCGTGCGCTGGGTGGGTCCGGCGAGATTTCGCCAGTTGCCGCCCGTGGCCGCCTCGCGGCCGCCCCATGGGTGCATTACACAGCTCACACCACATTGATTGCACCGCATAACTTACACCTCGTAGCTCATACCACACACAATGCACCACATGATTGACACCGCACAGCTCACGCATCATAGCTCACACCACGTAGATTGCACCGCATAGCTTACACGACATAGCTCACATTACATACATCGCACTGCGTATAGTCTCCTTTCTCAGAACAGAATAAGATCTACCCCCCCCTGGTGTTATCACTCCCCCTTTCGGGTATGTAAATCACATATCATTCTGGCCACATGTCCATCCTAAATATGAAATCACAATGTCAAATGCCAACCGGTATCCCCCCCCTGAGGTTCCCTTGTAAAAAAACATTATGCGGTGACATTGTTTGCTCTAACATAGCTCTTTTTCGCGAATCCCTTGCAACAAATGGGGCGAAGTGCACACGCGCGCGTCGTCGCGCGCGCATGCCGAAAGCCTTCAAAAACCTTCGGTGCCGGAAGGATTTCGCAATCGAGTTTCCAAAACACATACAAAACACAGGGTTTCGCAACACTGATTTGCTAAAAAAGCTTCCGCGCGAGCTCTTGCGAAATCTGGGGAAAACCATAGGTTTTTCAAGATTTTCACAACATCCTATTAAACGGGCTTCGCGCGCGCATGTCAAAATCTGTCGAACGCCCTTGCGCCTGTGCCGTCGCGAGAATCCCCTGCAAAAGCGGGACGAAGTGCAGACGCGCGCGTCGTCGCGCGCGCATGCCGAAAACCTTCAAAACCCATCGGTTTCGGAAGGATTTCAAAATCGTGTCTCCAAAAAACCGACAAAAACACAAGGTTTCGCAACACGGATTTTCAACAAAAGCGTGCGCGCGCGCTCTTGCGTCGTCGTCGTCGTCCTCCCTCTTCCCTCGTCGTCGTCGTCGTCGTCGTCGTCGTCTTCTGTCTTTCCTCGTCGTCGTCGTCGTCGTCGTCTTGGAGTCGTCGTCGCTTCCGTCGTCGTTGTCGCCGTGGTCGTCTTTCCTCCCTCGTCGTCTTCGTCGGCGTTTCGTCGTTGTCCCTCCTCTTTCGTCGCCGTCGTCGTCGTCGTCGTCGTCGTCGTCTTCGCTCCTCCCTCGTCGTTACCCTCCTCCCTCGTCGTCGTCGTCGTCCGTCGTCGGCGTCTCGTCGTCGTCTCTCCTATTTCGTCGCCGTCGTCGTCGTCTTCGTCTTCGTCGTCGTTGTCGTCGTCGTCTTCCCTCCTCCCTCGTCGTTGTCATCGTCGGCGTCGCCGTCCTTCCTCTTTCTTCGTCGTTCGCGTCGTCGCCGTCTTCCCTCCTCCATCGTCGTTGTCGTCGTTGTCGCCGTCGTCGTCCTCCCTCATCCCTCGTCGTCGTCTTCGTTGGCGACGTCGTCGTCGTCTACGTCGTCGTCGTCGTCGTCGGCGTCGTCGTCTTCGTCGACGTCGACGTCGGCGGTGTCGTCGTAGTCGGTGTCGGCGGCGCCGTCGTCGCCGTTGTCGCTGCCGTCGACGGCGTCGGTGTCGTGGCCAAGTGCCATGTGGTACCTACCGTCACGGTCTTGTCTTAAGAAGTCTTGCGACCAAGTTGCGGGCGGGTGGGTGGGATGTTTGCGCGAGCAGTGGAGGTGGTCAGGCGCGGCGCAGGGTAGTCAATTCTCCTTTCTAAAAAGAGAACTCTACCCCCCCCGGACTTATCGGTTCCCCCTGGGATAATTTTCATATATTTATATATATATATATATATATATATATATATATATATTCTGCACACTCGTCCATCCTAAATGTGAAGTCATGTCATCCCAGCCAGGCAGGTTTCCCCCCCTGAGGTCCCCTGGTAAAAAAAACACTATGCGGTGACATGTGTTGTTCTAACATAGCACGTTTTCACGAATCCCTTGCAACAGATGAAACGAAGTGCACACGCGCGCGTCGTCGCGCGCGCATGCCGAAATCCTTCAAAAACCTTCGGTGCGGGAAGGATGTCGCAATCGAGTTTCCAAAAACATGCAAAAACACAAGGTTTCACAACACTGATGTGCTAAAAAAGCTTCCGCGCGAGCTCTTGCGAAATCTTAAGAAACCCATGCGTTTTTCAAGATCTTCACAAAATGCTACCAAACGGGCTTCGCGCGCGCTCATGTCGAAATCTGTCGAACGCCCTTGCGCGAGAATCCCCTGCAAAAAAATTGACAAAGTGCAGACGCGCACGTCGTCGCGCGCGTATGCCGAAAACCTTCAAAACCCATCGGTTTCCGAAGGATTTCAAAATCGTGTCCCCAAACAACCTACAAAAAACACAAGGTTTCGCAACACGGATTTTCAACAAAAGCGTGCGGGCGCGCACTTGCGTCGTCGTCATCGTCGTCGTCGCCGTCCTCCCTCCTCCCTCGTCGTTGTCGTCGTTGTCGCCATCGTCGTCCTCCCTCCTTCCTCGTTGTCTTCGTTGCCGACGTCGTCGTCGTCTTCGTCGTCGGCGTTGGCGTCGTTGTCGTCTTCGTCGTCGTCGACGTCGGCGTCGTCGTCGTCGCCGCCGTCGTCGTCGTCGTCGTCGTCGTCGTCGGCGTCGTTGACGTCGTCGTCGTCGTCGGTGTCGTCGTTATCGTCGTCGTCGGCGTCGTCATCGTCGTCGTCGTCGTCATCGTCGTCGTCGTCGGCGTCGGTGTCGTCGTCGTCGTCGTGTCGTCGTCGTCGTCGTTGTCGGCGTCGTCGAAGTCGTTGGAGACGTCGTCGGTGTCGTCGTAGTCGTTGTCGGCGGCGTCGTCATCGTCGTTGTCGCTGTCGTCGTCGGCGTCGCTGTTGTTGCCAAGTGCCGTGTGGTACCCACCGTCAAGGTCTTAAGAGATTTTGCAAACCAAGTTGCGGGTGGGTGGGTGGGATGTTTGCGCGAGCAGTGGAGTGGACAACTCACTGCGAACAGAAATCCGCCGACCCCATGAGGCGTGTGCGGAATCCTTCTCAGCTGCATACGATGTATCCTTATACATCATGCTTCTCAGCTGCATACGATGTCTTCTTCTACCTCACAAGCCCTCCTACAAACGCTGCTTCCGCAGCCTGTGGGCATCAATTTTCAGAGCCTCGCCGGGACCCCCACCACGCCCGCCATCGCGCCTGACATTCCCAGCCTCCTCACAAGCCCCCCTACAAACGCTGCTTCCGCAGCCTGTGGGCATCAATTTTCAGAGCCTCGCCAGGACCCCCACCACGCCCGCCATCGCGCCTGACATTCCCAGCCTCCTGAGGCCTCTGGGCAGAAGTTTTTAAGCCCCCCCCCACCCTGCAAAATCCTCGCCGGGACCTCCCACCGCGCCCGCCACCGCGTCTGACATTCCCAGCCTCCTGAGACCTCTGGGCATAAGATTTTAGGGGCCCACCACCCTGCAAAATCCTCGCAGGGACCCCCCACCGCGCCCGCCACCGCATCTGACATTCCCGACCTCCTGAGGCCTCTGGGCATACGTTTTTAGGGGCCCCCTACCCTGCAAAATCCTCGCCGGGACCCCCCACCGCGCCCGCCACCGCGTCTGACATTCCTAGTCTCCTGAGGTCTCTGGGCATAACTTTTTTCGGGGCCCCTCGCCCTGCAAAATCCCCGCCGGGACCCTCCACCGCGCCCGCCACCGCGTCTGACATTCCCAGCCTCCTGGGGCCTCTGGGCATAAGTTTTTAGCGGCCTCCTACCTTGCAAAATCTTCGCCGGGACCTCCCACCGCGCTCGCCACCGCGTCTGACATTTCCAGCCTCTTGAGGCCTCTGGGCATAAGTTTTCAGGGGGCCCCACCCTGCAAAATCCTCGCCGGGACCCCCCACCGCGCACGCCACCGCGTCTGACATTCCAGCCTCCTGAGGCCTCTGACATACGTTTTTAGGGGCCCCCTACCCTGCAAAATCCTCGCCGGGACCCCCCACCGCGCCCGCCACCGCGTCTGACATTCCCAGCCTCCTGACCCAGACCTCCTCGAGTCATGATTTTTTAATGACGCCCCTCTTGTAATGAATTTTCTGTGATGTCTTGATTTTTTGATACAAGTTTCAATGTCTTGATTTTTGCTCATTGACAGCGCCTTGACAGT
>CAUYUJ010018897.1:0-5000 GCA_963575745.1 Prorocentrum cordatum | reverse complement strand
TCCGTGAAGCCCTTGCACATTGTTAGAATGAATGCGCGCGGCTCCAATTCGAAAACCACATTTTGTAAACGAACCACCCTCAATACATGGAAATGCTTCCAAATGTTTCAAACGAATGTGCGCAGCGCCAAGGCGAGAGCCACAAGTGAACACGACCCGCCCTCAATCCGTGAAACTCTTGCAAATTTTGAAAACGAATATGTGCGGCACTGAGGCGAGAACCACATTTTGAAAACGGCCCGCCCTCCATCCGTGAAAATCCTGCAAATTGTTAAACGACTGCGCGCTACGCTGAGGCGAGAACCGCATTTTGCAAACGAACCGCCCTCAATCCGTGAAAATTGTTCCAAATATTTCAAGCGAATGCTCGCGGCGCTAAGGCGAGAGCCTCAAGTGAAAACGACCTACCCTCAGTCCGTGAAACTCCTGCAAACTTCGAAAACGAATGTGTGCGACGCTAAGGCGAGACCCACATTTTGAAAACGGCCCGCCCTCAATCCGTGAAACTCTTGCAAATGTTTCGAAACGAACGCGCGCGGCGCTAAGGCGAGAGCTACTTTTTGAAAACGACCCGCCCTCTGTGAAACTGTTGTCAGTTGTTGAGCATCAGAGTCATAAATAGTGAAGAAGTCTCAGGCGAAGCACCTGGCCCGCCCTTTCGACTGGCCTCGGGGTGCGACAGGAAGGAGTCATGCATAAGGAAAAGGAATGGTGGAGGAGGAGGAGGAGGAGGAGGAGGAGAAGGAACACGCGGAGGAGAGTGGGAGAGGAGGAGAGTAGGAGAACGGGAGAGTGCGAGAAGAGGAGATTGGGAGAGTGGGAAAGCAGGAGAGGAGGAGGCGTCGTCGGAATTGACATTGCAGCAGTCTGCGCGCGGTAAGGCGGAGGACTCTCACCCCGGGAGCCTGTTTCGACCGCCACCCTCCCGAGCGAAGGGAGGCCCAGGCCTGAGCCCCAGGCGGACAAACGCACTGAGACGAGAGGGCGGCCAACAGAGCGCTGCGCTAGAAACGACCGTGCGCAAAGCAATGGAAATACGCAGTCGGCCCGGGGAGGATGCGATGCGGCCCGCAACTCGCGTGGCTACTGAAACCGAAACCAGGACGAGGATAACGAGGACTGAGATCCGGTGGTTCTCGCCTCTTCCACTTCCCGACGCTCCAAGACGACCCAAGAGGCCCCCAGATCGCATCAAGACGGCCCAGAGTCCCCCAAGAGGTTCCCAACATGGCCCAAGAGGGTCCCAAGACGACCCGAGACGCCTCCAAAACAGGCCAAGAGGCACCCAAGACGGCTCCCAGAGGGTGCCCCGACAGGGTACCCAAGCGGACATCTCGAGCCCTCGCCCCCGAGGAGCTCTCAGGAGGCCCCAAAAGGCCTCCAAGACGCACCGAGGAAGCCACCCAGAAGCCCCTGGAGGCCCCCCGAGAGGCTCCCAAGAGGCCCCCCAGGCGTCTCCCAAAACGCCCTCAAACTGCCCACCGGAGGCCCCCGGAAGCGCCCCGAAGAGACTCCGACAAGCATCCCCTCCGCCCCCTGCTCCGCACCCTCCTCCCCCTGTTCCCCCGTCTCGTCTTCATCGTCCTCCACCTGCTCATTGCCCTTGTCAACCTCCTTCTCCCCCGAGTCCGTCTCCTCGTCCTCCTCCGCATGCGCTTTCTCATCCTCCCCCTCCTGCTCCACGGCGTCCTCCTCCTCCTCCTCCTCCTCCTCCTCCTCCTCACCCTTTCCCTCCTGCTCCTCATCCCCCTCCTTCGCATCCTCCTCCTCCTCATCCTCATCCTCAGCCTCCTGATCATCGTATTCATCATGCTCCCCCCCTCCCCCGCGTGCTCTTCCCCCGGTGCTCCGCAACCTTACCTCGACCTCGTCATTCCCATCCTCCTCTTCCTGCCCCTCCTCGTCCCCCTCTTCCGCGTCCTCCTTCCTCTCCTGCTCCTCCGACTCCCATTCTCCTCGTCCTCCGACTGCACAATTACACAATATGAATACTACTCTCCTCTCTCCCCTGGTGGTGTCCGAAGAATGTCCGGCCCCGCTCCGCGTACTGGTTTTTACACACAGGATTCCTGGCAGTTGGGCTCTCGCTTGGGTTTTCTGTCAAAATGCAGCTCTCGCTGAAGCGCTGGCCTCATTTTCGGGCTACCGCTCGCTCCGAATCTTGCTCTCACTCCAGCGCTGGCCTCATTTCCGCGCTTCCGCTCGTTCCGAACCGTGCTGCCACTGCAGCGCTGGCGTCATTATTTCCAGCGCCATGCCACGGCATGGTTTTCGGTCCATCCAAATGGGCCCCAAAATCAAAAAAACGGCCTCCCGAAAAACCTATCGGAAGTGATTACACATTCGGTGTCGATTCCTTGATTTTCTGGGCCGCGGAAGCCCCCCTTTCCTTCCACTTTGGAATGTCGCCACGGCATGCTCTGTCAGACTACGCGTCCTCATTTCCGCGCTTCCGCAGAGAGTTTTTTTTCCAAATGCTGCTCTCGCTGAAACGCTGGCCTCATGTTCGGGCTACCGCTCGTTCCGAATCGTGCTCCCGCTGCAGCGCTGGCGTCATTATTTCCAGCGCCGTGCCACGGCATGGATTTCGGTCATGACAAATAAGCCCCAAAATCTACAAAATCCGCCGATCCGGCGTGTGAGTTTCTGAGAGCGTGGGCTTGAGCTCGCCCAAGCTTCGCTCTGGAGGGGGGGGTCGGGGCGGGACGCAAACGACGAAAGAATTGACACGCGAGGGGGTGGGGGGGAAAGGAGAGAGGGGGGGGGTCTCGCTCAAGCTTCGCTCTGCAGGGGGGGGACGCCAACGACGAAAGAGTTGACACGCGAGGGGGGGAGGGGAAAGGAGAGAGGGGGGAGGAGGGCAGGAGAGAGGGGGCTGGCCAGGAGAGGAGGGGGGGGGGCGAAAGGAGAGAGGGAGGGGCGGGGAGAGGGGGGGGGTGGCAATTAGGTGCGCTCGCGTTCAACATCTGACATCCACCCCTCCCTCCCATCCCTTACCATGGCGCTGATTTCTCTATCCGCGGACGCGTGTCGTAGCGGACCTGTGGCTCCGCGCGCGTGTGCGTAGTGGGTGGTGGTGCGCGTGCGTGCGTGCGTGTGTGCGTGGTTGTGGTTGTTGTGGTGGTGGTGTGTATGTGTGTGTGCGTGTGTGCGCATGTGCTGTAGTGTGACGTGGTGTGGCGTCTTGGTGGTTTGGTGGTGGGCCAGGTGCGTACGTGCGTGATGGCGGTGGTGGTGTGTGTGTGTGTGTGTGTGTCTGTGTGTGTGTATGTGTGTGTGTGTGTGTCTGTGTGTGTGTCTGTGTGTGTCTGTGTGTGTCTGTGTGTGTGTCTGTGTGTGTCTGTGTGTGTGTCTGTGTGTGTCTGTGTGTGTCTGTGTGTGTCTGTGTGTGTCTGTGTGTGTTGCGTGCGTGCGTGCGTGCGTGCGTCGGGTGCGTGCGTGCTGTGCTGCGCGTGCGTTCGTGGCGTGCGTGCGTGCGTGCGTGTCTGTGTGTGCGCGCGTGTGATGTGGTTTGACGCGGTGTAGCGTGGTGGTGGTGGGTGGGGTAGTGCGGTGGTGGTGGCGGTGCGCGGTGGTGGTGCGCGTGCGTGCGTGAAGCGTTGGTGGGTGGAAGTGGCGGTGGATGTGCGTGCGGCGGGGCGGGGCGTGGTGCGGCGCGGTGGCGGCGGGCTGATGGGCGCGCGAGAAAGAGGCCCGCGCTTGGGCGAGAACGCCATCCTGAACGACGGAAGCAAAACACCGATCCGAAAATGAGGCCCACGCTGCAGCGGGAGCACGATTCGGAACGATTCGGGAGCAGAAATGAAGCCAGCGCCTCATCGAGAGCAGCATTTTGAAAAACAACGCAGGCGAAAACCCAACTCCCGGGAATCCTGTGTGTAAAAAACAGTACGCGGGGGGGGTCTACTACTCCCACCACGCCATCAGGGGAAGAGGGAGATATTCATATTGAGTAATTGTACAGGAAAGGGGAGGCGGGGGGACAGGAGAGAGGGGGCGGGGGGAGGGGAAAAGGCAAGCTAGGTGCGCTCGCGTCATATCTGACGTCCTACCCCTCCCTCGCCATCCCATCCCTTACATGGCGCTGATTTTCCTCTATCCGCTGACGCGTCGTCGTATCCGCGGACCTGTGGCTCCTTCGCGCGCTGTGCGTAGTGGGTGGTGGTGCAACGTGCGTGCGTGCGTGCGTGCGTGGTGCTGGTGCTGGTGCTGGTGCTGGTGCTGGTGCTGGTGCTGGTGCTGGTGCTGGTGCTGGTGCTGGTGCTGGTGCTGGTGCTGGTGCTGGTGCTGGTGCTGGTGCTGGTGCTGGTGCTGGTTCTGGTGGTGCTGGTGCTGGTGCTGGTGCTGGTACTGGTGGTGCTGGTGCTGGTGCTGGTGCTGGTGCTGGTTGTGATGGTGGTGGTGGTGGTGGTGGTGGTGGTGGTGGTGGTGGTTGTGGTGGTGGTGGTGGTGCGGCGCGGTGGTGGCGGGCGGATGGGCGCGCGAGAAAAAGGCCCGCGCTGGGGCGAGAACGCCATCCTGAACGACGGAGGCCAAACACCGATCCGAAAATGAGGCCCACGCTGCAGCGGGAGCACGATTCGGAACGATTCGGGAGCAGAAATGAGGCCGGCGCCTCAACGAGAGCAGCATTTTGGGAAAAAATGACGCCGGCGCCTCAGCGAGAGTCGTTTCCCGGGATTTCCCGGGCATCCTGTGTGTAAAAAAACAGTACGCGGAGGATGCGCGGCTATCACCCGGACGCCATCAGGGGAAGGATTCGGGAGCAGAAATGAGGCCGGCGCCTCAACGAGAGCAGCATTTTGGGAAAAAATGATGCCGGCGCGAGAGCAGCATTTTGGGAAAAAATGACGCCGGCGCCTCAGCGAGAGTCGTTTCCCGGGATTTCCCGGGCATCCTGTGTGTTAAAAAACAGTGCGCGGAGGGTGCGCGGCTATCACCCGGACGCCATCAGGGGAAGAGGGATAATATATTCATATTGAATAATTGTAGAGAGGGGG
>CAUYUJ010018896.1:179956-184956 GCA_963575745.1 Prorocentrum cordatum | reverse complement strand
GACAGGCGCAGAAAGCACATGGATGGAGTGGCCAGGTGGGCCAGAGCGAATGACTGGGACGGTCGCCAGGATGCAGCGACGTCGCACGATGGCGGGAGGAGAAGTGGGCGAGGGGCACGCACCCGCACCAGCAGAGCTCAGAGGGACGGACAGAGTGGAGAGGGTGCGAGGGCGCCCATCGGCTGGGACGCACACTATGCGGGAGTGAGCGGCAGCCGCATGGGAGGGCAGGGAAGCGGGGGAAAGACGCGCAGGGTGGGAAGGCAGGGAAGCAGGGAAGAAATACTGTTGGCCAAGCTCAACCTGCATCCTTGGAGCAGACAGCGTCATTGATCTCGGGCACGCCGACAGTCGGGAGGGCTCAACCGACGAAGTCCCAGCAATTGTCCCACAAGGCGCAATTCTCTCACACGAACTCATCCAATCATGCTCACAATTTACTCGGTGAACCTGGGTAGGCGGGCTCGAGGAGCACCCGCCCCCAGGATTTTGCGAACTGACGCCATCACGAGACAGGTTCTCACAAAATACTCCCTGAACCTGAGGCGGAGAGGTCGAGGAGCCCTCCCCGTCAGGATTTTGCGATCTGACACCACACGACCACACCAAATCCGTGTGCGAGAGGATGTCCGACCCACGACTGCGAGATGGACAGAGCGTTCTAACGCCACTCGACCCTGGGTTCGAGGAGCACCCAGTGTCAAGATCCACCACGAGATCGTCATCGACGACGTCATCCAAGAGGGCAGCTCCGTCCATATTCCCACCAGCTCGAAGAGACTCAGGACCAGCTCCATGCCCTTGGTAATCATATGTGTCATTCAAGTCCGCAAGACGACCCCCACGCACAGGCGTCGCGAGAAGCGACGCAGGGGAGGGCAGGACGGTATCCACTCCATTGCATGATGTTCCACCCACTGAGATATCAGGGCGCAAGTCAAGCATGACGAAGTCCTCCGACGCATCCGACGTAACTCTCAAACGCGGAGAGGGCGACGCCGAAGAGACCACTGGTGTGAGTCGCGGGCTGTCAGGGTGACCAGGGCGCAGACGATCAGAGAGACCAAGCCTGCTACCATCAGCCTGCAGCAGCGGGCTCGAGGAGCACCCGTGCGCAGGACTTTGCGTTCTGCCAGTAACATTGTCGTCGCAACCATCACTATGTCCAACACGTTCGGGCGTGGCGATCAGCGTCGACGGAGTGCCAGGGCTTGGCACCGGTGTCAAGCATGGTGACCGCCCAGGGGCCAAGCCTTCACCGGTCGCATCACCAGCAGCCAGAACGGCATGGTCGACGTCATGGTCGTCTGCCGAGGAGGTGGAAGAATCATCGGTGACCGTGCGCGGTGTCGGTATGAAGGACGGCGGCGGCTTCCATTTCTTTTCTAGATGGTCTGTTGGAGACGCCATTCGAAGAGTTCTGACAGCCGCCCGAGTCGCAGAGTTCAGAACAGTAGGGGTAACCCAATCGCGATAACGAACTGTGTGATATGTAGTGTACATCACCACCAGCTCCTCCGCTCGTTCTACACACGGCGCCGTCAGGCACAGACGCTCATGAAGAAAGGCAGGAAGTGAGCGGCCAAGTGCGCGGCCGACAGCGCGAACCAGACGGTGGCACCGCATGTAGTGGCACTGCCTGTCCGCACACGTGTTACACCCAAAGATACACCGCCGTTTCCCCGAAGGGTAACTTATTCGATGACTTGTGAGCCAAGCGGAGGCCCACGTCTTGATGACAGGGAAGACCCAGCTCGCGGGCAGCAGCTGCAGCAGCATCTGAATCGCTTCCCACGGCACCCGATGTAAGAAGGGTTCATATATGGCAAAGTAGCGTGCCAGCCTGGTCTCGAAGATCGCGCTCAACGGGAACGGTGTGACGAACTGCTCGTATAGTGCAGTGGTGGCAGCTCTCTGAAATTTGCGCTTACGTCCCGTGACCAAAAGTTCCGAAGCGATCGCAGCCGTACAGCAGCGTAGGATGTCTGAGGGGTAGCCAGCACATGCAGAGCCCTGACGTAGCCAGGAATAGGTCTGCAGGATGGGCGGCAGCCGCCAGTGTCGTCCAGCGTCACACATCCAATCCACCCGAGTGCGACAGGCCGCGATGGGAGCATCATCAAACCGTCCCTGCAGTAGATCATCATTCCATGAAAGAGTAGTGTTAGTAATGTTAGAGCGTATGTGGGTATGTTCGCTGAACGTAATGGTGGCAGCTCCGGACAGCGCAGCAGCGCACGCATGCTGCACGAGCGGGATCTTGGGGCCACCCCACGCAGAGAGCTGGGCCCAGCCAGAGGCAGACAGAGTACCCATGGGAGCACGGAATACCTGGTAAGCACAGAGAGCTCGAAAGCGACCATCCTGGGAGGCAGAGGGAAGAACTGGGCCAGGTAGGACAAGACAGGGAGGGCTCTCGATCGGTAGAGCACGCCGTTGATCCCCAAGGGAGCGGAGCCGGCACCAAGGAGCCCGGCACGTAACTTTAGTTTCATTCGAGCAGCGCCCCACTGCATCTGGATCGCGACGTCGGGCCCCAAGAGAACGCCAAGGTACATCAAGTGGGCCACGACCTCGAAAGCCTGCCATTCGGGAACATGCCGACCGAGGAGAGCGCGTGTCTTTTCCAGAAGGTCAGGGCTGAACGTCGCGCGCAGCGGGGTGACCTTGCATTTACTGACCTTGAGGCAAAGCCCAGTTAAGAGCTTCGTAGTAGTCATCACACGGTAGAGCACCTGGAGCCCGCGAGCCTCGAACAAGACAGCCCCAATATCGTCCGCGCAGGCCCTCGCGAGGCCAAGCCCAGACTCCTCAAGGGAACGTTCCAAGTCCGTCAGGAACGGGGCCGTGCACAACGCGTACAAGGTCCCAGACAGGCCGCAGCCCTGTATGATCCCCGACCTCAGCCAATGCACCGAGTGGAGCAGGCCACCGTGGGCCACGACCCCCTCTATCGCAGAGTACAACCAGGCCAGGAAGTGCAGCACTGGGGACGGCAGGCGAAGGTGAGCGAGGAAAAGCATCATGAACTCCTGGGAGAGGCTCGGGAAGGCCTGGCCGAAATCGAATGAGACCAGCAGCGGCATCTTAGACGGGGCCAGCGGGTGGGCCCCAGCGATACGACTGAAGCCGTCTAGCTCTAAGATGTTGTACCCGAAGTTTCGGCCCTGAACGAAGCCGCGCTGCGACTGAGGGACGAGGGAGTCGACGACACCTTTAAGTGATCGGTTCACAGCAGACGTCAGTATTTTCAGGTCGGTGTTGCGGAGCCCGAGGACCCCGATCTTATCGGCAGAGCGGGTGCAGCCTCCTGAGGCCAAGTCTTCGTGTTCCGATCCCTTAGGAAGGTACGCTTGCAGGGTAACGCTGGCCGAGTCGAAGAGCGACTGGCCACGCAAGATCCAGTCCATCATAAGACATAATACTTCCAGGCAGCAATCGGCAGCTGCCCATGCCGCGCACGGCAGTCCGTCAACCCCAGGAGCAGAGTGGCGAGCACGAGCAACAATATTTCGCATCGTCGCTTTCGAAGGTGGCGGGACGTCAGGGGGCACAGGTGAGGGACACTGCTGTTCGATATAAGTCTGAGCAGCCTCGAGATCGACTTCCGAGCGCGAGAAGACAGGACGCCAATATTCCGTGAGGGCAGCCACCCTTTCCCCTGGAGATTCAGCTAACCGAGGGCCGTCCCGAACAGCACGAAGAACCAACCTCCGTGAGAATGGGGCCCAGATTGCAGCTTGGCGCTCCAACAACTGCCGACGACGAGACGAAGAGGGAGGACGGGTCGAACGAGAGCCTGCAGCAGCGTCAGCAGCAGCACGAATCTCTTTTTCCAGGAGCCTCATATGAACTCCGTCCGTCCACATGTGGAACGGTTCAGGATGACGAAGAACAACTTGTGAGTCTCCGACGTCGAGCAGGCCAGCTGCGGTAGCCGAGGTCGCCACCAGCCGACGGGCGAGAGGAAGATCTTGACGCCATACTGCACGCGCACATCCTCGGGCAACAAGCAACGCTGTTTCGTCGCCAGCAGGATGGTAGACAAACAACCAGTCACGAACTTCACGGGCAGCCTCTTTCAACATGTCCTTGAAGTGTTCCTGGTAGACCGCCGCAGAGCACAACGACTCAGCGCCAGCGCCGTCTTTGAACACGCCCTCAATACGCTGCCGAAAGAGAGGGCTCTCGAAGACATGGCGAGGAACAGGCTGCTCAGACCTGGGGCGCGCGTGACGTTGACGAAGCACCGTGAGCAGAGCAGCGTGGTCCGATATCATAGAGCGAGATAATTCTTCGGGTTCTCCGATGGTGGAGGATTCCGCACACATCTGGCACATCATCCATCCAGGTACCGAGCAGAAGAACCGATCGAGGCAACTGACCGAGTTGGTGCCCTTTGTGTAGTGCGTCGGTGACTCCGAAGAAATCTCAAGAAATAATCCCAATGTCCTCAGCCACCGCGCTGCCCTAGCACGATGATTCCGAGGATCAGTAGCGCGAGCTGATTCAGGCCGCTGGAGGAGCAGCGCCTCTTCAGGGCCGAAGTTGAGGTCGCCCTGCACGATCGCCAAGAAGTGAAGAGGGTCAGCGGCCGCACGTACCCGCGCAGCATCGGTCTCCGCACAAATCTCGTCAATCTGCATCGCATTGAGACCATGGTTATGGATATTGAAGTGCACCAGCTGAAACCCCTGCCCGACAACGTCGACTCGAAGGACCCTACCTTGCACGACGGCCGAAGCATTGCTGGTTACATCGAGCTCAGACGCGAGCTTCGGTAAGATAGTGGCGACCCCTCCCGCAGCCGATCCCCCAACATCGGCAGGGCAAAACGAGGCGTGGGCCACAGCATCCCGATGAAGACGACATAGATAGTCTTCGAGTTGCAAACGATCTTGGTGGACTTCCTGTAGTGCAAGGATGGACCCAGGAAGGTGAAATTTCTTCAAATATGACGACTTGAGTCTACTCTTCGCTCCTCGATACTGTAACAGAGC
>CAUYUJ010018896.1:172456-174956 GCA_963575745.1 Prorocentrum cordatum | reverse complement strand
AGAGGTAGGAGTAGGAGTAGGAGTAGAAGTAGGAGTAGGAGTAGGAGTAGTAGTAGTAGTAGTAGTAGTAGTAGTAGTAGTAGTAGTAGTAGTAGTAGTCGTAGTCGTAGTCGTAGTAGTAGTAGTCGTAGTCGTAGTAGTAGTAGTAGTAGTAAGTCGTAGTAGTAGTAGTAGTAGTAGTCATGAAACATGGTACATACATCATGCAACATCATGCATCATACAACCTGCTCCTTACATCATATATCATCATGCATCACACAGCGTGATACATACATCATACACCATCATTCATCATACACCATGATACATTCAACACACATCACCATGCACCATACAACGTTGTTCATGCACCATGCATCATCATGCATCATACAACATTATACATACACCTTACCATCTTGCGTCATACAACAGTGTACATACACCATACACCATCATGCGTCATACAACATTGTACATACACCATACATGGTCAACCATCATACATCATCAAGCATCATACGCCATCAAACATCATACGTCACCAAACACCATACATCATCAAACATCATACATCATACAACACCACACATCATCAAACATCATGCATCATAATACACCACCAAATACCATCCATCATATTTCATCCTAATACAATATCGTGCACCATACACCATACATCATGATACACCATCAATCACAATACATCATATTACATCATCAAACACCATCAAACACCGTACATTATACATTATCATACATCATCAAACATCACGCATCGCACTACATCGCACATCATCAATCATCATACAACAAACAACAAACCTCATACATCATCACACGTCATACATCAATCACCAAACTTCATACATCATCACACATCACACATCATCAAGCACCAAACATTACAACTCATACATCATCTAACATCAACCATCATACACAATCAAACATCAAACATCAAACACCACACATCATCAAACACCCACTCATCATCAAACATCGAACATAAAACATCAAACATCATACATAATCAAGCATCAAACATCAAACAGCGCACATCAAACACCAAAAACCATTAAACATAGAACATCAAACATCATCAAACATCAACAAACATCAATCATCAAACATCAAACATCATCAAACATACATTATACACCATCAAACATCATTCATCATACATCAAACACCAATCACATTAAACATCATACATCAAACACCAAACATCATTCAACATCAAACATCAGACATCAGACATCATACGCCATTGCCCACCATACATTCTACACAACCAAACACCATACATCAATCATCATACATCATCATACATCACCATACTCATCCATACATCATCAAGATCATCATACATCATCGTGCACCATCATACATCATCATACAGCATCATACATCATCGTAAATCATCATGCATCATCATACATCATCATACATCAGCGTACATCACACATGAAACACCCACACCGACACCTACACCCACACCCACAATCTCCCCTTTATTTTTTGCTAAAACCGTTGGAAACGCGAAGCCTCCATCACCACCCTTAAGTCGTCTCACGGACGAACTGCCCGGCCACCATCCCCCGGTCAGCCCTAGTAGTAGTAGTAGTAGTAGTAGTAGTAGTAGTAGTAGTAGTAGTAGTAGTAGTAGTAGTAGTAGTAGTAGTAATAGTAGTAGTAGTAGTAGTAGTAGTAGTAGTAGTAGTAGTGTATGGTAGTAGTAGTAGTAGTAGTAGTAGTCGCAGTCGTAGTCGTAGTAGTAGTAGTAGTAGTAGTTTGTAATAGTAGTAGAAGGTGGTAAGTAGTAAGTAGTAGTAGTCAGTAGTAGTTATTAGTAGTAGTAGTAGTAGTAGCAGTAGTGGTGGTATAGTAGTCGTAGCATATTAGGTAGTAAAGTAGTAGTATCAGTAGTAGTATTAAGTAGTAGTAGAGTAGTATTAAGGTACTATTAGTAAGTAGTGTCGTCGTAGGAGTAGTAGTAGTAGTAGTAAAGTAGTAGTAGTAGTAGTAGTAGTAGTAGTAGTAGAAGCAGTAGAAGCAGCAATAGTAGTAGTAGTAGTAAAGTAGTAGTAAAGTAGTAGTAGTAGTAGTAGTAGTAGTAGTAGTAGTGGTGGTAGTAGTAGTAGTAGTAGAAATAGTAGTGGTAGTAGTGGTAGCAGTAGTAGTAGTAGTAGTAGTAGTAGTAGTGGTAGTAGTAGTAGTAGTAGTAGCAGTAGTAGTAGTAGTAGAAGTAGAAGTAGAAGCAGTAGAAGCAGTAATAGTAGTAGTAGTAGTAATAAAGTAGTAGTAGTAGTAGTAGTAGTAGAAGCAGTAGAAGCAGTAGTAGTAGTAGTAGTAGTAGTGGTAGTAGTAGTAGTAATAGTAGTAAAGTAGTAGTAAAGTAGTAGTAGTAGTAGTAGTAAAGTAGTAGTAGTAGTAGTAGTAGAAGTAGTAGTAGTAGAAGCAGTAGAAGCAGTAGTAAAGTAGTAGTAGTAGTAAAGTAGTAGTAAAGTAGTAGTAG